>OZ005650.1:339230405-339830405 GCA_963930645.1 Salticus scenicus | reverse complement strand
TCGGGAAGTTAATTAAATAAATTTTCTGTTAAATCATATAAACGCTGCCGAAGGCAGTAGGGACCTGAAACAGTTGACTAAATGTATTAAAAAAATGTATTGTCACCGTGTTATGAGCCAGCCTGAAAGTTTCAAATATCTAGCTAGTCGGGAAGTTAGGGAAAAATCGATTGCAAGCTTTATACTGATAATACCGCCGAAGGCAGCAGGAACCCGAAACAGTTGGCTAAATGTATTAAAAAAATGTATTTCCACCGTGTTCTGAACTATTCTGAAAGTTTCAAATGTCTAGCTAGTCGGGAAGTTAGTTAAATAAATTTTCTGTCGAATCATATAAGCGCTGCCGAAGGCAGCGGGACCTGAAATAGTTGACTAAAATTATTAGAAAAATGTATTGTCACCGTGTTGTGAGCTGTCCTGAAAATTTCAAATATCTAGCTAGTCGGGAAATTAGTTAAAAATCGATTGCAAGATTTGTCCCTGACAAACAAACAAACAAACAAACAAGAATCGAAGTTAATAAAAACATGGTAATAATGGCATCTTGAAAACCTTCTTTTATTGTTAAATCTCAGTTACACACAAAGAAATTAAAATGTTGTCAATTTTTGAATAAAGAATAGATACTTAATTTAATTGTGTGGCAAAAAAAAGCAAGCTCAGATTGAAATTTCAAAACTTTTCAAAAACGTTATTAAAAAAAAAAAAAAAAAAAAAAAACTGAAAAAGCGAAATAAATAAGTTAAACTAAAAAGAAATGCCAAAAAAGCATAACTCTATTACAGTTTAGTAAGACGCTACAAAACAATGAAATACAATAACAAACTACATGGACGAAAAGTAAACACGAAGTGCTTTCTCTAACATCCAGTGTACTGGCGGTACTTATATAAGTACCACAAAATTATTCAACTGTAAAATCAATTATATACACTGTTCACTTAAAATAAATAGTCAAATCGTTTTCTAAGATCTTAACTAACATATAATAAAAAAATAAGGAACTTAACTTTTGACTTTAACTACTTTTGCAGAACAAAAATGACAATCTTAGTAATCCGATCAAAATGGCCTCTGAAAACGCAACTTCAGTTTTAAAACTATTCGCCTTCCCAGCTAAAATACTCATCACAGAACCCGTGCTGCTATGTATCCTGGAAGAATGGAATTAAAAGAGTGTTCTTGTTAAGTACCATCAGAATATTCATAAAAATGGTTATTCTATGTAATTTTGAAGTGGGTGGTACTTATAAGTACCGTCAGTAGATAAAGTGTTAAAAAGCTACACAAAAGAATTTGGACTTATTAATGCTATGTTTGAGTGACTCAAAGCATATTTCAAGTTATATCATACATTATTTCTTTGTTTTTTTCTCTGAGATAAATTTAAGTACACTGTTTGGTGTATATATTATTTAGAGATAATACACAAGGCTATTCAGAATTAGTCCAATAAATTTCATAGATTGAAATAGTGAATTGGTAATGAATATGGCAATTTTCTGAATAATTTGAAATAAAATTTATAATTTAAAAACCGATTTAATTATTTTATAAATGTATCTACAATATTAAAACTTGGGGTTTGAAAGGGACGACAGCATTCTCCTCACACAGAAATGTATGACAGATAAAAATCTTTTTTAATTTAATTTATATATATATACTTAAAGGCGCGGTACCTGCGACTGAGCACTGACCGGGGGTCGACGAACTGATGGTGTAAGAACTAGCTGTATAAAACTAGACTTTCTTCAAGGTGAGAAATTGCTACGAAGTGCCAGACGTCTGAGTAATACAAAAATCTTGTATGAAAAGTAAAGTCCTCCTGTCTTCCAGCACATGGGAAATAGATTTATTCTCATGTTGCAACTCTCCACTAAAAAAAACCACTCTCCACTTGTCTCCAGGTGCTAAAAGGAAGAAGAAAAGAATTTCTGGTTCCTTGGTTGTCTGAGAAAATAAACTCTAAAGAAATAAGCCGTCTCTAAAAAAAAAAAAAAAATAGAAGTCTGCTGATGAAAGAGAAAAAGGGGAAAATCATCCTGGTTCTCTACTCTGAAACCGAATTGTAAAGTTGAAGAGAAAATAGAGAAAGGACAGTTCAGTTTCTCCTATATCAGTGAAAGGGTCGCCAGGACACATTTTAAGAGAGAACGCTCTCGTACGTTGATCCCAGTCGTTCTTAGCTGGATTTTGTAAATCATTACAAACAGTTATCTTCGTTAGGACTCTTAAATCATCTAAAATTTTTGTGGAAAACCTGATTTTACCTCTATATATTTATTTAACATAGAAGAATTCATGATATTTTTGTAAAAAAAAAAAAAAAAAATTCCTTATCAGAGTGATCGATTATTGTTAGATTAAAAACATTACAATGGCATGTTTGTGAAGGTGCACCCTATGAGCGGCCGTTACTGCTCCTAACAGAGACAACACAATGCTTTGTCCAGTTATTTACAAGAAAATTTCAGATACAGTGTCTCATATTTTCCATTTTAAACTGTAATAATAAGGGTAAGAGAAAGTAGTGTATGTTCTACCCTAGATTATTTTCTTTGTTTTAAAGCGATTACAAAGTATAATTTTTTTCTTTTAGATTATATTGATGTAGAAGATTCTGGAGCCATCAGTCTGCATGTGACCATGGTTGGTTTTTACGGGAGAAAATTCAATATAAAAGTTACGCAAGTCAAATGTACGAGTCGGGATGCAGGTAACTGAAACAGTTTCTACTTATATCTATTTTTATTTTTACTTTTATTTTTTATTAATTAACTTTGTATTATTCTGCCCACAACACATACAACAAATTTTTAATACGGTTTATTACTTCCATTACCCGAATACTGTAAGTAGAAGTGTTATATTCGGTCAAAAAATTTTATATCGAATTTTCACTTGATTTACATGTTTTAAGGTCTCTTGAGTCTAAAAAACTGTTTTAAGAAATCGGTCAATGTGTATGCGTTTAAGAGCATGTATGTGTAGAATCTTCAGACTATCGTACTTCAGAAGCAGGAAAAAAAGACCAGCAAAACTTTATACATAAAACATGCCAGGTGTACAGATAAGTTTCCCAATTTTTAGTGAAAATTAGAAAATCAAAAGTGGGAAATGGAAAGCTTGAAGTAGGCCCTATTTTATTTTAAGTACTGTTTGAACGAAATTTAACTCTCTAATAATTCACGTCCAACATAAAAATGAATTGGGTTATTTCTACTAACTTCTGTATTTATTCTCTTAAAGATTGCCCAGCAGGTTCTAGATTTGCTTTTAATGGATCTTCATATACACCTCTTATCTCCACAATTAATTGAATACAAAATAAGTTATGTATTCAGTTCATTATTCTTCTAGACAGTACGTACAATACACTGAAAGAACTGTCCATACATCTGCAGGGGACGTAGGGGATCACTACCTACATCTGAGTAAAGCATGTAGTACTAGGCTTCAGGAACTATTTATACATCTACAGGGCACATAAGGGATCACCACCTACATCTGAGTAAAACATGCAGAACTAAGCTTCAGGAACTGTCCATACATCTGCAGTGCTTCAGTGCATAGCAAGGCTTAATCCACGTCCGATCTAAGTATCAGGAACTCTCCGTAAGAATCCTTCTAAAACCTTTTTCACGTTATTTTGATTTTTCTTTTCTAGGCATACATATAACAAGAAGGTTTCTTCTGGAATTTTTTTTTCTACTTCTCTTCAACTCTCTCTCTCTTTCTTTCTTTCTTTTTTTTTTTTTTTTTTTTTTACTTTATTTAGGTCTTGTAGATCAGGGCTGACCAACCCGCGGCCCGCGACAGAATTTAGGAAGTTTCTAAATCGACTTCATCGGTTAAAACCTTTAAAATTAATAAATTGTTTTTTAATGAAAATACCAATTAAGATAGCTAAAGAAACAAATGTCGCGCTCACTGATGTTTATAAAATATTATTAGATCAATAACTTATTCTTATGAATGTATAATAATAAATTTTTGACTGTTTTACAGTTATTTTATGAATAAAAATATATTTAACATACATATTTTCTGTTTTAAATCCTCATGAGCCAACTGGAAAAAGAATTGTACGTGGTTCAGGCATTTATAGCGGCCCGCCAAGAGTTTTGAGTTGGTCAAGCCTGTTGTAGACTACGCCTTTACTGTCCAATCAAATAGAACAGCTTTATTATCAGAAATGTCGTACTAAATTAAATTCTGTTACTTTCCCCAGATGAAAGAGGGCCCCTGAAATTATACTGAATTTCCCCTGTATTCAGAGGTGGATCGGGCCTTGTTTCTTCACACGACACTTTCTTATAACAATCCAAACAGTTCTCTTCTTAAAATTATTAACTGCATATTTCTTGTTCAACGTTAAACCTACTCATCATCTATCTTAATCTTTAAATAATAATAATAATAATAATAATAATAACTAAACTGTCTCAGACTGGTGTCGAAAAATTTTAATTTTGAAATTTTCTAATTAAAGATTAATGAAATATCTCCATATCTATCTTTATTTCTGATATTTTATGCACATTTACTTTATTTATTTTCTCCATATTTCTTTAAGTTTTAGCTTTGAAATTTCTTAACTTTTCATCTAGAAATAATAATTCAAAATTCCAAAAATACTTTTCTTACAGCACCACCTCACTGCCTACAATATCACCGAGGCACAAGAGGTTCCATCAAAAGCTTCAACTACGACGAACCAGGGCTTCTTGGACAAGGCTATCCTAATAATATGGATTACGTAATATGCATTAGAAAAGAACCAGGATTTTGTTCAATCACATATCAATTATTCTCAGAGGGTCGGAATGTATCGCCGTTTGCCGTTGGAGCTCTTCCCGGATCCACAAGTGCCGTTTCTACTCTCACAGGACCAGTAGCTGCAGAATGCCTTGACGACTATGTTCTGTTCACAGGTATCAGAGTGTGTTCTGGAAGAGTATCAGCAGCTGGAGCGCCAAACAGACCTGTCAGAGAACCAAACTCTACATCGCCGTATATTTTAACTGGTAAGTTACCACAAGCCTTTATATTTTTAAAATAGATGGTTTGCGAAAGACCGATTATAAAATTAATTTACCTTTTAATTTGCTTTTAAAATAAGAAATATAAAAAGAAATGAGGGAAAAACATAACATTAAGGAGTTGAACCTGTTAAAAAATTATTCCCTTAAAATAACCATTGATAAAAAAAAAAAAAAAAAAAAAATGGTAGTGTTTGTCTTAGAGAAATCGGGTAACAGAATATAACATAAAAATTATAATCACGTGCAAAGCATTAAAACATCACAACTAAATAAAACTATATATAAATAATACTCTCAGAATACTCCCCAGTCTTAAATTTATAGTTATATATAAATATATATCTGTATAAATCATTACTTTGTTTGATAATTTCTTAAGTATATACACTAAGCGACAAAAAAAAAAAAAAAACGCACTGCAGAAAAAATGACTTATACCCTTTTTATTTGTCATAACTTTAAAATTAATGGTTGAAACAAGTAAAACTGTCTTGTTTGCATAATAGCAAAGGGATGAAATAATACCTACGTACATTTTTGTTTTAATAATTCGCTTTATTACACTCTTCGAAGTACTTTATAA
Organism: Salticus scenicus; assembly: GCA_963930645.1. Taxonomy (NCBI): domain Eukaryota; kingdom Metazoa; phylum Arthropoda; class Arachnida; order Araneae; family Salticidae; genus Salticus; species Salticus scenicus. Next base: position 339,824,774 of record OZ005650.1, on the reverse strand, counting down.
AAATCTGCACAAAACTTTCTTTTTAAACATAATGCAATAACCATACACTTTGTATTCTATTATGATTTTTTATAAGAAATAAACAAGTTATATTTTAATATACGAAATAAAACTATTTATTTGTTAGATCTAAGCAATATTTTATTAAAAATATGTATTCTGCATTGGGTTAATTCCACCTTTATATGGAATTACTGCTTTAATGCACAATGGGGTAGTATTATACAGTGTTTTAATATAAATCTCAGAAATTTCAATGTGCCAAATATCACAAATAATTTTTTCTAGTTCTGGCAGAGTTGTAGACTGCAAATTTAAAATCCTCTCCCCTCACCCCCGCCTTTTTATAGACGAAACATTTTCGAGCAGATCGCGATTAGGACTATGTCTGGTAAAGAAGATATTCTACTATATCCTTCGTCGAATTTAACTTAAAGTGAAAAAATATATTATTACTTACAGAATTATAGGTTCTCATAGGAATGGATAGGAAATTTTGAAATGAATAAACTTACCACAGACGCCGTGTAGTAAGGTGCATTATCATCTTGAAATGCTGTTTGCGGAAATGTTCAAGATACCTCCAAAATAGTCGGTCAGGCACCACTTTTATAAAGACTGTGTTTTATTTCGAGTTAATTGATCCCTTGAGCATAAAAATTTTCCTTGACTATTTGAAAAGTTATGCACCTCCGTACCATAATGTACGGAGAATGTGTCACTGTTTTAAAAGTGCGATTTATTTTCCTCAAGTCGGTCATATTCTCGTTGTCAAATCTGCTTGTTTTCTTTAGCTCGAAATAAGTTAAACTTGACTCATCAGAGAGAACCAGTTCAGCCCAATAATTAACTAATCATTTTTTAATTTTTTTTTTTTAGCCATCTGGAGTCTTGCTTTCCTAATTCTCTTCACTAAGAATGGGATTTTTTCAAATTTCCTATCATTTAAACATGCTTTGTTTAATAGTTGCTGCATTGTAGTTAAAGAAATTATGCTGTTGAATACTTTTTCTGAATCTCTTTTATGTTTTAAATGTAATACAAACCGATTTTTATAAGCAATGGCTTTTTAACTTATGATCATCTCGCTTGGAAGAGCAACATGGCCGCCTAAAGCCAAATTTCCTGTTTAAACGACCAAAAAATTTTATATCTTGCCAAAAACCCTTTTACCAATTTTCGTTAACATTTAATTATTTTTCCATCTCACGTATTAAAATATTTTTGCTTTTCATTAAAAAATCAATAATTTTTGTGTCATGGTTAACTGCCTTATTATTACCATTTTTTAAATAATTTCTAAAATTACAATTTTCCTGACAATTGCATTTTGTTCTTACCACTGGACTCAATGCTAAAGTGTATGTGGAGGACAACATAATAAAATCTGTTCGAAAATTTGCTTTTTAAACGATAAAATTGGTGGTTGTAGAAGGAAAAAAAGAAAATATCCAAGAGCGGCTTTTTTTTTTTTTTTTTTTTTTTTTTTTTGTCGCTTAGTGTATGTTTTATGCAAAGTAGCAAACCCAACTACGACGCAGCCAGAAAAAATAATAATAATAATAATAATAATTATGATTGTATAAATTATTTCTAGGACTAGACGTTTGTGCGTATAGCATATTAAAATATCACTGATGTCTAAAACGAAAGTCATGAGCTTTTTTCCCGTTTACTCAGAGCCTGATTAAAGGGGAAGCACACATTATTTATACTTACACCGTTAATTTTTAACAAATACTTTCTTCCTATAATAAACAGAAAATTCTCTTTAAAAATTATTTTAAAAGAATTCTGGTGTCTAATAACGGTGGGTAAATTAGATTGTTTTACACCGTTCATTTTCTATAAAAAATATTTCCTCGTCAAAGCGTGGAATTTGTATGACATGAAGTAAAAAATAATTGTAAAAATATTCCGGTGAGAGCGGAGATAATGTGTGCTTCCCCCTTAATCAGGCTCTGCGGTTTACTTCTTTTCCGCATAATTTTTAAACAAATGAACGTAAGAACATAAAATTTGGATCGCATATTTTTTATGAAACCATTAATCGAATTTTACAGCGAGCATCATTACGGTTTTTTGGTGAACGGCAGCCTTCATTTGGCGATAATCGCTTTCTTGGCAACTGATTCTTGGGATTTTGCATATGGCATGTTTTAAATTGTTTGTCCGTCGTACCACCAAAACTCCAAAGAAAAGTCAAGCGGAACAGCTTTCAAGCAATCACAAGAAATATATTACTTGCTTTTGACTTCAGCTGGTAGGTTGTGGTTTGTGTGTTTAGTCTACAGTTACATTCAATCGAAATATAAAACAGCACAGAAATTCTGTGATAGAGGCAATCCGCGTTTGTAATGATCGATAGATGGCGCTCTCTGAACTGCAGTTGTTAGTAAATATAATAGCCACGTGGATTAATAATTGTTCTTTCTCCGCCATTACATCATGGAAAATCGATTCCATAATATGATGATATGCAGTGGTGTGATAATTTCACCTTAGCCCACCAGAGGGCGAGCATTTCATTACAATCGCGGATCTGCTTTGATGGAAGTGGAATATCGATTTGGCGGTAAAAAAAAAAAAAAAAAAAAAAAAAAAAAACCGGTTTGGTGGTTAAAAAAAAAAAAAAAAAAAAAAAAAAGCCAGTTTGTGGATTAGTGGGGATGGGATATTCGGGAACAGTTTCTAGTCCGTTGTCTATTCTAATGGGGGTAGTCAATGACTGCGATAGCCATTTTAATTCATCGCTAAATGACAACAAAAATTTAAAAGCCGCCATGAGGGGTCCTATAAACAAAACAAAAACGATAAACACTACAAAACAGTTACTGCATTCTCTCAGATAGATGATTAGATTAGAGAAATGTCCTTGCGCGCTAAATTAAATTTTCTTTTGTACGAAATTTTATATCTCTTACTTAGAAATCAAAAACAAGCTTCTGTTTTTTTATTTATTTTGCTACTTTTTTTTTTTCTTTTCAGATTCCACTCCTGGGCCGTTCCTGATTCGGTTTGTTTCAAATGGTGTTAGAAATGCAAGAGGTTTCCATTTTACATATCGCCAGAATCCTTGCAAATAATTTGGTCTCATGTGTTCTCTCGGTGACGGGGGTAAACTGAAGATCTGTGGCATATACTGTGCAATATTTCCGGGAGGAAGAAAGAATGGAGAATTAAAATTCCATAATTTCCAAGTGCATTTTTTGAAGCACCGTTCAATATCAATTTAACGCCATAAAACTTGTTGAGATACCATTATAATTTAATGATTCTATACCTGCTAATGATCCTGAACTTTACGAGAGTCGTCATACCATGTTTAAAAGCAAAAATTTTTAACATTTTACTTTAGCTTAGAAAATTAATACGAGCGATTCCTATTAAAAATTAGAGATGATAAATCGTATTTAAATAATTTGAATATTGGCAGCTATATGATTCGTTGTCTTCAGAGAAATAATATAGAAATTATTCGCACACTTTTATTGGATTATTTGCAGGGGTAGCAGCGTTCCTGTATTTTATTTGAGTTTTATTTTATTATCACCACTATTTTTCTTGAATTACAATTTTTATTACGTCGTGAAAGTTTTAATGCTGTAATACTATTTAAATTTTTTTGTTCTAAAGTGTTGGTGACAATATAATAAAATGCATGCATGTAAAAATATAGGAACACTGCGACGCCTGATTATTTTTTGGTGAATCTATTTGGATTGTGTTTCATAAAGCTCAATGAAACTAAGATAGGAAAAATTCTCTAATTTTTCTACACAAATGCTTTCGAACAAAATGTTTTATTTATATACATATATACATAATAAAATAAAATACTTTCAAACATGTCTTTTTTTTTTTTACTTGTTTTCTTTTTAGGGTGTCTGTACGGGTGAAATATTGAAATCGATTTTAAACTAACTTGTCGATGAACTAGATATTTGAAACTTTAAACACACCTCAGAACTCGATGACAATACATGCTGGAACAATAATGGACTTACAGAAGCTCTCTGAAGGCCTTGGGCCTCAAAGGCAGTTAAAACCAACGAGATATATAAAGTAGAGTGATAAATGGTAACCCTTGAGAAGGTCCAAGATGAGTCATGTGACATGCTCTCCTTGCACCTGCGTATTCGATGGTTCCCTTGGTAACAGCTTATTTTCAGTAAATTTCTATGGCAATGGTTTGGAGATTGTTCTTCGCAGCCAATGTTTTTGTTTACTTACGTAGTTTAATATTCTTTTGTTCTAAATCATTTTGATTTTGATTTTACTTCTTTTTTATTTCGTGTAGTTGAACTTTAACCGACAAAATGCTTACAAATAGTTGAAAAATTATTATTTGTTGTTAAATTTAGGTCTTTAAAAGTTTAAATTTTCTTTTAGAAACACTTTTTAACTATGTTGGGAAACGATAAAAAAAAGGTATTTTATTATTTATTAAAATGTGAAATGTGTGTAAAATTATTTTAAAAACAATTTATTTCGGTCATAGGACTGTCATGTTACCTTATAATAATGATAATTTGCTGAAATGATATTTTAAATGCCAAAATAGCGGTAAAGGGCCAAACACAGCAACCTATTGAAGCATGTCACGTGATTCCTCTTGAACCACGGAAAGCTAATCCTTCATCCATTGAATCAGCACTCTAATTTATATATCTCGTTGGTTAAAACATGATTTTGAATTTTAACACGCATCCTATCATCAGATTAAGCTGAAATTATCCATACTTGTACAACTTCAATGACAACATTTGCTTAAGACAAAGCGGACTTAAGGGAAGACGAATTTAGGGGACCTGGGCCCCCAATACAATTATACATGATTTCGAAATTTACCTCACATATTATCAACTGATTAAGCTAAAATTTTCCATATACTCCAATGACAATACATGCTGAAGCAGAAACAGACTTATACGAGAGAGATTTGGGGCCACTAAATCCAGTTAATGTATTTCGAATTTCAATTATTTCCTATCATCCAATTGAGCTAAAATTTTGTATGTATTCTAGCATTTTTTACTAACACAGAATATTTAAATTAATCATTTAAAAAAAAAAAAAAAAAAAAAAAAATGTTAAAAACTCACATTCCTTACTAATTTTTCATTTTAATTTTCAATCGCAAAGTAATATTAAATATAATAGAAATAGAGAGGCATATTTGCATTCAAAAATTAATGAGGCAAATTATATTTGCGGGAGAAATGCCATTAAGAACTCAAATCAGCATACCTGGTAACATTCTAATTAATATTCCGTAAAAGTGTTGGCACCCGCCTCTTTTACCCTACCACTTAATTAAAAAAAAAAAAAAAAAAAAAAAAAAAAATCTCCAAATATAATTATAATTAAATAAGAAGAAAAATACTCTAAAAAAAAAAAAAAAAACTGGTTTGGAAAAAGAGGTGGATATTAGCAATTTTACAGAATATTAGATTGTTGCAGAGATCGAAGTCTCCGCCCTTTTTTCAGGACACTTTCAGAAATTAAAACTTTTTGCCTTCTTTGCCCCCACTATATTTATACAGAAATATTTACTGTGTTTTTGTATTAAAGTATCGTAATTAAATGGGTTAGAGATCATAGCATAAAAATTGTAGTAGCAAAAACTGCAGGTATTTCTCTTTAATAAGAGCGTCCTGGAAAAAAGGGCGGAGACTTCGAGCTCTGATTGCATAGCTGCCAATATTTTAATTTATTCCAGAGTACTTTTAGCCCCGCCTTTATTCCGCACACCGCACCACTTTATTTATAGAAAAATCTTCTTCAATACATAATTTCGATAAAATAAGAAAAAATTACTTTAAAAAAATAAGTGGTACGAATTAGAGACGGGGCTAAAATGACTCCGGAATAAATTAAAATATTGGCAGCTATGTCTGATTGTTGGCATGTATGAATCAGTCACGCAATTACTTGTAAAACACTAGAAAAAAAATTAAAAACTGGCGCACAAACGTATTGTTATCTACAGAAAAAAATATTTTAAATAATTTATTTGAGCAATTTATACTTACAAAAAATTTTTGGTCGTCCAGTGTTTGAACTTCTGCTGTCCGCCAGTTGCCGATCGTTGATTTAAAAGATAAACCTTTCTTACAAATATTTCACTACAATTATTAAAGTTTACGATTATACAATGCAAGCAACAACCGGGGCCGCCGTGAAGAGGAGATTATACATTGCTCTACGGGTCTAGACACTGATTTAAAGACACATATTTGATTTAAAGACGTCATCTCATTGATAAAGTTGCGTTAATTTTACGAAATACTATTTTGAAAATGGATAAAACAAAATTACCTGCCGGAATGAAGACAAAGGATTTGATTAATGGTGAGTGCACGATTCCTGAAAAATTAGATCACTTTTTTAAAGCATTAACTGGAGGTAAAGATATTCGTCGCAGAGGAGGAGTTAATTGTCATAGATTGAGCAACTCATTGGCTTCTGATGCTTTTTTTGTGTAAGTAATGGTACTGTTAAACCATCGAAGCATATAACTCTGGGTATAACCGTGAAAAGTCTTATAGTCGAAAAATGATAAATATTTTAAATAGACTTGGACCTTGTTGCAACTACAATACGCTGGAAGAATTAGAAACTGAAGCTACGATTTCATCTGTAAACCGTTCTAAAATTTGTCCTCCTGACATCATTCGAAGTTCGCATTCTGCACAGATGTAGCATTTGATAATTTCGATAGATACGTCGATACTTTAAATGGAAAAGATACTTTGCATGACACCGTAGGAATCCTCTAACAAATTGTAAGTAATGACGACGATGTAGAATTGAATTCAAGCAATATAAGAGAAAATCTCGACATGCCGCCGCCACCACCACCAGCAAAAAGAAGACGGACCTTTAACGAAGAAATTCCTGAACTACAGTTGTTTGGTAATAGATTGCAGATGTTAGAAAACTTAACACCGGTTAAAGACAATGAACCAACTCTGCCCGAAAACGTACCTTTGCGAGAAACAATACGTCTGTTATATTTACTTTCACACGCCTTTCATGTACTAAATACTCCAATGTGGACAGATTTGAATTGTAAAATCATTGAAGATATACTAGTCCAAAACAAAAAATATCTTATCTTACACCTATTAATTTTTCACCAATAAATGTATCGGTGGTTAAACATTCAATGGAACAAGCCCAAATTGTTGGTGAAGAATGTAATCAAAGATACGTGCAAGTTACTTATGATCTGGCAATCCGCGATTGTAATGAAATGCTCTCCCTCTGGTGGGCTAAGGTGAAATTACAATTAACCTGCATAGCTTTCGAATTCATCTAGACGCCATTGCTGTCCGATATTTAGTTTGACATATATTTATTGAATAAAAATGAATAAATCCGGTAAAAAAGATAACACTTACTGTTGTGTGCCACAGTGTAACTCAAAAGGATCAAGAAATCCAGAATTGAGCTTCCATTTTTTTCCAAATGACAAATTTTAAATTTTACTTGCTTCGGCTAATGGAAGTAAAGGATTAATCAGATGATTTGAAACTAATATTTGTTCAGCTTCAGTTAAAAATCTACTTCCGATCGAACGTTGAATAAACTGAAATATTTTTTCCAAAAGCAATCAATTTTCCATGATGTAATAGCGGAGAAATTATAGCACGAATATTAAGTAGTAACACATATAGAAAAAAAATTAATACACGTGGCCATTATATTTACTAACAACAGAAACTGAAAAAGCGCCATCTATCGATCATTACAAACGCGGATAGCTAAAATAGCATATAAAATCCAATCGACATCAAAGCCACAATTTAATAATCTTTTCATCCATCTTGGTTCATTCCATTTAATGATGGCTTTCTTCAAAGCCATAGGAGTTTTTATTAATGAGTGTGGTCTATCTCATATGATGATTGAGAGCAATATTATTGCTCCTAGCTCAGTGAACGGGATAATTGAAGGTAAACATTTTAATCGTTGAAAACGTCTGCATCCATTGATGGCTCTTAGCGTACAAATGTTACATTTTGATCAATTTTTAAAGATGGAAAATGTCGTATACAATTTTCTAAAAGAACAAGTTTTTGACGATCTCTTACATTACCAGGAGGTTAAAGTTTCTCATTCATCTACGACAATTGAATTACCCAATCATATATTATCGAGACTATTATTTGCATGTAAGAGATTCGTAGCAGAAACAAGACAAGGTGAATATGTGAAAACCACTCAATTCTATATGATTTACATCTAGCTTGTAAACTATTATATTACCCTATCAAGAAGCATACGCATGGGTGATTTCGAAATGTTCAAGTATGTAATTCCAAAAATGACAAACTTGTTCTTCATAGTAAATCATCCAAATTATGCTCGATGGTGTGTTAAATATTTAGACAATTTGAATAACGTAGAGGAAACACATTCTTGACTCAAAGTTGATTTCATGAACGGATGTTTTGGAATAAAAAGAACCGACAAACCATTCTCGAGGATTCCAATTGATCTTACACTGGAGCAGACTATCAATGCCGAAGCGGCTAGACTTCTCAGTAGTATTGCACATTTTACCAATTCTACAGCTGCCCGTCAACGCTGGACAAAAAGTCACAGTATTGGAGCTGCTTTAATACTTCACGTTCTCGATGTTTGTGGATTGAGGCAATCACAAGATGTGACTGAGTATTTACAACCAAATCGAATCAAAATTTATGGCAAACAAATTGCTGATTTCATAGAAATATTTGAGAAAAATACTAATACATTTGATCAAAACTTAGACAAAGATAATTTATTCAATATTGCTACTGCGAAACCTGTACCTGAAAATGTCGCTGACTTCTTGCTGAACATTGAAAAAAATTGGTGACGATTTACGAAAACAGTTTATAAATGAATGTGCTGAAGACCATGATAGATTTGATAAACCAATAAAAAAAAATCAAGTGCTTAACTTTGCTGGTGCTCCAAAAATAAAATAATAACTCTTGGTAACAAAATTGTTGAACTAAGAATGCAAAGAGATATCTATTCGGTCGACTGCTGGGGATATTTATGACCAACAAGGTTGATATTGAAAAAGTACTGGGATTTTCCCTAACGCCGGTACCGTCATCGATGTGTCATGCAGATGGTAGTATTTTAAAACAGATAAAGCACAATTAGTTAAAGTATTCGAGAAGAAAGTTAGCAACGTCAGTCAGCAATTGTTATGTTTGATATCAATATTTTAGATGGTTTCTTCGTGTTACATCTAATGAAAGAAGTACCGCAAACTTTCGATGGCATATCGAAGAAATTTCTCAAAATGATTTCACAATTTAAATCATTTCGCATTGACATTGTGTTTGATCAGTACTTCACACCTTCCATAAAAGATTGTGAACGTTTACGTCGCAATGAATCAACCAGTAGCGTTTCCATCAGACTTAATAAAATTCGGCCTCATAATTTTGCCGGTGAACTCAAAAATACACAGTTCAAGAAAGCCGTCGTAATTTTTTTTATTGATCATTGGGTTAATGATAACATATTTCCTTTTATTGGGAATAAAACTATTTATCTGAGTTTTGATAAATGTTACTCGTATCATGCTTAAAATAACCAAGTTATTGGAATCATTGAAGAATCATTATCATGTGAAGAATATGAAGAAGCTGATACTCGAATAATATATCATATTTTCCAGATACATTTCGACACTCAAGTTGTTATACGCTGCTCAAATTCCGATATTCTGATTATACTTCTCGACAACATGGATCACCTAAATGCATCTTTAGAGCTTTGGAATCAATGGGCCGTAGGAAAACGTGAACGTCTAATAAACGTCAATGAATTATACCAAGTTCTTGGTGTTTCTTTAACGAAAGCCTTACCATGTTTTCACACAATAACAGGGTGCGATTACACCCCAGCTTTTTTCCAGAAAGGCAAACTAAGGCTTTTCAAGTTGCTCGAGAAATCTGCTGAGTACCAGTTGGCATGTCAAGAGATTACAACAGACGACGAACATGTACTCGAACGTACATTTACGAGGTTAGAAAAATTTATATGTCACATGTACGTATAGGGTGCCTAACTCTTCAAATGTTAACGATGTTCGCTTCTATCTATTTTCAAAAACTTATCAATCGAAGAAATGTAATGATAATTTCGAAAAAAATTTTGAAATTTTGATTCATCGAGTTAACCACCACGTAAAACTGAATTATATCAGCATTTATTGCGAGTGCGATACGTGACAAAGTTTTGGAGAAACGCTCATTTGAAAAATCCTACATCTTTATCGCCGTTAGCTTCTAGTTGGGTCATCAACAATGATTTTTGTCTGGTTTGCTGGGGAGCAGTTTCCATCATCAGTTGCTGACATTATTATAAAAGGTAAAGAATTATATTTAGAAAATAACAAATAGAAATGGTAACCTAATAATGAACTTTTTTTTTTTTTTTTTTTTTTTTTTTTTTTTTTTTGTTACCGAACCTACACTAGTAGACAACGAAAACACTACGCAAGATGATGATGATGATAATTATAATAATGAGAGCAATGACAGTGACGATGATGACGACTATGGAAATGCATCACTTTTTTGAGACGCAATTATGGACTGAAAATACTTAATTCAGTTAAAAATAGATTGTAATTATTTAAATACAATATTTATAAATAAAAATAAAAATTTTGATACTGCATTAATGTCATTTTTTCCTGTATCTTTCATGAAATTATTTAATTTAGTTACAATTTGATTTTTATGATTTAAATATGATCCATAAACAATCAAATTTTGATACTTAAAAGACGTAATTTTTCCCTGTCTTTTAAAAACAATTTGTTTAGCTATTTTTTATTAATTTGATAAGAATTTTAATAATAATGTTTTATTATTCTCATAATCGAAGAATTGAAAATAAAAAAAATTACTTAGGATACTTTAAATAGTGTAATCTATTCCTATTTCTCTTCCGCCTATCTGCTTTGCCGTTATCTCTCTCTAACAACTGTCACAATGGTGCGGTACTGTACAGCCGTAGCCTACGGCGATGCAACTAGCGTCTTTAGAACCTGTTCTTTTGCGCACTTTTTCAAAGTGAAAATGGATCCAAAGTTTAGTTTGCCTATTAATCGATAGAGGGCGTTTTTTCCGGTGCAAACATACATGAGAAATTGATATCGTTTATCTATAAAATGAAGTTCAGAGTTGAAATATTACACGAATTATGTTTTGTTAATGATTTGATCTCTATCTAGAAATGGGTTCAGAAATTTTGAGAAAATATTTAACAGTATAACACGTTTTAGAATTTCATATGCAGGTAAATATTTAATCAAATGTTGATTTTAGTCTTAATTTTTAAATGGACCTTATGCACGGCACGTCATTGCGGGTATATAAAAGTTTCTTCGCCAATCGCTGAGCTCGAAACTTTTGTTTACTTCTCTATCAGCCAATACCAACCGCTTAAATCGGTAAATACCCGCAGCCGTTGCCACTCGTGCATAAGGTCCATTCATTAAGTGCCAGCATGTTGTTAGGCATATATTTCAGTTCGTGCTTATTCTTTATTTATTATGTACTGAATTTTAGAGTTATGCGCAGTTCTGAAACACACATACAACATAGGCCACGAGCACATTTTAAAAGGCCTTTAAAAAAAAAAAAAAACTATGCAAAAGTTCAATTAAAAGACATTTTAAAAAGTTTTAAAAGACCTTTTACAAATCCCTGTAATCGGTAAAACATAGATGAATTTTGAAGCGAACAGGTTCGGAAAAATACACACAAATTTAGTATATTTTTAATATTAGGTCAACATTTTTTTTAACAATATTTTGTAAAAATATACAAGTGAGACAAAACAGTTTGATTTTGACTATAAAACAGTTTTTGAAAAACAAAGTTATTTTTACAAAAGCTTCCAAAATTGAAACAAACTAATATTAATGTTTATTTGAAAGCTACATAAATTATGTAGATTTCAATAAATTTATCTCTTACATTGACTTTTTCTAACAACCTGTATTAAATTATGAAATAATTTAATAGTAGTTGGAATTAATCTAATTTGTCAAATTAAGGCACCATTTTGAATTGTCAGAAAAGTGGCAAAAGACTGTCAGAAGTGGACGCAATGAATCCAATTACAATTAGCATTTTCATCAAAGCATATTTTTTGTTTGGTGATAGTTTTTTTTTTTTTTTTTTTTTTTTAATTCTTAGTGGGGAAAAAAAAAAAAAAAAAAAAAAGATTCAACAAATTTAATAATAAATGTATCACCATTTACCATGGTAAAAGCAAAAAAAAAAAAAAAAAGTAAAACATATTTTTTTTTTTTTTAACTTTCTGAAAGCAGAAATCTTCCAAAATGAGAAAAATATCATCTCTGTATTGTGGGTTATTGTCTTCTAAAGCAAGAGCTTATTTATGTCACTAAATGCCGATGCTCATAAGTGTCAAGATACATTTTAGATTCTTCTCTCCAAGCTGGTTGTTGGAAAATACCGGATTCGATCCCAGATCGTGCTCGTCGGCCACGACGTTCAGACTTTTCCATGTTTTTCTCTAAAACTTGCACTATTACGGGATAGAACCCTCTGAAAAGACATCCCGCCTAAACACTCAAGCGCGAAGCGCATTCCACTCAGCCCCAGATCCCTAGTGCAGACCTAACACCCCATAATTTTAGACAAATAAGCAAAAGAAATGAACAAAATAAAAATTCTATTGATTATCCAAATAGTAAGCGTTTTTCTGTATATGAAACAAGCAGAATAAAATTTTTATAATTTTAAATAGAAATATTTATTTTTAAAAATGTGCTATCGAATTTAAAAATACAATAACGCAAACAGATTTTAAGTTATTGAAAGAATATCCTTGAAATGTTAAGTGGGAAATCTTTGAATATTTTTATACACATTAATTGTCGTAAAAATTCTTCTCTCAAAAGCTGGTAGACAGGAAAGGCCTGGTTCGATCGCAGATCGTGCTCTTCGGCCTCGCGTTTGGAGTTTTCCGTGATTTTCTAGAAACTCTCATGAATACAGGGGTAGGAACCCTTGAAAAGCCTCTTCCCATTTAGGGCATTCCACCCAGCCACAGATCGTTAGTGCAGTCAGCTATTCTTAATCCTAATGCATGCAATATCATTTTAAAGAAATAATCAAGGAGAATAAAGCACAAAATACAACATTTCCATCTAAAATTCTATTCATTATTAAAATAGACATTATTTTTCTATACGCAACAAGGGGAGAATTTTTTTTTCTAATATCCTTGAAATGTTAAGTGGAAAATTTGAATACATATATGCACATTCATTGTCTTAAAAATTCTTCACTCAAAAGCTGGTAGACGGGAAGTGCCTGATTAGATCCAAGGTCGCGCTCCTCGATTTTGCCGTTTACAGTTTCCGGGGGTTTTCTCCTAAATTCGCATCAATACGGGCTTTTGGAAAGATTCCACTCAACTCCCCCCTCCACACACACACACAGAAACGCATTCCACTCAACACCCCAAACCCGTAGTGCAGACAATTGTTCTTAATCCTAACACCACACCATATTAAACAAATAATAAAGGAAAATAAAGAATAAAAGACAACATTTCCATCTAAAATTATATTCACTATTTAAGTAGTAAGTACTTTTCTATATGCAACAAGTACAGTGAAAATATTTTTTCTAATATCTTTGAAATGTTATGTGAAAAATCTTTGAATACTTTTATGCGCATTCATTGTCTTAAACATTCTTCTCTCAAAAGCTGGTAGACGGGAAGCGCCTGGTTTGATCCCAGGTCGTACTCTTCGGTTTCACCGTTCGGAGTTTTCCGTGCTTTTCTCCAAAACTCGAATGAATAGAAGCTAGGACCCCTTGGAAATACCCCCACCACACACACACACAAGAGCGAAGCTCATACAACTTAGCCCGAAATCCGTAGCACCGTAGCTCAGACAATTGTTCTTAATCCTAGCAGCATATCATTTTAAACAAATAATCAAGGAAAAAAAAATTGATTATTCAAATAGTAAGCATTTTTCTATACACAGCAAAAAGAATATATATTTTTTTTAATTTAAGTAGAAATATTTATTTTTAAAAATGAATTATCGAATTTAAAAATAAAACAAACCAGACAGATTTTAAGATATTAATTTAATATCCATGAAATGTTGTGGAAAATCTTTGAATATTTTTATGCACATTCATTGCCGTAAAAATTCATTTCTCAAAGCTGACAGACGGGAAAAGCCGGGTTAATAACGCGAAAATAGAAAATAATATTTCAAAATGAACAATATTTAACCATGCGGACTCTTCAGAATCTTTACAAGCACATACAGAATATGAATTATTGTCATAAATTGAGAAAAAACGCAATCATAAAAAGTATAATCAAAATAGGATTTTAAAAAAATAATAATAAAATGCCAAAATAAATAAAATGCCATTGCACTCTTGAAAATAAAAATTTTAAATTTTAATTAAAATTTTAATTAGGTGGTGAAACTAATATATTTATGAGTTTCAAATTTTAAAGGTAAATAAGAAAAGAAATAAAATGCGAAAATTTCGCCCGGGTTTGCTAGTTAATTTATAATGCAGTTTAAAATTATCAGAAGATAGAAATTTATTTTACTTTTCTGCCTCTATTTTCTTTAGTTATTTTTGTATGCATTTTGCTTACAGTAATATTATAGGTAAAAGAGATTAATATTAATATTTTTATAGAGGGAGGGAGATATTATTTTCTAAGAATCAAAATGAGATTCAGTTCTCCCTTAGTCATTGAATTTCAGTTTAATCTGTGGTGTTCATAATGTATTTTAAAGTATCGGTATCAGTAGTAATTTTTTTTTTTTTTTTTTTTTTTTTTTTTTTTCAGGATATGACAGGTATTCTGTTGCAATATTTGAATTTCTAATTTAATAAAATAAGTGAATACACGTAAAATTATGTTCAAAAACATTACTCTTCCGTTGTGTTAAAGGGCTATCAGCTGATCATTGTTTGCACCTGAACAAGCGTCCTCTAGTGTCAAAATTCCACCTCCCTATCCCTCCTTTCAGAAGCGAAAAAAAAAAAAAAAAACAGGCTCTAAAGACGCTAGTCACATCGCCGTAAGAACAGGATTCGACAAGGATTTATTTAATAAAACCGTATGAAGTGTACTTTTGTACATAGGAATTATTGCTAGTGTTCGGACACATTTGTTACCGTCTGTACAAACACAAACTACAAAATCAAAACAATGGCTCTCATGCTCTTTGGTGAAAAGTAGCCGAATCCGTTTGGGGTTGTAGTCATTTTAGAGTTAGTCACGTGCTATCTTTTAACGAATGAGAATGAAGGATCTGATGCTACAGTCGGTAACAAAAGTCTCCGAACACTAGCAAAAATTCCAATGTAAAAAATGTACACTTAATACAGTTTTGTTAAATAAATCCTTGTCGAATCCTGTTTTTAGACTGACTAAGAACAGGATCCGACAAGGATTTATATAACCAAACAGTATTAAGTGTACTTTTTTTTATATAGGAATTTTTGCTAGTGTTCGGAGACTTTTGTTATCGACTGTACGAAGATCTACAGTCGGCTGCAAAATTATTCGAGCACTAGCCAATAATTCCTATATTTAAAAAGTACACTTAAGACTGTTTTGTTAAGTAAATCCTTGTCGAATCATGTTCTTAGACTGATTAAGAACATGACTCGACAAGGATTTATTTAACAAAGCTGTATTAAGTGTACTTTTTTTGGCAAGGATTATTGCTAGTGCTCGAATAATTTTGCAGCCGACTGTACGTTGTAGCATTCGATTATATGCCTTCCCGGGAAGCGACCACTGAACTCAGCCAAAGTCCGGGTAAAAATGGGTTGGTTGGTTGGGTTTTACGTCGCACTAGTGCTGCGCAGATGGGCAATTGGCGACGGTCTGGGACGCGAATTTGGAAAATGCTTACTCCTCAGAACCTTGGCGAGAAAATTCTTGGCGCACAACATATTTTAAGGGGGAAATATGAAAATGTGGAAACTAATCATTGATTGAATCAAACCTGTCAGAATGAATCAAGAATGAATGAATCATCGATTCACATCCACCTTACTTGCATTCGTATCTATAGTATAAATATAAAACATTTTGTTTAATAAAAAAAAATAATTTTCTTCACATTTAATTGAATGAAAAGCGATTATTTTACAGAAGACATTTTTTTTCTTTTGTGTTTAAAATGTGCTAAATAAAAATACAAATTTATTACAGATAACTTTTTTTCCAATATGTAAACGTATCATAATAAATTTCTCCACTAATTTATTAACTTTATCATTCAATATTTTTCGTTATTCAATATGAATTATTTTTATTCAAATAAATTAATTTATACTTTTACATATTTCTTCTGAAGTATTCTTTCTTTCTGTCTCATTTTCGTAAAGGGAAAAGAAAATTGTAATCCTTGGTAAAGTAATGATGTACTTAAGTAATTACTAACATAAGTAATTAAGTAAAATGTTTGTTAGGTAATATTAATTTTGATTAATGCAGATTTTTTTTTCTTTGCCTAACTCTGAAATTAAGTATAGCATGCACAGTTTTATTCATTGATTAATTTTTAAAATAGCAACACATTGATTTTCTTCTATTTACTTATTTAGATTAATAAATAAATAAGGCTCACTTTCTAAAAATTGAACTAATTCAAATGTTTGTGCAGGTATAGATTGATTACATTGATAATATGATTAATTGCATGTATTATAATCTCTTCCTTTGAATGAAATTTCTAATTATTTTTATGTAAATGATTTTTAACTCAATTTATTTCAGTAATAAACTTGCTTTAGTAAAAATGAACTATGTCCAAACGTTTAAAAGTATTTATATAATCTTAATATATATATATATATATATATATATATATCTAATATATAAAATTCTCGTGTCACAGTGTTTGTTACCATACTCCTCCAAAACGGCTTAACCTATTTTAATGAAATTTTGTATGTACATTTGGCAGGTCTGCGAATAGGTTTTTATCTATTAATGAAAGTTGTAACTTAATTAGTTCTTTCTTAATTAATTTTTAACCAACTCTTTCAACATCTTTTCTACCTAGATGGCGCGAGTTGTCCGTTGGATGTATGGATGTTTGTTATTCAATCACGTCACAACGGTTAAACGGATCTGGATAAAATTTGGTACCGAGATAATAATCTGGAATAGGACATATGCTACTATTTAGGATCTGGATAAAATTTGGTACCGAGATAGAAAATAATCTGAAATAGGACATATGCTACTATTTGATTAGATTTTTTAAAATTAATTAAAATATGAAAATAATAAACTGGTAATTACCTTAATATAAGCCATTTACATTTTTAATTGTTGCCAAAAAAGTTTACGAGGTATTTTTATTTATTTATTTATTTATTTTTTCAACATAAAATGAAATATACTTTCACACAAAAAATAAAAATTACTAAATGTTAAATTGGTGAATGAGAAAATAACGTCTTTATAATTAAAATAAAATATTAATAGTAATATGATCTGAATTTTATTTCATAGCATTTTTTATATACCTCAACTTTATATGTATATATATTTCATGGATGAATCACACTAGGCATAAAAGATAATTCAGCATTATATTAAAGGTATTTACTTATCCGCGATTGTAATGAAATGCTCGCCCTCTGGTGGGCTAAGGTGAAATTATCACACCACTGCATATCCTCATATTATGCAATCGACTTTCCATGATGAAATGGCGGAGAAAGAATAATAATTACACGTGGCTGTTATATTTACTAACAACTGCAGTGTTCAGAGAGCGCCATCTATCGATCATTACAAACGCGGATTGATAATACTGGACAAATTTTTAAATTTTGATGCTGAAGTAGATCGGAGATATTTCGCCTTGGACAGCCACTTAAAGCCAAGTAGCTCATCAAAAATATAACTAAATTATAAAGTATTGAAAAAGAGAAAGAAATAGGAACAATAATCGCATAAATTATATTTTGGTCTAAAACGGCGATAAAAATTCAAATAACGTCAAGGGGAGCTATATTAAGTTTGTACCATGATGAGGTTTACATATTAATTAATTTATTTTTCTATATACCAACTACTATTAACTAAGAATGAAGTATATATAACCACAAAATAATAATAATTGTCTCATGCGATAGACGTAGCCGATCATAGCATATTGTAATATTAAATTTGGCTTGAAATTGCTGTCATTTTATGGTTGATCGATTAAATCAAATAAATATAGGAAATAACTTGAAAGCAAATATTATGTACATCACACATAATGTTGTTCTTATGTAATTGGTATTCAAATATAAAAAAGCTTCTTCAGATTTTTCGATACTGTCTGTATCGAAACTGTCATATATGATAAGCACCCATATGGAAGCCCACGGGTAAGCTATTGTCGCAGGCAATAGGGACAGGCACCGGAGACTGCGAAGACAAACAGTTCGATGCCAAAGGCAGCGGGAACTCAAAGCGAGCTTTTGAGCGATTTCAGTATTTTTTTTTTTTCTTTTTTTAATAAAGCTATATAGAAAAGAGTTTCCTTTAAATATAGTGACCAGCGAAGCAGGCAAAGCCTGCTAGTATATATATATATAACCTTTCATTTTTAAAATTTCATGCAAACAATTCTCCATTCAGAGGCCTTTTTTGTAGACTTTTATATTGTTATAACTTGAATGGGGACAAAAAAAAAAAAAAAAAGATATTTGAAAATTAAATTTTTATTATTGAGAAATTTTTAGTTATGTTGGTAAAAATGATTTTTGGAGGCAAATTTAGAAAATACGCATTTTTTAATTAAGCCTCGCTTTCCCAACATCAAGGCGTTACTGCAGAAAAATCGCTTTCAGGTGCCGCTTGGCATGTTTGGCGAAAATCACCAGCACAGCACCTTGTTGTACAATTTAGAAGTTGCAACATTCCACTGGTTATGTTTGCTATCTCTGACGAATTAGCGCACTTCTTGAATGAGGCGGGCTTAACTAAATTTCACTTCAAAATGGGGTCAAAGTGATCGCATCTTGGGAAAGCGAGGGTTAAACTCTACCAATAATAGTACATAGATATAGAAAACCACTAAGAGTCAACTTGAGGATATTTCCAAAAAATCATTATTGGTTTTCTGCAATTTTCGATTTTGGGGAGGAGTTACGAGGGGGCAAATTCAAGTCCCCCTTTTAGCACTAAATTTGTGTGGGGAAATATATAGGATCATAAATTTTAGTGTGTGGCTTATTTATGTGTGTCTGACGCCTATTGTAACGGGATTTTGCGAAAGTTCACAATTGGGGGGGGGAGGGGGGCAATAAACCTGTTTCCAAGCATAACTTTGCTTCAAATTATCTCAGCAAGATTAATTTTATGTGTCGGTTGTTTATGCCTTCCCAACACGCGCTGTAAAGGGATTTTTACGTAATTTCTTCCTCCCTCCTTTGCAGGTGGATAGGGAGGCAAAAATATGTTTATAAGAGTAACTCCACTCCAAATTATCTCAGGGTAGTGATTTTTTAACATGTCGATTGATTATGCGTTCTCAAGACATATACTACAAAGAGATTTTGTAAAATTCCACATTATCCCCCTTGGGGATTGGAGAGGAGAAAACATATTTCCAAGTGCAAATCTGCTCCGAACTTAGGTGTTTTTTATGTGTGGGCTGGTTATGAGTTTCCAACACACACTATGAAGGTATTTTGTGAAATTTCCCCTTTCCTCCCTTTAAGGGTGTTGAGTAGGGGGCAAAAGCACCTTTTAAAGTGTAACTGCTCCAAATTACATAGATACCAAGTCTACTGTTTTTGGCGGGGACTTCAGACTGGAAAAATTTTATAGCTGATTTTAGTAATACTAATCGTCGAAAATATATATAACATATTCCATTTAAAAATACCAATGTGAATTTTGATTTAAAAGATTAAAAACAGCAGCTATGAAATTATCTCATGAAAATGATTTTTTGATATGTCGATTGGTTATGTGTATTCAACACACACAAACTACAAAGAGATTATTTGAAATTCCGTGCCATCTCCCCTCTTGAGGGTTGGGGGGGGGAGATTAAAAAACATGTTTGCATGCGTAACTCTGTTCCAAATAATCTTAGAATGGCAATTTTTGATGTGTGGACTGCTTATGCATATTCCACACACACTACAAAGTGATTTTGTGAAATTCCACACTACCGCCCCTTAGGGGTGGGGGTAAACACTGCAGTAACTCTTCATGCATAACTCTGCAGTACATTATCTTAAGAAGGAGGTTTTCAATGTGTGGGTCAGTTATATATATCGAACTCATAATATAAAATTATTTAGCAAAATTCCCTCCTCCTTCTTCCTTTTAAGAGTGGGGAGGTGGTAAAAACACATTTTAAAATGTAGCGCTGCTTCAAATAATCTCAGGATCCTGATTTTTAATGTGTTGGTTAGGTATGTGTATGCAACATGTACTATAAAGGGATTTTTGAAGTGTGGCAAGTGGAAAAACCTTTACCGAAGGTAGCGAGAACTTTAACTTAGATTTTGACTGATTTTAGTGATTTTTTAAAATTATTAATAGTATAGCGTTTTGAAAATTCATTTCAATATAATGACCAGCGAAGCAGGCAAAGCCTGCTAGTACATTATAGAAGAGCATCAAAGAACTGGCGTTTAAAAGTGATAATTACAAAACTTTGAATAAACACCATAAAAGCAAGAACTTCCAACAGTTGTTTTGGGTCAAAAGAAAACCTAGCCCTTCCCCTAGTCAAGGGAATAAAGTAGGCACGAGTGCTGTAACAAAGCAGCAACACAGTGCAACCTGCAACAGTGTGTTGTCGCTTCTTTTACAGCACTCGTGTGTACTTTTTTTGCCTGATGAAGGGTTTTTTTTTTTTTTACCTGAAACAATTGTTGCGAGTGTTTGCTTCTATGGTGTTTATTCAAAGTTTTGTACTTAGTAATAATACATTTTCCTATTAAAAAAAAAATTTAAAGAGTAAAATTTACTGTCATTTACTTAATTTTCAAAGTACACCTGATCATTTTTTTCATACATTTGGTAAAATAGAAATTTTGGCCAATGACAGTCCTTCGTATGTTGTCATTCTTTCTATCAAGGCACCCTAGTATAACTTACTTGTCAATATTGCAGCCATATTTATTTTAATAATTTAAACTTGAAAAAGAAAATCTTTATTAAATGACGAATTAATTGCCTTAACGATGTTACACGTACATACATTTTAATAAATTATAGCTATATTTTAATACAGTTGTACATATTTTTTATTAATACTTCCTTAATATGGAAGCCTATTTTTTAAGATTAATAATACAAATATTTAAAATTGAGCTATTTCACTATGCATAGAAATCTGTATAGTAGCGATCACTTCCATGCATGTGAACTCACTTTGCAACCATTAAAACCAAAAGAGAAAAAAACATCACTGGATACAACTTACACATTTTGCATGAAAATCTGTATAGCAGTGGTCACGGTACCATACATGTATGCTTGCTTAATTTTTTTTTTTTTAAATTGAGAAAAGGTTTACAAATTCTGGCTTTCCTGAAGCAATATATTTGTCACCAAATTCGATTACTAATCTCGTCAGACTGCCAAGTTTGTAGCCGACGCAAATTTTGATCTTGGCATCAATTTTAGCGATTTGCTGAAAATTTTTGTAAAGAATAAAATCTTACATTACAGCTTTATGGAAGTCTGAATAGTTGCTTTTGTGAGGGGGTTTCCTCCTTCATCAGCTTACTTCCTCGTGGTCCATGCCATCGGTAGTGGATGTTTTCTTCTGTCTCTTGCTTTCTCTTTAATTAGATCGTGTCACTGTCGGTAAGCACAAATGCTGATATCAAAGCGGCAGCGTGTGTTGCCACTTTGCTTGCAGCACTCGTGCTTCCTTTGTTCGCCTGATGAAGGGTCATGTATTCTTTCGATCCAAAACAATTATTGTGAATTTCTAGCATTTTATGGTGTTTATTCAAAGTTGTGTACTTATTACTTTAAAATGCCAGTTCTTTCTTATTTTCTCTTCTGTTTTCTTCCGTTTCATGATATTTGTGAAATATGCTAGCATACCCATAGCTGCAGCCACAAATATTTCACTTTTTAAACATTTTAGGATGCTATGCTTTTTTTTCTTTCTCTCTTGGCAGTAATAATAAACTTATAGTTATACTTAAATTGTAATTTTTAAATTTACTAGATGAGGCTAAGTCTTCAAAAACAATTTGTTAAAAATGAAGTATAACTTTAAAATTTTCATGAAATTTGTAAAATTTTGGGTGTGTGGTGATTAAATCTCCAAATCTCTCATGATTAAGATCTCAGCAGAAGAATTAAAAATTATTTTGCATGGAGCATTTTTAAAAATTTTATCTTATTAAATTTATATGTAATATGTAAAATTCTGAGTCAGGGAGTGTAAGCGAAAAGTTGCCAATTAATGAAAAATGTGTTTTTTCTTTGGACTAAAGCTGAATTGTTGCTAATTGATCAAACTATGTTCGATTTGAATGAAACAATTGAATATTACCATAAAAATTAAGTAATAGCAAAATAAATAACACCATAAAATTAAAAAACATACAAAAGTTCAAATGGCGAACAATTCAAAAGAATGCAAGAAAATTAAATGATAAATGTTTATCTATTTTAAGAAAAGATTTATTTACTGCATGTCATGATGAACTTTCTTTCTTCAATAAGCTTTTCCTCCCTTTTCTTCCATCTGACATCAGAGTTAATGAAATGAGCTAGCAAGCCCACATCTACAAGCACGAAAACAATTTTGTGCACTATAGATATGTTCCAGCTGGCGTAGGATGCAAAGACTTCACAAATGGAGAACTTTCTGAGGAAAACTGCTCTTTCTTTTCTTCTTCAGTCTTTTTTAAACAGTAACTATATAAATACATATTTGAATATTTAAGGATAATGTGCAATTTTTTGGAACTATAAATTTATACACTGAAATTGCTTAATTGAAATTCGTCAGATAAAGCTATAGGGTAGGTGCTCCAGTGATTGACATGCTCCAGTAATTGACATCTATCCCGAAATAATTAATAAATAAGAAAAATAATAAAACCATATATTTTACATACAAGAATTTTAACATTTTTTGTCAAACACTGGAGCATAGGGTGCTAATAACTGATAAAATGAATAACTAGCAGTGTCAAACAATGAAACATAGGGGTCCAATTACTGATAAAATGAAAAACTGGCAGTGTCAATTACTAGAACATTGAGTGGGTGTCAAATAAAAATTCATAAAAAAAATAATTGTTATAAAATGTATATATTTTAATATATATGTGGTTCTGAATGTCTTTCATGCCATATGTACTAACTTAAGATTTCTGAAAATATTTTCTGATAACTAGAACATTAAAAACATCAGAGATTGATCTAAAAGTGTCAATCACTGGTGCACTTACCCTATCTACAAATAAATAAAAAAAAAATAATAATAATAAATAAATAAATGAACTATAACAAAATTTTTATAAACAAATACCATAAAATTAAAAAACATACAAAGTTCGAATGGCAAACAACTGAAAAGGATACAAGAAAATCAAATTTCAATGCTGATCTATTTTTAGATTTATTTACAGCATGTCACAAGGAACTGTGTCTTCAATAAGCTTATCCTCCTCTTTCTTCTTCTATCTGATGTCAATATTAATAAAAATCGCTAGCAAGCCCACGTCTACAGGCACAAAATCAATTTCGTGCACTGAAGCTATGGTCCAGCTGGCATAGGATAAACTTCATAACTAGAGAACTTTCCAAGAAACACTGTTCCTTCATTTCTCTTCGATCTTCTTTAAACTGTGATTATTTATAATTTTGAGCTTTTCAACTGTTTTTTTTTTTTTTAAATTGTACTTTATACATTTTTTGCATTTAATTTTTTTTTTTTTTTATGTATTTTGATGCAATTTCATTTTCTGCCATTTTGAGTATGGCATTCTTTGATAAACTTTCCTTTAGCAAAATTGTGCCAAATTATTGATTTATTAAAAACACGCTAAGTCATACCATAAACTGTATTATTATTCACAATTAACAAAAATTAATTCTTGATTTTATAAATTCAAATTAACTTCACTCAGAATGTATGTGTACTACTTAATCAGCAGTCTACATAATGCAATCTATTCTATGTAAATATATCTCACTATAATATTCAAAATGTAGTGTGTAATAAATATATTCATCGATATTATCATTATAAAAATGATTGAACTGATAATTACATGTTATCATCAGTTCGACCAATTTCATTTCAAACGGTGATATTTAACAAAATAAACATCTAACTAATATACTAATTAAAAGGAGAATGATCACAATTATATCATAATTTTAAGTCAAATTTGTTTTCAAATGTCTAAACAAATTACCTGATATAAGATGAGTCATCAGGATATAGTATCAGATACTAATATTTCAAAATGTTATAGCAATATTGTACACAATATTATCTTCATACACACACAAAATAAACATTTGGATTCCAGCATTATTAATTACTAATTCACTTAAATGCATATGTGAAATAATAACTATAACAAAATATAAAATAAATATACGTCAATCTCTTTTCAAGTTTATCTAGACATAATATAAACACGACAATTTGTTTACATGTAGGATGTTTCCAATTAGCTATGAACGTTTAGAAACTTATTTAGAAAAGAAAAATAGCTATTCAATTAATGAATGTTTTAAATCATACTTCAAAGTATCTAATTCAGGAGACAAAAGCACCTAAAATTTATTTAAAATTATTGAACAAATTTCTATTGTTATTGCTAATACGAATTCTGAGCTGACGTCCGCTTGTCATCAGACATGCGAGCAACCCTACCGTCTATCATCATGACTCGCGCTCGCCAAAGCCCGATTATGTTTTTTCGCCAAGGTTCTGAGGAGTAGGCATTTTCCAAATTCGCGTCTGGGACACACCCCTAGAGGTGGTCCGGAGCAACGAGATATATAAAGTAGAGTGATAATTGGTAACCCTTGAAAAGGTCCAAGATGAGTCATGTGACATGCTTTCCTTGCACATGCGTATTCGGTGGTTTCCTTGTTAACAGCTCATTTTGAGTACATTTCTATGGCAACGGTTTCAATGTTTTTGTTTACTTTTCGTAGTTTAATATTCTTTTGTTCTAAACCATTTTGATTTTGATTTTACTTCTTTTTTATTTCGTATAGTTGAACTTTAACCGACAAAATGCTTAAAAATAGTTGAAAAATTATTATTTGTTGTTAAATTTCGCTCTTTAAAAGTTTAAATTTTGTTTTATAAACACTTTTAAAGTTTGTTGAGAAACGATGAAAAGAAAGGTATTTTATTATTTATTAAAATGTGAAATATGTGCAAAATTATTTTAAAAGCAATTTATTTCGGTCATAGGACTGTCATGTTACCTAATAATAATGATAATTTGTTGAACTGATATTTTAAATGCCAAAATAGCGATAAAGGGCCAAACACAGCAACCTATTCGAGCATGTCACGTGATTCATCTTGAACCACAGAAAGCTAATCCTTCATCCATTGAATCAGCACTCTAATTTATATATCTCGTTGGTCCGGAGACTATCACAATTTTGATTCTCCGCGGAAGGGATGCCGGGTAAAATGGAAAAGCCCGTGCTCCCCAACCTGGTGCGCTGAACGCCTTGGGTTACCAGGGCCTGATTATCCAAAAGGCTCAGGAAGCACAAGCTTCCCCTCTAAAATTTAAGAGGGGGGCCCATAAGGATTAAAAACATGGTCTTGAATTTTTTGTTTCATATTTTCACACTGAGATTGAATTTTTCTGAGAAAGGTTACCTAAAACAAGACAAAACACTCACTATTTTGGGAAAAATCTATTTAACCCCAAAAATCTGAATGTTCTTAATAAAAAGTTGTATGATTATAATGTTCTGTATAGAAACCACCCAGATGTAATGAAAAAAATAATAATAATAATAATAATAATAAACACACACTATTTTTTGGTCTACAGCATTTTGATTTTTATATTACAATATGTAACAGGAAAACAAGATTTTCCGAAATGAAAGGGGGCCCCCGAAATGATGCTGAGCTTCCCCTAGCTTCAAAGCTTAATCGGGCCCTGTGGGTTACCCACAAATGATCACGTGATGCCGTCGCTGAACGGCAGGGGGAGATCCCGGGGAGGCCGGGCTTCCCGGGAAGCGACAGGGGTCCTTTATTAAAGCTGTCTTGCCTGGAAAAATATTAAAACTGGGTCGTAAAACATGAATTTTATTTTGAAACTTTTCTTTGAATGATTTGGTTTAACTATCATTAGCGTTTCATCGCAGAAAAATTAATAATAATTTGGCTTCTGGTGAATTAAAATATTAATTGGATGGTGAAATGGGTATAAGACTTATAAATTTCAAATTTTAAAGATAAATAAAAAAGAAAAGAAACTGCTAAAATTTCACATGGGTTTGCTAGTGTGAATTAATTTCCATTAAATTAATTTATGTTATACTTTGTAACGTAAACTGATTGAATAACATCTCTGAAATTTAACTGCTAAAATTTCAAATGATTTTATGAAGTTGTATGTACAGTCGGTAACAAAAGTCTCCGAACACCAGCAAAAATTCCTATATAAAAAAAGTACACTTAATACTGTTTGGTTATATAAATCCTTGTCGAATCCTGTTCTTAGTCAGTCTAAAAACAGGATTCGACAAGGATTTATTTTATAAAACTGTATTAAGTGTACATTTTTTACATAGGAATTTTCGCTAGTGTTCGGAGACTTTTGATACCGACTGTACTTAAAATAAATATTTTAACGAATGTACTTTTATTTCATGTAATACCATACGTGATTTTCGTTTTTGCGTAACATTTATGTCAGTTTAAAGGATATATTTATTTTTTAATAGCTAATAGCCATAGATATAGTAATATACAGTCGGTAACAAAAGTGTCCGGACACTAGCAAAAATTCCTATGTAAAAAAAGTACACTTCATACGGTTTTGTTAAATAAATTCTTGTCGAATCCTGTTTTTAGTCAGTGTAAGAACATGATTCGATAAGGATTTCTTTAATAAAACCGTATGAAGTGTACTTTTTTTAGATAGGAATTTTTGCTAGTGTTCGGACACTTTTGTTACCCACTGTATATAGATCTATCATCCCCATGTTATCGAGCAAAAAATTTTGATGCCGAAAAAAAGTTCTTAATTCAGCCATTAGAGAGTATTGAAAAAAAGAATAAAACGAAAAAGGAATTTGAAACTGTATCTGAAGTTTTTCATTCACCTTTAGTAAATATATTATTCATAAATATTATTTACTAAATTATCCGTGTGTGATTTACTCGGGGAAAGGCAGCCATTAGAGTGACTTTTCCCGAAAAAAAAAGGCCTCACTTTTTCCCTCTCGCTGATCAATCTATGTCTTATTACTATATTTATGCTAATAGCTGTCAATAATATAGTAATTTATTTTCGCAGTTTCACCATGTGGCGTTTTACATTTGATTAGAGCCCCTATAATACAGGCCGACCTATCATCCTCAATTTATGATCCCATTTGAAGTCGCACTTCTCGACTGGCGAGTTTATTGCTTTGTTGGCGGTTTTGAATCTAAGTTCTTTTTCTAGCAATTCAGCGCGGTATTTAAAAACGAAAGCGAAGTACAACGCATATTGTTGTTTTGTTTATTCAAAACTGCATTTGATCATATTTCTGCAGTAGAGAAGACAGTGGCAGATTTAAGGGGGAGGGGAGCTAGGGGGCTGAAGTCTCTCCCAAAAGGTGCCTTACATTTGATTGATTCTGATTGGCTGTTCTTCCAATGGCTCAACCAAGAACTAAGACTCCTTGGTGAGATGTTATCACTCCTACATTTTATATCTTAACTCAATGATTCGAAGTGACAATTTTCTAAACTCATTTGGCATTATTATTACTTTCACTGCTATTTTTTTTTTTTTTTTTTTTTTTATCTTGAGAGAGGATTGATACTCGGTTGATAGGAGGTAGGTGGTAGGTTGCCGCTCGTCTCCTCAACTCGTCTCTACGTGGTTTGTTTTGGTCGCCATTACTATCGTTGGTGTTCCTGCTGCGGATATCTTCAGGTTTTTCGTTAATTATTCTGTGCCAAGTCTGTGTTTTCAGTCTGTTTCATTGTTTTTCCCTGCCAGTGTTCAGGTATTTCCTCTTTCTTTACCATTTTTAACTTATTTCTCTGGTTGTTAATTTTGTCTTCTGTGGTTGTCATCAGCGCATGACAACAAAAACGAATGCTTTAATGGCAAACGTGCGCTCTCAGTCAGAGTCGCTATCCCAGGTTAACATATATAGCAATGCTGCCAATTTTAACGATAATTTGTCAATTGCGTTGCAAGACGGGACTGAAATATCTCTTTTTATCTCTCCTAAAACCAGTAGCTTTCCACGCACCCACCCTTGCCAATTGAAGGAGGAGTTAGCTTCTAAGCTGGTGCATAAAGACAACATTGATAATATTAAATTAACCCGTCAAGGCAAAATTCAGATAACTACGAAATCAACTGTAGTAGCTCAAAAAGCTCTAGGCATTGAAACTATACTTGGTATTCCAGTAGAATCTTTCATCCAAACCGAAACTGTCACCACACGCTTCCTCTTGCATAATATTGACACTTCTGTTACTTACAAAGATATTGCGGAGGAACTCGCTGAGCAAGGTCTACACACGCTTGAGGTCCGCCGGTTTGTCCGAAAGTCCCAAGGGACCGAACTCCCCTCTTCGACTGTTCTAGTAACGTTGCTAGGTACTCATCTCCCCTCGGAAGTCAAGCTGTGGTTTCAATTGCACAGAATATCGCTGTTCATCGACAGACCTCGACAGTGTCTAAACTGTCACCGTTATAATCATTCAACCAAGGCTTGCCGTCTGAGTAACAAATTGTGCATCACCTGCGGCGAAACCCACAATGACCCATGCACGGCTCCCTCACCCAAATGTATCAACTGTAGAAACGCCCATCCAGCAAACGATAAGAACTGTCCTAGCTATCAGCGAGAGGCCCGTCTCCAAAAATTTAAATGTCAAAACCACTTGTCTCTCAGCGAGGCACGGCGTCGCTTTATTGACAAGGAAGTCTCATCAAACAGGTCTTTTGCATCTGTGGTTACTTGCCCCCCTCCCGATGTGGTCACCAGAACAGACTTTGAAGCAGCCCTCCTGGAAATTACTTCACAGTTCACAAAAATGGTTCAGGCGATGTGCGTGGAGCTCACAAACTCATTTCAATCTATGCTCCTGTCAGCGACACAATCACTCCTGGAGTGCATTCAGGAATCTCAAACTAAAAAAGGACAGAAATCAAATGCTTCTGTGCTCTCAGAGATACTCAGAAGTAAAAAAGCTCGTATCACGGAGCCCAACCAAAAAGACACTTGTCCTATGGAAATCCCGCTATCAGACTCCCAAGACGTTTCTGGGTTTCACCCTCCGGTCAATCTCAATCCTCCAGGGACTTAATCTCTGTGATCAGGACTTTCTGCTCACGGCCATTCTTTTCTTTTCTTCGTTTTCCGAGGAGAGCTTCCCTCTTTTTTTCTTCGTTCTTTTTATGAGTGTTTCTTCTTTTCTGTTGCAGTGGAATTGCCGCAGTTTTCGTTCGAATGGCCACTGGCTCAAGGTTTCACCAGCTTTAAATGCTAAAATAATATGTTTACAGGAAACCTTTCTTAACCCTACAGATTCTGTTTCTTTCCCCCAGATGACTACCTATAGAGCTGATAGGCTGATCTCCCGTGGAGGTGGACTTCTGACCGCTGTCCATTCTTCGTTTGCTTCCTACAAAGTTGATCTTCTCCCCTGTCCCATCCAAGATTTTGAAGCACTAGGAGTTAACGTCTTCTTTCACCATTCTTGGACTTTAATTTTAAACATATATTCTCCATCCGGGATTCTTCCCGAAGACTGGCTGTCTGATGTCATCGCCTCACAGGGTTCTCCAGTTATCCTCCTTGGCGACTTTAACATAAACCTCTTAAATCGTCATCCCCCCATTCCCCTCAGAGTTCAGCAAATGCTGGAGTGGATCAGTGCACAAAACTTGTGCATTTTGAACCTAGACTCCCCGACTCGCACCAATTTTAGTGGTTCTGCATCTTTTCTGGACCTCACCATGATGTCACCTTCTCTCTTCTCTTTATTCAAATTTTACATTCACCCTGACGTCTACGATTCTGATCATCACCCTATCCTTCTCATCTCCAATCTCTCTAACTCCGACTCTGGCCATAATCGCCGGCGCACTCACTGGTCCAAAGCTGGTGCCGCTCTCAACAGTCTCGCCCAGCTTCCCAATCAGTCTTATGGGGACTTTGAAAATGCCTGCTCCAAAGCTATAGTCGCCCCCCAAACTAATCATCGTAGTCCCTATCGTCCCAGCTGCCTCTGGTGGGACGCTACATGTTACCACTTATTAGCCCAAAAGCGTAAACATCTACGTCTCGCTCGCTCCACCTGCTCCAGGGACGTTTGGCTCGTTTACAAGCGGTATGCCGCCAAGCTTCGTCGCTATCTAAAGCAGGCCTCTCAGCGTTTTTGGGATAATCTTTGCCGGAACTGTAGCTCCAGCAAGACAATTTTCAAGATCCTCAAAAGACTGTCTAATAAAAACACTGTCCAGGGTGACAACATTATAAGAAATCCTTCACCCCTTGCTTCGGCCTCCTCCCAAGCACAAGCCTTCCTGCTTCATTTCTCAAAGACAGAACAAGAGCGTATCATCCCTTACGACCTAGGAGTAGGCGATAAAGATCTTGACGCCCTCTTCTCCTTCGACGAACTGACGCATGCTCTTCGGCACGCTCGCCCGACTACCCCTGGTGCGGATGGAATCTCTGTGAAACTACTGAAAAGCCTCTCCATTAATCATCTGAAATCCCTACTAGACACCTTCAACCGTTCCTTTGAGTCTGGGGACCTTCCTCCCTCCTGGAAACTGGCGACAATCGTCCCCATTCGCAAACCTGGCAAGCCGTCCCATCTTGTGAGCTCCTATCGGCCGATCGCCCTTACTTCTGTAGGTTGCAAGCTCTTTGAACGTATGATACTTCGCAGGCTCCTTTCTTGGGCTGGACAGCGGAAGCTTTTCCATGGGGATCATTTCGGTTTTATTCCCACGAGAGACTGTACCATGGCTCTCTGTACTTTCCTCCACGACATCTCGACTGCCAGGTCCAACCACTGGTTTGCAGCCGCTGTCAGTCTGGACATCAAATCCGCCTATGACTCCGTTCAACCCGACATTCTCGCCTATAAGCTTGCCTGCCATGGTATCAGGGGGGAAATGGGCCTCTGGCTGGCGTCTTTCACGAACCACAGGCAGATCCAAATTCGTTGGAAAGGCCTCTCCTAGGTCGGCCTTTGCTCCAAAGGGGTTCCGCAAGGTTCGGTACTCTCTCCTTTTCTTTTTATTGTTTACCTGCTTGATATTGCAGAGACTCTAGAGGATGGTGTCTATATGACTATATACGCTGATGACATTCTTGTTTACGCTCTCGGTCCTGACGAAGAGAGGTCTCGTCGCAAACTCCAGGATACCCTTAGCAGAATCCAAACTTGGTGTGACTCTAACATGCTCACTATTGCACCAGACAAATGCTCTGCTATAAACTTCACCCGCTGCAGGGACCCCGGCCCTCCGTTAAAACTGTCTGGCTTAGATATCTCTTGGAGCCTCCACGTAAAAATTCTGGGTATTTGGTTCACGCGCACCCTCACCTTCTCCCACCATTTTGCTACTCTGAAACTTAAAGCCCTTCGTCGGCTTAACTATGTGAAAGCTGTTGCTGGCCGCTCGCGAGGCATCAACAGCAACCACCTGATTAAGATCATCAATGCTCTCATTCGCAGTCTGCTGGAATATGGTGCTCCACTTTTCTTTGATTCTCCTCCGACCTCCCTTCGGAAACTCGAGGTCATTTATAATGCTGCCATCAGAACTTCTACTGGTCTCCCTCGGTGGACCCCAATTCCTGTTCTCCGTCGTGAAGCTGCGGTTCCAAGTATCACCAGTCGTCTCTCTCTTCTTACTAAACAATTCCTGCTTCGGCTGCTTGCTTCGCCTCCTGGCCTTCGCCTCGGAGCTTTCGTGCGCTCTTCTCTGACTTCCCAGCCTACCGGGTGGAAGTGGTGGAAACCCTTGCAAGAATTGCAGGATTCCCTCCATTGTCCCCTTAGTCAAGTTATCCAGTTTTCTTGGCCCCCTCTCCCTAATACGTTAAACTTTCAGGTTATTACACAAGGCCTGCCGTTTCAGAACACGGCTATCTCTGGTCAGGATATTGTTAAAGCTTGGTGCAGCTGGCGCTCCTCTCTCCCCCCTTGCTCAATTTTTGCCACCGACGCCTCTAAAGATGCTAACCGGACTGCGATTGCGGCTGTCGACATAGAGTCCTCTGTTTCTCTTGCTTCTCTGGTCCCGCATCTGAACTCCGTCTCTACAGCTGAGGCCCTTGCCATCTGCCTCGCCCTCTCTAAACTCCCTTCCGGCTTCTCCAATATTTTTGTATTATCCGACAGTCTTTCAGCTCTTAATGCGCTTAGCGCTTGGTCGGTTCAATCTCCAAAGGTCATTCTATTCCTTCTATCCTTCATCCACGCTCGCAACCTTCACGGCCAAAAGATTACCCTTATTTGGTGCCCGGGACACAAAGGAATCTACCCGAACGAGCAGGCTGATGCACTCGCCAACTCTGGCCCGTACTCTTGCTACTCTCCTCCCTGGATTTCTCCGGAAGATCTGCGGACGCATGTCAGGAACGCCTGGTTTATCGAAAACGACTATGCATGGATGAACTGCGATTACGCGACCTCTTTCCCTCACCTTTCCTTAACCAGGAGTTTCCCCAACTGGTGCACCTCCCGGATGATGGACGTTACTATGGCTCGTTGGAGATCCAAAACGATCATCACTCATCAAAAGCTTTACCCTTTACCGCCTCAAACTATCGTTCTCTCCACTCTGTAGATTCTGCTACGATCACGAGACGCCGGAACATATTCTGCTACATTGTCCTCGTCTGAACATTCCTCGGCGCAATCTCCTATCTGCTCTGAATGTTAATACCCATCCCTCTTATGACAACACCATGACTGCTGCTTTTAGTTCTCCCCAGGGTATTCACCATCTTATCCAGTTCTCCAAATACGCACTCTCTACCCGTAATTAATACTGGTCCAGGCTCAGGCCTTCCTCTCCTGTTTGTGTCTTTCGAGCTTAAGCTGCCAGTGTTGGCATAGCACAAAGCTCAGTTCCAACCTACCTACCTACTCCGTGCTACCTACCTATCTTGAGAGAGCAAGAACGCAAGAAAGAACGAAACTTCGAAGTGTAGGGACGAAACGAAACTACTCATGAAATTCCTTTCCTTCTAATCCTTTTAAAATTCAGTTGAATCAGCAAGTAATAAATTTGAATTTAGTAATGAGAAATGAATAATATTTATAATTACTTTGATCGGCATGCGAATTTCTCTAATGGAGAAACAGTTGTGAATGAGCCGCTTCATTTTCAAAAATATCCTGAAAAAACTGAAGAAATTGAGCAAACCATGGATTCAAGTTTAACTTTGTGCGAGCAAATCACTACTGTGAAAAAGAAAAACTTTTCATTTCTTTGGACTATTACAAATTTTAAGGAATTTATGAATAGAGAGTATGAATTTACGAGTCCAATTTTTTCTGAAAATTTAACAACTGGTACATCAAAATGGAAAATGGTAATGTATCCAAAAAACATATATCCTGAAGGTGTCCATGTTGCCTTACGATTATATATATTGTCGGAAGTAGATAAAAGCATTTCCGTAATGTATACTATTTCTTTAGCCGGTGACAATGGAATACAACATAAGTTGAAGATTAGAGAAAAAATATTTCGCCACGTCTTAGATTTTGATGAATGTCCTGTTATAAGTAATATTAGTCTGAAGCAGAAAGCTAAACTAACAGGCCAATCTTTGGTTATTAAATGCGAGTTTGATTTGCTTGAATGTGAAAATCTGGATGACACTGCTTGCACACCTTATGAAAAAGCTAGTTCCGTCGGCATGTCACATGGAAATTTCTATGAATTATTCAAAGAATCATGTGAAATTCAAAGTTGCAAAAATTGTGAAAAAAATAATATTCCATCTATGAACAATAGCATGAATAATTTATCTTACTCCAAACCATACAAAAAACCATCTGACAGTGAAAAGGATGTAAATTCTCTGATGGAAAAAGATGGCGTACTGGAAATCCGTTCTGGTGAGTTTGGTATTTCAAATTGTAAAATTAAAGAATTAGAAATTTTATCAAAAGATATGGAGCATCTGTATTATGATACAAGCGAACATGATGTTATAATTTATGTTGATGATGGGAAACGTACTGCTCATAAACTCATACTAGCGTCTCGCTGTGATTATTTCAAGAAAGCTTTAATGTTACAAAATGAGAACGAAATAAATGTACCTGGAATAAATGCAGACACGCTTGATGCTGTATTATATTACCTGTACACAGGAAAACTGGAACAAATGACTGAGAACTCTGCATTAGATCTCTTAAAGGCAACCAAACTTTTGGGGCTACCTGGTCTAGAGCACATGACAACAGAAACTTTTCTCAGCTCTCGCATCAGAGTAAATAATGTAACAAATGTATTCTTAATGGCCAAAGAATTAAAAATAGAGAGTTTGAAAACAAGTGCCTTAAAATTCATGGCTGACAATCAAGATGAAATAATGAAGACGGAGCAATGGAACAAGCTGATGAAAGATGATCCACATTCAGCTGGAGAAGTGCTTTTAACTGTATCATATTATCGAAACAAAATACCTAATAATGCATCCAGCATTTAAATTACTTTAAACATTTGGTATAATTGAAATAACTGGTGATAAAGAAAATATCACTTATAGCTCGAAATAAAATGATAGTATCTATTAATTATAAATATCATGATTTTCCAGATTTTTTTTTTTTTTTTTTTGGCTTAGTGACTTTATTAATGTGTGGAATTTTAATTACGGGCCATGTTAAATAACATCAATTTATTATTTTTTCAGTAAAACCAAATACAGTATGTTAGCTTTCACTGATTTTTTTTTTTCTTTTTCAACATTTAATGTGTATAAAAAGAAAAAGACAGTAATGTTTATCTGGTACTGTTTGAAACATGTGGACCAAAACTGCACATGCTGCTTTTTTTGTTATTGATTTTGATTTTAAAAGAGCAGTAATTAACATGCTAGTATTTTACTATTTCAAGGTACTAATTTCAATTCTACAAAATATGTATTATGTTTAATATAAAAATAGTATCCAACTGTACAGGAATTCTAAATTCTTATTGTATGTATCGGAATGTTCCATAAAATTACTTTCAACAGAGTAGTTGATAATTATTTTCTGTAGGCTGAAAAGCAATAGAAAGTTCCTATATTTTTAATAAACAGTTTCTTGCATTTTGTTTACATACCATGCTCCTATAATTTTATAAAACTTAATATCTATTTTTGTATGTAACAGATTTCTTTAATTTCAATACCTTTTATATAGTTCTTGTTTAAAAATGTTTTTAATAAATACTAAGTTACTTTTCATTAAGAGGACAGCAATAATATCAAGCCAGTTATAACTTTGTGGTAAGTACAAAGTATGAACTGAAAAAACTTTATAAGTTACAAGTGGTGTCAATGATATTATAGGGAAAATAAAGTCCATGAAAATTTGTCAGAATAACTGGGATATTGGTCCAAATCTCTTTTTTGGTGATTTTATTGGGGCTACAGCAAAATGCTGTTTTCGATAATGATTGCCTTAAATACTAAACATATACAAAACAGGGGTCGAAAATAGAATCAGCAAGTTGAGTGCCAAATGGCAACCAGTGGCGGATCCAGAACTTGACTTTTGGGGGGGGCTAAGATTTTTCAAAGTGTTATTCTAGACCAATAAAAAATTTACAATTGCAATATTCAATTGTGAATTTTAGTGTTTTGGGGGGGCTTCAGCCCCCTAGCCCCCCCCTTAAATCTGCCACTGATGGCAACTAACATTGTTTTTCAGTTGCCATTATGTTGTACTTAGGTGCTATTTTAAAACTGTTATTTACACATAGAAACATATGTGTAAACATTGTACATAAACTACAGTTACTTAAAATACCGATAATTTATCTAGTTAGTTTTTTCCATTTAAAAAATTTGCTAGTGCTAATATTTTTACAAGAAAGCTAGGAATTTACTTCTACTACTTTGTTGCCAGTGCCTTTATTTTCATTGCACATTGAAGGGGAAAAAGAGTGCTAGGCATCAAAGTGAGGACTAGGTATAAAATTGTGGTCGTCAAAACGAAATATTTAGTTGCAAAATATAACTAACGACCACTAATTTCGAGCCCTGATACAAAACAAAAATGCACTTTTCAAATTAGCATCTGTTTTGAAACACAGTTTTTTTTTTTATTATGAAAAAAGAAATGCATGAGATTCTATACAGCAGCGGCATGTAATATGCATGTATGTATATTTTGCATACATAAAAGTCAAAATAACATCATGGGAGACAGCTAAGTCATCGCACATAAAGTTTTAAATGCGTGAAATTCTGTACTGCTGCAATCAGCAATGCACATGTATATATGCTTTGCATCATAAAGAAAAGAAACACTGGATAGAGCTAACTCCTAGTGCATGAACTGTGAAATTCATGAAATTCTATATTGCAATGAAAAAATAAAATAAAATTACTAAATACAGCTAACTCATAGCATATGAAATTCTGTACAGCAGCAATCGCAGAATATAAAACATTCTCTTCCAAAAATAGGCCTACCATTTGTTATAACCATTCTAACTTTCTTTCCATTCAAACACTTATACTTTTCAACAATCATTTTTACTGAATCACTGCTATTAGAAGCCATATTTAAACAAAATAATAATAAAATGGAAAAATACAACCCATTTTATAGAATTGTCTTTGAAGAGCAAGTGGTGAATATTTAAATGGCAATCAGCCCTGTGGCAGAATATTTTATGCTTCCTGCAAAAAGCTTGTTCATGCAAACCTTTTCTACAAGACGATATTCATGTATTTTCTTATTTACACATAATATATACTTGTAATTAATTTTAAAATAATCAATATTATTATTATACTATTGAAGAATTCTTAAATATAACACATAAGTTTCTATTTTCTCCTGAAATTTAATAATATCTTATTTTTGTAAGCAAATCTTTCTGCAAATGACAATTTCTTTCCTGTGACAATGTAGCCGATTCGCCTAAATTCTGCCACAGAGGCAATCAGGTTATCAAAAATAAGTGGCAAGCAGATTGCCAGAGTCCAGAATGACATCTTTATCGCTCAAAACTGTGCAAAAAATTTTGAACCAATATCTCAGTCGCAACAGTTCATTAAAATGGCAAAAAACACAAGAAATTAAATATAACTGTTGCTCAGTTACTTTGCTGACACTTATAGCCATTAATAATCAAATTCTGATTATATCACTTGAAAACAATTTTGGCTTTAGCTGCCTTGAGCTGTTATTTGATATTCAGATTTCTACATCACCAAAAGTAACATCTTCAGCAGAAAAATTGTAGTCAATGAAATTCAATCACATGAGTAAAAGATAGAATACTTAAAGATGGAAAACATTTCACAAAAATCGCAGCTGAGCTCATAATAGAAGAAAAACTGTAGAAAATGTCTAAGGACTAAGGAATGTCTTCAATCAAGAAATTTTTAATTTTCAACATTCTATTTTAAATTTGTAAACAAAACTTTTTATAACACATCGCTGCCATGAGTATGAAGCATTTTTACAAATATTTACAAATTTTACATTGACAACATAGAGGAAAAAAAATATAAAATATTACAAGTTGACATTAATATATAAACAATAAATAAAGATAATATAAAATACTATATATACAGAACTACTACAAACAAAAGTGAGTGCAGCTTAAAGAGACTAATAAAAATGGTGAATGTCAAGCAAAAGAGATCAATGAAATTTATGATTATTCAGCCTTCTACCACACCGTCATGAAATTAAGATAGTTAACCTTGAAGAAATTAGAAAGGCATTGCTTTGTAAAGTTCTCCCATAACTTTTTTTTTTAATAGCACCATTTTCAGTCCCCTTAATTAATAATAAAATACTGTTATTGGTCATCGGAGCCATATGCTGGCAACTGCGTTTCTGAGTTGCAGCCAACATGAACATTGGCTATATTCAATTCAATTAAATCATATATGGTTCAATTCAAGAATATTGAAATTTGAACTTTAATGATTTCGATAAGCTTTACTTAATAATAAAAGTATTACAATAAAATTTCTAGGGGATATAACTCAGCTAATGTCAATAAAATATCTTTAAAATTTTCACTACAATTATGCTTCACAATATAAATTCTAAAGGATAAAACTCCTAGATAACAGTGTAA
This sequence comes from Salticus scenicus, assembly GCA_963930645.1. Lineage (NCBI taxonomy): Eukaryota > Metazoa > Arthropoda > Arachnida > Araneae > Salticidae > Salticus > Salticus scenicus. The sequence continues at coordinate 339,786,183 of OZ005650.1, read as the reverse complement.
CAGGAATAAAATGGCATTAAATTGAAAGAAATTGCTATTTAAAAATAAGCACCACATATTTGTTGTATCAGAATTTGGTGTACTGTCCACATGTTGACAAGCTTGGCTTTATAGTCCCTATATTAAATAAGTATCATAAAATATCTAAATTTTTAAATGCTAAATTCCAAAAAAATTACCGATAAGTGACTCGTAAATTAATAATTCACTCACTGAATTATTTTTTCATTCAAAAAAAATGTGTATGGTATGTATACATACATAATATATTCACAAAATGTTTTAGTAATTTCCAACTTTTCCTAACCTTTTATTCTCTTTTTGCATAGTTTTTCATTTTTAGACCAATTGGCTCACAGTTTTATCATTGAAGAGTCGAGCTGATTCACAAAATTTCAAATGAAATGCAAACCTGTTATACTCTTTATGAAGTCATAAAAATATATTCCAGAGTTAAAGAATTTGTATGTATTTTTGATAATAAATAAAAAAAGCTACATTCCTATGTAACTGTATAGAATAAATATATTTATATATGTTATATATATGAGAAATTTAAATAAACTATATTGTATAATAGCTGCATAGAATATATATATAAACAGTTAACCTAATGTAAACCAATCTCATTTAATCTAAGCATATATATATATTTTGTATTAACTGGCATATTTTTCTGATTTGTTAAAGCAGTAAATGATAAATGTTTTGTCTGTACTCCAGTTCCTGATCTGTACTTTTAGAAGGAAAAAAGGTATTTGTGTGTTAAGGTATTGGTTAACTTTGGCAATAATTTGAGACAATTACTAGTTTTTTTTTTATCATATACTTGAAGCTAATAATAATATATATTTAATTAATTTGCTTATGTATAAAATTTTATTAACTGAAATAAATCAAAATAAAATATTTAAAATTAGAAGTATATACAACCTCTACAAATTTGGCAAAGTCATAGAGAGTAGCAATTAATTTGTGCAAGTTGCTAACTGTCTGCATTTTTTAGTGCATGTGAATTTTTACTATTTGTCTGTTAACACATAAGTACCAAAATAAAAAAAACCTCTCAATGTATTTTGTATTTATTCATATTATTCATGAAATTATTTTTGTTTTTCTTATTGTATAATCAACTGAAAAGTATGGGTATTTTCTTCTGAATAAAGTAAAATTTAGCAAAATATAATTTTCATATTTCTTCTGTTCAGCAAAATTTACTTTTTTATAGGCTTCTAAATAGTTTTAAGGCTTAGTTGAAAAAGCAAAACAAATTGATTAATCAAATTAGCAACAATCTCAATCAGCTAAAAATAAAGATTCTTTCAATTTGACAGCAAGAAAGCCCTACGTACTCAGTTGACTTGAAGTGAACAGTTGAAATTTTATATATTGAAGAATCTTCTTAGAACGTATGCAAAAAAAGAGTTCTAGTAATCACTCTAGATAATAAACAAATTTCCCCAAAATTTAAAAACAAGTCCTGGCTTAATCGAAAGAGTAGGTTGGTTTCTTTCTTTTTAGGTACTTGACTAACAATTTGAAACAAGATGACTGATAAAGTTTACAGGGTGTGCAGCAATAATTTAAAACTTTTTAGGGAGGAATTTTAGAGCTTTCAAAATAAAATTTTAAGGCTGATTAAATAGCTGATTTAAAAAGAAAAAAAAAAAATCTGTTGTAACTGGTTTCTCAAAACGCTTTTGCAGTGAATAATAACTAAATGAATAAGCTAATAGAAAAACACTGCTAGTAAATCATACACATTTGAAAATATGTGACTATATCATATGTGAATTAAAGAAAATTTGACTACAAAGAAAATAAAAAAAAAATTCTGGCACTCTTAGTAGAAAGAACCACCTTGTCACTCACTGTGACAAGGTGGTTCCAATTAGGACTAGAAAAAGGAATCTGTTTTTAATTGTCATTTGGCCAAAAACTGTATAAAAAGTAATTAGTAAATTGTTTTTAATTATATTTGGCCAAACACAATAAAAAGCAAAAAGTCAATAGGTATTTGTCTTTCAGCTGAAAACCGCATGGAAAGATTTCTCAGACATCTTGCATATATATTTAACTGCTTCTTTACTTGACTATTCGTGGTTTCGTCAAACACAGTTGTAAAAATATTTCTTTCAAGTTTTTGAAAATGTATGTGTATAATTTCATGTGATATAACACATGCAACTTTTTTCTCTTTTAGTTGAATTTTTGCTGCTATAGCAGAGTTTGGGTCTCTGTCTTCAAAAAATATTAACAATTCCATTACATAATTTGAAAGACATATTGCTCTCCACAACTCAGAGAGCCCACAAAATCTCTCCTTTTACGATTTGTATTTCATGACACAGTACATTACTGCTATTGTCATCAGTGGCGTACCAAGGGTGGGGCGGTCCACAGATCATCATACAGATAGGACAGTGGAGCTAAAACGTGAACCGGAAATATAGTAGCACCACTAGTGTCAACAGAGAGGAACTACATGTGTTAAGTCTACATGAATAGCATCTTTGATCAAAAATTGTTTTCCAATTTCGCGAGTAGTTAGTAGCAGGTTAGTATGGGAAGTTTTCTTTTTCTTAACTTTCTATTGTTTTTTAGTTCACAAAATTATCCTCGAAACATTCACAGCTATTCTTCTAAGAAATAAAAATTAATTTCTATAATGTTTAAAAATATGCTTTGTCAAACATATTCATGTACAAATTAAAATTACAAACTGTAATTCTGAAATAGCAGTATGAAATCATTAAATGTTTAAAGTTGCTTGGTTTAAATAATACAAAATGCTTTAAAATGAAAAAATGTTTTTATTTTATGTATATTTTCAAAGTTTATTTTCTTAATATTTAGCACTTGCTTCTTAAAATAAATTGCTTTTGACATTCAAGTTTGTAAACAATAATGAAGTTGCCAAACGAAAACGTATGTGCAGTTTTCTTTCCTTCACTTTTTCTACTACTTTTAAATTCACAAACTCATAACATCTATTTTCTGAGATATAAAACTAATTTTTATTATGTTTGAAAATAAATTTTGCCAGATACATTCGTGTTCAAGTGTACAAATCAGGGTTGGGTTTTTGATGTCAAAAAGTGGTTTTTGACATGACAAAGGTTTAAACATGGTTTAAACCGTCAAAAACCTGTCATAAACCTCTATATCGTCAAAAACCTGTATTGTCAAAATTCATCATCTATAAATGAGCTAAAATCTGGTTAGAAATAGGATTTAGTAATATTTGCCATATACAAGTGAATATCTAAATATTATGCTGATAAATTAAAAAATCTGAAAACAATTTGTAGATAATTTATAAAAAATTAGGTAAATATACTGGTTTATAATCTAAGAAATATATACAAAGTATGCATACAGTTATATTTTGTATGTTTATGTTTATTTATATTAATATTTATGAAATTCTAAAATTCCGAAGTTACTTATGAATTTTCACATAAGACATGAAAACACAGGAATACTGGATTTTTTTTTTTTTTCTTTAAGTAAAACATAATATATGTGGGCAGTAAATTAATATGAATTTGAAAATAATTATATTTATAATCTACATTTATTATACTTATCATTTATTAATGAATTTTTATCTGTTTATTATTATTATTGATTATATAAATATTTGTACCTGTTTATAGCTTGGACTATTGGTGTTCGGTGTTTTGGGAGTAAGGCTGATTGACTACTCTAGTATCTTAGGCCTAAGGGGTATTGCCCTCTGTGTGGGTCTGTCTACAGGGTCCTAGTCCGTATTTATACAAGTTTCGGAGAAAAACATGAAAAACTCTGAATGGCTAGGCCAACGAGTGCGCCCTGGGATCAAACCCTACACCTCACGTTTACCAGCTTTGAGCGTGGTACCACTTGGCTGCTGGTGGGCCCTACAGCTTAGACTAATAATTTTTTTAAAAATCTGTACGGGTAAATATTACAATTTATACATGTCCAGAAAGCATTCATATTTCTCGTGTTTCACGGTAATTATATGAATTTCAGACACAATTCAAGCTTTTTTAACATTCAGAATTATTACTTTTTCTTAAAAACTTGCAATATCAGCAGTCATTAAGAAAAAAAAAAAGTTATATTTTTCTATAAAATATTTAAATACAAAATATTAGGTTATGCATTTTTATTTTACTGGTTAAATACATAATACTAAAAGTACAATGCTAAAAAAATTGAACTATATAATGTTGTATTGCAAATAAAATGATTTCTCAATCAAAATGATCTATCAATGATATATGAATCATAAATTTTTAGAAGCCTAAAGTTTTGTTTTTATATTAATCAAAATGTTATAATAATGTTTCTCCAAAAACATTAATATGTATTATGTTTACCTTTTAAAACATACTGATAAATAATATCTTATTGAAAACAACTATATTTTTAAAGTATCGCATAACTAAGTTTAACATGTGCTATATCAAGCATAGTTATAAAAAAATTTCATAATAATATATAAAAGTATCACAGCATATTTTGAATGAACATAGAAATAATTCATAGTAAAATTTTAAAATCCTAAAGTTTTGTTTTTTATATTAATCAAAATGTTGTAACAATGTGTTTTTCAAAGAACATCATTCTATTTACTTTTCAAAAAATCCTTATGAACTATATTTTATTAAGCTAATTTTTCATACGACAATTAAATTATAAATATAGGTTTTTGACATTTTTGACAAGGTGGTTTTTGACATGACAGTTTTAACCATGGTTTAAACCATCAAAAACTGTCACGTGTCAAAAACCTGCCAACCCTGGTACAAATTAATATAACAAACTGTAATGCTGAAATAGCAGTATGGTATGAAATCTTAAATATTTAACATTGCTTGGTTGAAATAATACAAAATGCTTTAAAATGAAAAAAATATTTCTGGTTTATGTATATTTTTGAAATTTATTTGCTTAATATTTAGTACTTGCTTCTTAAAATAAATTGCTTTCGACAATAAAGTTCGTAAACAATAACAAAGTTGCCAAACGTAAACATCAATACAATGGTTAGTTGGTTGGATGTTGAGTTTAACGTTGCACTAATATTACGATATAAACATAGATACAATAAAATTAAGATGAGCGATTGTGTAAGCTGGACAGCTCGAGAAACTTACAGCTGTTGACAATAGGGTCATTGTAGTCAAATTTTGGTTACCGAAGAATGTAAGGGAGTGTCCTATCTATATAATAATCTATGGGGCGGTCTCCGAAGAAAATTAACCTTACGTATATATATCTGGTGAAGTTGTGACATTATTTTAACACAAAACATTCCCTGCATTTTTCCTGTAAGTTGTTGGTTCCTGTCTAAAGAGCCTTAATGTACGAAGTGTTATCCTAGAGCGACAACTACAAAACCAAACTAGTATGTTGCGGCCATCAAATGACTTTCTTCTATATTTTCCTATACCAATTCACCCAGTACAAATAATTTGTTAAAATTATGTATTAAAATTATCTTCCATGATGAATGCAGATGATGTCCATCTTAGAGTAATATAACACTAAATATGAAAAGAAAGTAAGATTTATTCTCTATGTGACATTTTAAAAAATTGCGACTTTTTTTTTTCTTCTTAAAAATTAAAACTTTATTTTAAATTATTACAGATCAATGATTCAACCAATCATTTTAAAGGTACTGATGAGCTCTTTCGAAACATACTCTCAATGAAAATTTGTCCCCCTTGAGAGGCGACCACCCCCAGTGAGGAAGCTATGCTCCTACATATACAAAAAAAAATTTCCCAGCTGAATATCACTATTATAAATAAGTATTTTTATTTTCATAATGATTATTAAAAAATAATTCCTTTTATGTACATTTATACGAAATTTTGTCCTATACCGCCATGTTAAAAATTTAGAAAAAGAGGGATGGCAACGCTACCTGTTGGAAGATTTCCACCAAACTAACGTTTGGTGTCTAATTTATGTCAAATTGCTATATAATTGGTGTAATTTATGTCAAATTACAGTTGCAATTTGACTAATTTATGTCAAATTGCAACTGTATATCAAATTTTATGAAATTCTCTGCAGTAGTTATTGAGATACATTTGCTACAAAATTTTGTCACACACACACACATTTTCAAAAATTTAGTATTGAATCGTGTTCTAAACTTCTTTAAACGTGTATATCCACTAAAAACCCGAGGTAAAAAATTTTTACAAATCTTCCTTCTATTTAATATAGAAGGAAGTAAAAAACTCATTTATACAAAGCGAGAGATTTTCTCCACGGGCCTCGAGATTTGTAGGTCCACGGTCCACCATTGATTGTCATTTTGTTGAAATCGAAAGGCTGCTGAAATAGATGAGGAGGCTTTGTTTTTAAATTTAATCTTTTTTTTTTCTTTATGATGACTTTACTTGAACAAAACCTCCACTGCATATTTCAAATTTTTTTATACAAAGACTACATTTTGCAAATTATTTATTATCAAGATCCACTAAACACCATTCATTTAACATATTCTGTTCAGTTCTTTTTTAAGCCATCCTTCTTGAAATTTCATCTTGCCGCACAGCTTTATGATTATATTATACTAGCTAAAATTAAATAAAATTAAAAACACGTTGCTGAATCAGAGATTTGTATTGCCATCGGAATAAAGTACAATGCCCTAGGAAGAAAGAATACCTCCAAGAAAGACCCTAAAGAAAACTTAAAAGTCCCTACACATAGGAACAAATCCCTGCAGTTGGCAGCACTGGGGCTCGATGCGAGAACAAAACGACCCAGAATGAACTTATTGGAACAAGCCATGGAGATACTGGCTATTTCCCATACCAACGGCCAAAGATTCTTCAGTTTGAAAGTAGAAACTAGAGTGCTGCATCTGGTTGAGTAACCCGACCTGACCCATGGGTCAGGTTGGCTGATCATTTTTTTTCCTGTGGGTCGGGTTTGTTGAATTTTTTTACTTGTGGGTCGGGTTTAGTTTTCAACGAGTCGGGTCGACTTGAGAACATCATTCAAAAAAAAATTTTACAATTGTAAGCATAAATTTGTAGACGTAATTAATAACTGATTTGAACATACTATGTATACTAAATATGCTTTGTATTCATATCCATATGATCCGTGTTCGTATCTGGATCCTTATAAGGAAGAAAAAAATATCTGTACTTGTTTTCGTTTCTTGAAAGAATCTAATACGTACTTTTTGTAGAAATTGTATGAAAATTTAAGTATTATAAATCATTTTTGACTATTGTTAATATATAAATAAAAGAAATGCAGTATAACCTCGCTTTTACGTACTGAAAATTGAAAAGATTCTTCAATTTCAATTTTTTTTTAGATACTTTTATTTTCAATGAACTTCAATCCTCGCTTTTTTGTAAATGAAATTATGATTTTTCTTCCATCTATACTTGTAAATACAGCAAATATAGAGAAATATTTGTTGTGGTTTAATTATAAAAGAAAAAGAAAGAAAGAAATGTAAAATAAGCACATTTAGGAAACGGATTCCATAAAGGCAGATAACATTCTTTATCATCTTTTCTAGAACAAATAAACAATGCACTGAAATTGCAACTGGAAGAAGCTAATTTGCTGATCCTGTAAATTGAAAGTGATCGTAGGAAAGCGGATATTTAATTGCAAATCATATCTCTGCTACTGCTACCCAAATTATTGTAGTAAAGTAGTAAATATTCACGTCGAACGAAAGCAACAAAGGAAGATACATATTTTCATTTAAAATCAAATAAAAGGTAAAGTTTAAAATATATTAAAAACATTTAAAACCGTTTAAAATTACCTCACAAGCGCTTTCAACTGCCTCCGCAGTCTTCCTCAGGTGTGCTTTGGTGAACACGTTCGTCGGGCGTATCTTTTGTTTTTCTTCCACCTTTCTTCTCTAGGATAGGGCGCCACCCGGCGTCAATTTCCATTGGCTCAGTATTGCATGCGTCGTGATTCGCAATAATTTCGACGTTTTCTCTTTTTGTGGCGTAATGATAATTGTTATAGTGAGCTATTTTGCTGAAGTTTTTAAAGTCAATTTTTATATTTTCGTTTTCGTTTATTTTTGTTAGTGCTGTTGTTATTTTACCGTATTTTATATCATTTTCGTGTTCTTTAATCTGCGTTTTTATCTTCTGTTTCGTCATGCCGATATAGCATCCTGTTGTTTTATCTTCTTTGGTGTAATTAATTTTGTAAATTCCTGCAGTTTCTGAAGAATGGATTTGGTCTTTGTCATTTCTAATTCTTTGGAAAATATTGCTATTTGGTTTTATCGGTACATTTATATTTAATTTTGCGGCTTCGTTTTTTATTTTATTGCTTACACCTTTATTATATGGAATTGGGGGGATGTATTTTTGTTTTGGTTTTTGTGCGCAAAAAGCACACAATAAATAAACTGTATTAGAAATAGACTAAAAAAACTGGACGATAGTAATAACACACAAAAACCAAAACAAAAATACATCCCCCCAATTCCATATAATAAAGGTGTAAGCAATAAAATAAAAAACGAAGCTGCGAAATTAAATATAAATGTACCGATAAAACCAAATAGTAATATTTTCCAAAGAATTAGAAATGACAAAGACCAAATCCATTTTTCAGAAACTGCAGGAATTTACAAAATTAATTACACCAAAGAAGATAAAACAACAGGATGCTATATCGGCATGACGAAACGGAAGATAAAAACACGGATTAAAGAACACGAAAATGATATAAAATATGGTAAAATAACAACAGCACTAACAAAAATAAACGAAAAAGAAAATATAAAAATAGACTTTAAAAACTTCAGCAAAATAGCTCACTATAACAATTATCATTACGCCACAAAAAGAGAAAACGTCGAAATTATTGCGAATCACGACGCATGCAATACTGAGCCAATGGAAATTGACGCCGGGTGGCGCCCTATCCTAGAGAAGAAAGGTGGAAGAAAAACAAAAGATACGCCCGACGAACATGTTCACCAGAGCACACCTGAGGAAGACTGCGGAGGCAGTTGAAAGCGCTTGTGAGGTAATTTTAAACGGTTTTAAATGTTTTTAATAGAAGATACATATTTTGTTTTTCTTTCTTTCTTTCTGAAGCCCAGTCAGTAGAGCGCTGGGTTCGTGATTGGAAGATTGCGGGTTCGGTACTTGAGCCGGTCAAAGACCGTCGTGTACACTAATGGTGGCTGGTGCATGTAAAATCTATTGTGGCTGCAATTTCCTCCATGTTCCCACAAAAAATTATACCTGTGGGGGTCATCGAAGTGCGAGAGCCATCCCTTCCGTGGAAGATCAAAATTGTGATCGAATGTCTCCAGACCACCTCTAGGGATGAGTCCTGTCGCCAATTGCCCATTGCGCAGCACTAGTGCGGCGTAAAACAACCAACCAACCAACTTTCTTTCTTTCCTTTACATTTTTTTTAGAATATAAGCATTAAACAAACAATAAACTACTAACACTTAACTTGAAGCATAATTTTGAACTCTTGAAATTCACAACTCACATAAATGGTTAAAAATTATTATTAATCCGTTTTTCAGAATTTTAAATTTTTAACTTAATATACAATTAGTAATAACATTTTAAATTCTTTTTAAAATAATTTACCAACATGTGACAGTGAAAATTTACCTTGTTTTATAATTAAAAAATGATTTACATGATTTTTAAATGAATTAGTAATATTCATTAAGTTTTCGGGTTGATGAAAAATATTTCGTCGGGTTTGGGTCGATTTAAAACTTGTCTGTCGGGTACAGGACTCTAGTAGAAACCAATAAACTATCAAACACACAACAATGATGTGACTGCTTGAACACATTTATACTTTTTTCATGTGATCAATTCAATGGAAATGCTTTTCAAGAATCTTCTCTGGCTATTGTGAACCAATTTAAGAGTTGCTTTGCCTATGATAGTTTTGGGATCAGAAAAGAAAATTTTTGCATAATTTTTAGGGTGAATGCACTCCTTGAGGTTATTAATGAACTTGGTAAAGATATTGATATGAGCTAACTTAAGCAAACTGATTCATATGTACACGTTTTATAAAAAAAATTAAGTTTTCATGTGGCTAACATTTGAAAACAAGATGGCGGATCAAGTTGGACAATGAACATGTCATATGTATTTCTAAGATAAGTCTGCTGTACAAATTTGGTTTGAATTAAATCAATATTTTGAAAGTAACAATAATGAAAACCCAAACGACTGCCACTTGGGAAAAATATAGCAGATAAAGTTGGCAATGAACTGATCAAAGATATTTGTAAGATAAGTCCACTGTTAACTTTGGTTCGAATTAATTCAGTATTTCAAAAATTATCATGGTGACAAATTTTCAAATGGAAACAAAATGACATAGTGAGTTATCCAACAAACTCATCTAATGTATTTATAAGTCCACTGTCTAACTTTGATTCAAATTCAGTATTTAAAAAATTATTGCAATGACAAAATTTCAAGTGACAGCGTGATTCAAATAGCCTCCACTTGAAAACAAATGGCAGAGCAATTTGTCCAGAAAACCTATCCCAGATATTTGATAAGTTCACTGCCCAACTTTGGTTTGAATTAATTTAGTATTTAAAAAGTTATGATGATGAAATATATTCGAGTGGTTCCCACTTAACAAAGTTGTAGAGCAAGTTGCATGGCAAACTTATTCAAGATATTTGTAATATAAGTCCATTGTCCAACTCTTGTTCGAATTAGTTCAGTATTTTAAAAGTTATTATGATGATAAATTTTTAAATAGCAGTCTTATTTCAAGTAGCTGCTACTTGGAAACAAAATGGCAGAGTAAGTTGCCTAAAGAAGTCTTTCACGATATTCGTAAGATAACTTTGGTTCAAACCAAATCACTGTTTTAAAAGTTATTGTGAAGACGAATTTTCAAGTGGTCCCTTTAATTTAATGTATCCACCACTTTGAAACAAAAGGGCAGATAAAGTTCATTAATAACCTTGGTGGACACCCTTATATGATCTATGTATACACCAAAATTTAAGCAAATCTGGTCTTAAATTGTCTTTTACAAAGTGGATTTGAAATTTTCAAGTGGCTGCCACTAGGAAACAAAAGGGCGCAGCAACTTGGATTAAAAACTCATTTGAGATATAAGATAAATTACTGTCTGTAGTTTGATATAACAGATTAACTAAGTGATTGCAATAGGTGAATTAAAAAAATAAATAAACCTGAAAGAGTACTTATATAAAATATGTTTAAATGAAGCATAATTAATTAATACTAAAATTTAAACTAAAACACCTTACTCAGCTTCATGTTTGGGCCTTGTTGGTGGAGTACTTTCTTTGAGAGGATCCCTTCAATCTTTCGCACCAGTCCTCCATGGTGTTCAGTAACGCTCTGAAGTGTTGATCCTGGTCATTACCTGATTTCCTTTCCTCCAACAGGTGGCACCAAAGTGGGTCTAGGCCAACTTTTGATTTGTTGCCATTGTATGCATTGTAATTTTTAATTATTTCGACAGTTTCACGGAAGAATGCTTAGTTAGGGTTAATGTAGTTAACAATTTTAACAGTTTCATTAAAATTAATCTATATTTTCCTTTTGACAGCTTTAGTAGATGCTGTGGTACTTTTATCATATTTTATATGTGTTCCTTTAACCTGGTGATTATTTTATTTTTAGACATATTGATGTAACATTATTCGGTATTGTCATGATAATTAAATGAGACAGTGATATAAAATATGATAAAAGCACCACGGTATTAACCAAAAGCTATCAAAAGGAAAATATAAGATTAATTTTAATGAAACTTAAAATCACTAACTACACTAACCCTAACTATGCATTCTTCAATGAAACTGTCAAAATAATTAAAAATTACTATACATGCAATGGAAACAAATAAAAAGCTGGTTTCAACCTGTCGGAAAGAAAATCAGGCAGTGATCTGGATCAACACTTCACTGTGTAGTGCAGCACTACAGAGGACTGGAGCTGAAGATGAGGAAATCCCCTCAAAAAAAGAAAGTATTCCACTAACAAAGTCCAAGCATGAAGCTTTAAAGTAAGGTGTTTTAATTTAAATTTAAGTTTTAATTAATTATGCTTTATTAAACATATTTTATATAAATACTCTTTCAGGTCGATTCTTTTTTTTAAATTCACCCATTGTAATCTATTGTATCAATCTATACATATAATGGAAGTTTTAGTTAAAAGGTACTTTTTAGATTCATTAGGGTATTCGAATTCAAAATTCAATTGTAAGTATGCTTTATGATAAATGTTTTTTAGACAAATTTTTTTAGAAATCAATATGTTGTAGTCTAGTTTATCTCTCTGTCTCCCTAGAATAAACTTAACTTACATATCTTGGATGAGTTTGTTAACCAAGTTGCTTAGCCATTTGGTTTCCAAGTGGCAGCCACTTGAAAACTAATCAACTTTGTACAAAGCATAGTTAAGATTTGTGAAATTTTTTATGTATATATATATATATCATTATAAGGGTCTCCACCAAGTTTATTAATGAATTTGATGTGCCATTTAGTTTCAATATGGCGGATACCTTAAATTAAGGGCCACTTGAAAATTTATCATCATAATCAATTTGATGCTGTGAACTTATATTATGAATATCTTAGATAATTTCATTGAGCAACTAGCTCAAACAATTTGTTTCATAATGGTGGCCACTTGAAAATTTGTCATTTCTTGATAATTTTTGAAATATTGAATTAATTTTAATCAAAGTTGGACAGTGGACTTATCTATCAAATATCTTGGATAAGTTCACAGAGTAACTTGCTCCACCATTTTATTTCCAAGTGGAGGCTACTTGACATCAGGTTACCACTCTACAATTTGTCATCATGATAACTTTTAAAATAACTTTAACCACTTCACTGGCCACTGTAGTGTATGAAAGGCTCCGTTTTCCCTGAGTTATCTTGGGGGTGGCCAGTGAAGTAGTTAATTAAACATAAACCTTACATTTCAGCTTCGAGTAGGTGCCAGTGCTGAGGCAGCTTTCTTGTGAGGGTCCCTACCATCATCAGCAGTTCCTTTATGGTAGACTTCAGTGTGAAGTGATCGTTACTCTTTCGAGCTTTCTTTTTGACAAGGTGATGCCACAAGTGGTTCAAATCTGCTGCCAGCTCATTGCCATTACAAGAATGAACATGATTTATAATTTCGACGGTTTCACAGTTGTAAAAGTAGTAAGGGTTACTGTAATTTGTGATTTTCGTGGCTTTATTGAAATCTGCTTCGGTACTGGCACTTATTCAAAGCTGAAATGTAAGGTTTTATGTTTAATATATTAAAATCACATAATCAACTGATTGGGAAGAAAATCATATTTATTGAAATTTATTTTTCCGACTGCCTGGACCGGGAGTTGAACCCCGGATCATTGACTTACAAGGTCAAGACTCTACCAATTGAGCTATCCAGGCCGACAACTGGTGGGCATTACTCACTAAGACAACCTTTAGACAGAAACATCTGGTCTATCATGTAGATAGCTCGACAGAAATAAGCCGCAGGTAATGGCAAACACCATTAAACAATGGGAGAAAGAAATACAATATATTAAAATCACACAATCAACTGAATTAATATAATCTGTTTGAAATTTTAAATTTGTGTTACGTGTGATCTCTGGTGGGTGCCATAGGGCTTCATAAATATAAATTAAAATAAATAAATATATCATAGAGTGGAGTTTCATTATTTTATCTATATTTAATTTTAAGTTATTTTATCATTTGCTTTTCACCATTCAAAATACATTTTTAAAATATTGTACATCACTGTTGACATCAAAGCTGAACACTGTTCACAAACCTGAATTAAGAATTTTGAAATTGATAAGTATGATTGAATTCATTATGACTAATCTTGATAAAAGTTAATAAATATAGTCATTAAACTCTTTTAAGCAAACGTTATAACAATTTTTGTGATGGGTTTGTTTGTATGTCAGTGCTCTGACTACAGTATGTGTTGTCATGAAATTTTATAGAATATTACTAATAATTACCAAGTCCTTTTTGCTTTCCATTTATTTATGTAGGTGATATTTTGTCCCAAGCCCGTTCAGTAAGTGTATGCTAAAATGTTTTTATACAAATGATTCATTTTGTATTAAGTAGCTTTTGCATTGTTTTATGAGATGCACCAAAAAATAAATAAATAAATAAAATAATAATAAAGCTGGCTTGTGAAGTGTTTAAAATAGAAAAATATATTAGAAAATTTAAAAGATAGCTTTAAAAAAATAATTGTTTCGTGTGTGAATAAGAAAGCAGCCACTAGGCATGCAATCATTCCAGAACTCTGTAAATGTTAAAAGCTACATATATATATAAATTATTTATTTATTTATTTTTAAGAGCAAGGAGGATACGATTTTTTTTCAAGCCAAAATAGATATGCAGCACCTTCCTACAACTGTCTGGTGGAAATTGTTAAAAAAAAAAAAAGATAAAAAATCTAAGAGTTGTAAAATTAAGTATTTGAGAAATTAAACATGGCATTAAGCAAAATGAAAAGGAAAACTTATTCAATAGATAGACGTTGCATATTGAAAAAACAGGCAGTAATTGTTCTGAGTTGAAATAATTATGTATGCTTCTTTATCCAGCTAAAGAAAAATAGGCATGAAAGTAGCAACTGGGGTTCATCTAGGTTTTTATTTTTGTGAAAAAAAAGTATTGTATAAAACCTTACATTTTAGTAGTCACTTTATATGATATCAAGTTAACCCTTGTGCACCATGACATACATGTATACATCATTATTCTATTTTAGTACATTCACACAGTAATTGTTACTTGGTTATTACACTGCACGTAAAATTGTGGTTTGGCAATGTGAGCTATATCATATGCTGATTTACTTTTCTCTTTTGCCCACTAGATGGTGAAAATTGTTCATTGAAATTCTGAGGAATTACTTTTTCTTACTAGCTACATTAGATTGTGCGTTTGGATTTAATGTGTCTCTATAACAAAATTTAAAAATTGAAATTTACAAATTTCGACATTATGTCTGATTTAGATAGCTACTATATACCAGATTGGAACTGGATGAGAGTGATTATGATCCTGATGGCCAGTTTGATGCAAGTGTATGGAATTTTTTGAGTGATCCATTTGCAGATGTACCTCCTAAACCTTTGCCCAAATTAAAAAGGGATTTTTAGGTATTATAGTTATCTAGCATTAGAAGGTGAAAAGTTGTCGCCAGTAGTGTTTTGAGACCTTTCTTACACTGAAAATAATGACCTATTTGTGTAACTGCATAAATAAACGAGCACTTCTATATTTTGAAGATCTGCAAAAAAGGTACATGTTTGTGATCAAAAATGGAAAGAGGTGGAATCTGAAGAATTATACGTTTTTATTTCAATTTTAATGGGCATAAACCATTTGTCTGAAATTAGCAAATATTGGTTGCAAGATATCTTAGCGTCAGGACCACCAGTTCTCTGAAAGGAAGTTATGAGTAGAAATAGATATACCATTCTACATTTTTGCAGTTTCCCCCTTACAAATTATTCGGGAAGGGATGTCCTTTAACTCGATTGGAGCCTTTTATGTCAATGTTGAGAGAAAGCTTCATGAACATTTTGGATATAGGAGAGCATTTTGCCATTGATGAAGCACTTGTTCAGTGGAAAGGTTGTTTGTTATTTCATGTCTACATAAAAACAAAGCATTTGCAGTTTGGGATAAAACTATACTGTTTATCCACAAGTGACTTTACTGCAAGTGGCTATACCTGGAATTTTTATATAGATAACGGAAAAGATAGGTGCCACATTCCAGAATATCCAAAGTCTGAACAACTATCAGTTTCAGAATGAATTGTGGTATTTTTAGCTAAAAATGTGCTGAATCAGGGCAGACATATCCTCCTTGATAATTGGTGATCTGTATATCTAGTGTAATTGGTGATAATCTGTAAGACTCTTTAATTCTTATGAGTGCATGAAACACTTGTCACCAGAACCATACTCCCCAATAGAGGTGTCCCAAAACAAATGGTACAAACTTCGTTACAAAAACAGCAATCAGCCTTTATGAGGAAGAAAGAGGAAATGCTTATTATAAAATACTTGGACAAAAAGACTTTTTATTCTTAGTATCAAATATGCTGCAGGGTTTGAGGAAAAAAGTAGATATCAAGCTTGTGGAAGAGAAATTCATTTCAAAAAACCTCTTCCTATTCACTACTACAATCATTTAATGGGAGTTGTGGATGCGACTGAAAAGGTGTTAGAACCGCATGACTGTAGCAGGAAGATAAAGGCATGGTTAAAAAAACAAATAAATAAATATAGGATCACACATCATTCAGAGAATGCTATTGAATGGGTGTGTTGTGTACGTAAATTTAAAAAGCAAAATGCAATTTTTTAACTTTATGCTCCATTTTATAGAAATATTTCATTCAATATGCAGTACTAAAGCAGTGCATGAGCATGAACATTGTTGAAGTTGGAAAAATCCAACATTGCTTCATTCCAATTTCATGAAGAAAAATGTCCACACAAGTGATATGTTGTTTGTTTTGCACAAGGAATCAGAAAAGATGAAAGAAAAATGTGAAGCGGACGCCTAAGAAATCCTGCATTTTGCAACATTGAGCACTTTACAGAAAATCATTACATTAATTATAATTTAACAATTACTGATAATTAAATTATGTGAAAACATATCAAAAACTTCATTCATGTTCTCCTTTTCATACATTTATTTTCTGTAATGTTTTGTGCTTCGATATTTTTTACTGAAATGTAGATTTTTCAGTATTTTGCAAATTTTTTAGATCTTTGTAAACGAGATAGTTGTAATATAATAATAGCTTTGAAAGTACAAATAATATATCCTTTTCCTAATTTATATATTACTCATGTATTCTGATTTCAAATACATCCAAAATTTCAGTGTCAAGAAAATTGTGTTTTAGTTGAAAGTTTAAGATAGATTTTCTAAAATGAGAAAAATAGTATAAACATGTATTAAGCAGTTTTGAAAGGGCAAATTTGCCTAGAAAGCTGAACTTGACCACAATACGAAATTTAAAGCAAGACATTGCAAAAATATTTTGTATTTTGAAAATTAGAGAAAATAAATATTGCTGATGGTGAAATAATCACTTACTTTTGCTGATGGGAAATTTTTTGCAAATGTATTCCATATTTGGTGAAATAATTGCATATCTCACACAAACATTGAATCAAAAAAAATACCGAACTTTTCCAATTAGAAAAAAAAAAAAAAAATAATAATAATAATAATCACAAATTTTAGTAAATAGCTATAAGCAAATGTAATTTATTGTATATTCCAGAAGTCTGCTACAAAAGAAGTGTGATTTTGTTTTTACTCTTAATTAGCTTCAAAAATAGTACAAATTTGCAATAGCAGCAAAATAATCTATATAATATTTCTTTAACGTGGACCAGTTTCAATTATTTTTTGTCGAAACGATATGATACGCGAGGATAAAAAAATATTTATACATGGACAATATTTAAGCACGCAGACTTAGCTCAATGGACTAACAAGAAAAAATGACGACATTTGTCTGATGAGATTATTTTACGAAAAAATGCATTTTTAACAGTTGTTTCTTCAGAATCTTTGCAAGCGTCATTTAAAACATAGCAATATTTTAAAGATATATACAGAATATGAACTTTTGTGTCATAAATTGACTAAAAAACACAATCATGAAAAGTGTAATCAAAAGAGAATTTTTTTTTTTTTTTTTTTTTTTTTAAACAAAAAACTGTGCCAAAATAAATAAAAAGTTATCGCCAACATGGTGAGATAAATTTAAAAGTCGTCATGAGGGTCCTGTACTAAAACTGTACTGCTCCGGAAGAGTGAAAACTGGGTTGATAACCATGAATTTTATTTTTAAATATTTCTTCGAATGATTTTAGTTCCATTGTTGCAGAATGTTAATTTAGTTCTAATAATAATTTGGCTACGTGTGAAGTAAGATCTTAATTTGGTGGTGAAATTGATATAATATTTATGAGTTTCAAATTTTAAAGGTAAATAAGAAAAGAAATAAAAGTGCGAAAATTTCGCATGGGTTTACTAGTAATTCAATAATCCACAAAAGAAAGAAAAAGAAAAAATACATTTAATGGCAGCTAACTTCTGAGAAGTTATCTGCCATTATTATATATATATATTTTTTTCAAAAGTAGTAAAATGATCTGTTTTTTGGGAATCAATAGCAAAAATATTAACACACTAGCATGGTCACTATATTTAAATGAATAATGATTTAAAAAAAAAAAAAAAAGTCACTATTTTCACTTTATAAATAAATAAAAATCATTGAAAATGCTCAAAAGCTTTCTTCGTGTCTTCACTGCCTTCGGCAGCATTTTCCTCACTCACAATACCTTGGATCAGTATCCCTATTGCTTGAGATAACCAACGCCTTACTGTTGGACTTCTATTTAGGTTTATTTACGATTTTAAACATATAAAGCTACAAATTTAATTAAATAAACAAAAAAACCTTACTTTAGCTTTACTGATGTGACACTTTTTGGCGAAGTACTTTCTTATTAGGGGGCCCCCCCCCTCATCGTCATCGTCGGTCACTCCATTCTGTGCGCTTCTGAAGATTTTCTGTAGGTGTTTTAACTTCTTTTCTCCTTTCTCAGGATATGGCGCCAGGTGGCGTCTATACCTGTTGCTGGTTGGTCCAGGTTGCATGCGTTCGGTTGGGTGATAATTTCAATGGTTTCTCGAAAAAGTGTATAGTTGTGACTGTTATAGTTCGCGATTTTTTCGGTATTTTTAAAATCTATTTCGATATTTTCATTTTTATATGTTTGTGCTAGCGCGGTACCGTATTTGCCAAATTTTATATCGTTTGTATGTTCCTTAATTCTTGTGTTAATTTTTCTCTTAGTCATTCCTACATAGCAACCGTTGTTATTGTTTGGATATTTAAAAGGGATCTTGTAAATGCCGGCGGATTCGAGGGGGGAAATGTTATCTTTATCGTTTCTGATTATTTGATAGATATTTGGGTTTGGTTTAATTGGAATGTTTACATCTAGTTTGCTTGCGATATTTTGAATTTTCACTGCGGCTCCGCGATCGTAAGGTATTGCACTAGTGTATTTTTTATTTGGTTTTTGGTAGCTAGGGATATTATCGATTTTCTTTATACGTTTTTTATAGAGTTTATCTACAAGGTTTTTAGGGTAGTTTGCTTTTATTGTTAGGTTTCTGATGTAATTGATTTCGTTTTTAAGGTCTTCTGGTTCTGTACGTATAAGTATTGTGCGATTAATATAGGATTGAATGGCGTTTAATTTATATCTATAAGGGGTTTTACTATTGTAATTAATAATTTCTTTACTGGAGGTAGGTTTTCTGTAGACAGTTGTGTTGATTGTATTGTTCATTCTTCTGATTTTGACATCGAGGAAATTAATTTCATTGTTTAATTCTATTTCGTTAGTGAATTGAATATTTTTATCTAAGCTGTTTAAATCATTTAGGAGTTCAGTTGTGTTTTGTTGTTCATGGATTATGGCAAAAATATCATCTACATATCTATTCCAGTATATTATTTTCTGTTTTAATTTTTCTAATATAGTATCCTCAGAAAATCTTCAGAAGCGCACAGAATGGAGTGACCGACGATGACGATGAGGGGGGGGCCCCCTAATAAGAAAATACTTCGCCAAAAAGTGTCACATCGGTAAAGCTAAAGTAAAGTTTTTTTTGTTTATTTAATTCTATTTAAGTGTTTATCTTTTGAGATTACCCGAACTGAATTCGACCATTTTTAAAAAATATCCATCTTTTTGAGTTTAAACACTGTACTTTATGAACCAATGAAATTAATATAACATATTAAATATAAAAAGACCTAGCTTTACTTCGTGGTCGTTTAAGATCTTTCGGTACCGGGCACCCGGTCCTCATCAGAAACGTTGCTTCTGTGGTGGAAAACTTGAGACTGTTGACTCCTCTGCTGATTTCTCATCAGGTGGTTCCAAGCTCTATTTGGGGCTACTGCGCT
Organism: Salticus scenicus; assembly: GCA_963930645.1. NCBI lineage: Eukaryota > Metazoa > Arthropoda > Arachnida > Araneae > Salticidae > Salticus > Salticus scenicus. The sequence continues at coordinate 339,766,114 of OZ005650.1, read as the reverse complement.
GCTATCGTTGCATACGTCGCTATTGGTTAATATTTCAATTGACTCGCGGTACATGGCATAGTTGTAATTATCGTAATCTGCTAATTTTACGGTTTTATCAAAGTTTATTTTAATATTGTTTTTACTATATGTTTTGGCTAACGCGGTTATTAAAACCGGAAAATATAATACCGCGTTAGCCAAAACATATAGTAAAAACAATATTAAAATAAACTTTGATAAAACCGTAAAATTAGCAGATTACGATAATTACAACTATGCCATGTACCGCGAGTCAATTGAAATATTAACCAATAGCGACGTATGCAACGATAGCAGCGCAGTAGCCCCAAATAGAGCTTGGAACCACCTGATGAGAAATCAGCAGAGGAGTCAACAGTCTCAAGTTTTCCACCACAGAAGCAACGTTTCTGATGAGGACCGGGTGCCCGGTACCGAAAGATCTTAAACGACCACGAAGTAAAGCTAGGTCTTTTTATATTTAATATGTTATATTAATATACTTCGTTTTTTATTTTAATTAAATTCAATGAAATTAATTTAACCGAATTTTATATTTGGTTGGAACTTGGTTTGACATAGTGCCAATTAGCTTTTGGGCTATATCACCCAACAGGCGGGCGCTTCCACATTGCGATTTCCTCTCATTTCAAGAAAGGCTCAGCATCTACAGCATACCAAACTTAGAGAAATATATTAAATAAAACTCTGTTGATTCAGTTTGAATGCATATTGACAAACAATTGCCGCAGCTGTGTTGTAATTTAAAATTCCATTTAGAAGAAGGCAATTACTTTGCTTTGCTTCCCTTCACAAAAAAGTGGTTGAGTTTCAACCACTGGCCAATACTAGTATTTTATTAAAAGGAGACTTGGTGCTGGATTATAAAAACCAGTAAAAACTACAACATCTGAAACGCCAAAGAATAATATTTGGGAAGCATATAGCTGTTTCGGTAGCCTTAAGCGTACTGTCTTCAGTGCATTCTGTATGCACTGAAATACTGGTATTTTATTAAAAGGAGACTTGGCGCTGGATTATTTAAACCAGTAAAAACTATAACATCTGAAATGCCAAAGAAAAATATTTGGGAAGCATACAGCTGTTTCAGTAGCCTTAAGCGTACCGTCTTCAGTGCATTCTTTATGCACTGAAGACGGTACGCTTAAGGCTACCAAAACAGCTGTATGCAGTATGCTTCTGAAATATTTTTCTTTGGCATTTCTGACGTTGTAGTTTTTACTGGTTTAAATACTAGTATTTATTAACAAGCTATTAAAATAAACTAAATATGCATTCACATAAAAAACAGTTTTAGTATAGGACCCCCTAGGCGAAATTTGGAGTTTGAACAGTATCTTGGATATTTCTCAAGTCTTTACTTATGCAACTGCCATTTTTATTCATTGCCAGAATAGCAAAAAATATTAAAACTTACCCTGGAAAACCTATATTAAAACTCTACACCCATTACTTGGTGAACGATAAAAATCAAGAAAAAAAAAAAAAAAAGTATGACTATTTGATTAATTGAAATTAATATTTTAAATATAAATAAAATTTTTTTTTTAAATATTATGACGTCAGATTTATTAGACTTTTTTGATGATACAGGTTTAATTTTCTAATTTCTTTTACGTTAAAATGATAAATTTTAATGAAAGTGATGCAAATAAAAAGTTATTAGCATTTTATTTTACTGGCAACAGGATGAAATTACAACACAAAGAAAAAAGTCAAGGAAATTTAATAGATTAATACAATTTAATCAATAACTTGCTTCCTAATTAAAAATTTTAAAATCTGGTTTTGAGGTGCACGCGGAGATAGTCCAAACTATGTGTGTGCCAAACGTCATGTCTGTAAGTATGATAGATTTTTCTGGAGACAGCTGACAGAGAGGGGACACCATTTTTCTTTTATTAATAAGAGTTTAGAAATCAGGCACTAAGAAACAGGAACTGAGCATTAAAGCAAATTAAAGAAAAACAAGTAATTAGTGGTGAAATAATCATGTATTTCAGGAAACAGTTGTGTGAAATAGGATCACTAATATCTGTGAGTAAATGTACACTTATTTCAAACAACAGAGAAAGTGTCCTATAATTTGACAATCAATGGGCTCTTCCCAGCGTCGTCTGCTCAGTCACTTGATATAGAAAAACAAAGAAGTGAATTCAGTTAAATATGGCTCTTAAGAACAAAAGTATTAATATTTAATATAAAATAAAAGTAATATTGTGCATTTGTAAACAGTAGAATAATTGTATTTGTAAGTTTAATAATTTTTAAAAAACACTTTATATGTTTATTTATTTTCACAAGTAAGAATCGATTTTTGTATGTTGTAGTGCAAATGTTACACTAACTGATCTAGCTTAAATAGAGGAATGTTTGTGGATTATAACTTAAAATTAATTTAAAATATTTTTAGTTAAATTTAATCGCGTAAAGGTGTTACAACAAATTATCTTAGCTACTGGCCGAAATGGCTTTACACCGTACGATGTTGCACTGTTAATGATATAAGTACCAAAAATCAGTGAACTTAACATATTTTCCATCAACTTTAATAACAAATATAAACTAAAAGATGATTGTAAATGTATGCAGCAAAAAAATAATGATATAAAATGGATTAAAAATGATGATGTATAGAAATATAACACAGATTAAACCAGATTGATCAAAAATAAGAATAGAAAATGTGTTATTTTAGCAATTGCTATAGATATAGAAGACTTTGTCTGCTCTTTGTTTAGCTATGTCATGTGACCTCTGACGCCAGGTGGGAAGAGCCCATTGCAAAATAAACACATATTTTAGGAAATCAGCTGCAAAACAATTTGACTCAGCAATTAACTGCTTAAATATACTTAAAAATAAGCATCAGTAAAGTCTTGAACTGTAATTTAGTCATTTGATGCAAAAAATATATTTTTAAAAGGAAGGAACTGTGTTTATTTTGAATAAAATAATCATATATTTTGGAAATCAACTTTGATGAAAATGAAATAACAGAGCCATGAGGATTAATTTCTGTGTATTACTGCATAACTGTAAGTCAAAAATATGTATAGTATTATTCGTTATCTAGATAACTTAAAAAAAATGTATTTACATATAATTAACATTTTATTTTGAATGAGTTGAATAATTTTCCTCATACAGAGGGTAATTTCCCATCCAACATAGCGAGGTACCTGGTAAGATAAGAAGTGAAGAAGCACAACTTGGTTGTCTTCGTCTTCACTTGGCAGATAATGTTAAACTTAATAAAAAAAATCTGGAATGACTCCATTCGACTTTCCAAACATTAAGTAACTAATTGTTTAAATAAATTAAAGTAAACAGAGTCATTTAATAAACAAAAGAGAAAATTATAATAGGGTGTTTCAGTAAATTTCCCCCACATATCTTGTTAACACTATTGCACTTCAAATAATATGAGCCCATAGGTTATAATGATAAAGAATTTTTCATTATGTTTCTGCAAAAATCTATAAGTGTTAGATTCACCAAAATCTATACAGTTTGTATAACAATGATCTATAACATGCACATAATGTTTCAGTTCATTCGAACAAGGTGCTTACATGATAATTGCAGTTTAAATAATTTGAGCCCACAGGCCATAATCAAGGTCAAAGCAATCAAATAGGAAAATATAGGAATTTTTTCATACAAATATAGGAATATAACTTCAAAAGAAGATTGAAAGATTCAGTAAAAATGAAGTTTCTTTAACATTATTTTATAATCCTGCAATGATTAAATGACTGATTGTATACCTTATACAAATCTATAATAATAAATGGAAAGGTTTGTCTGTCTGTCTGTTCTTTTATACGTTCAGCCCCTACTGAACGCAGAAACACAAAAATTGATATACGGATGCTCTGGAGCCTTTCCGATGTTTTCCTCGAAACAGAATTTAAAAATCTTAATTAGTTTCGGAGATATTAATTAAAATGTTGACCCATGTCGATCGAACAATGACCAAAAATCCTTATTGCTTAAAAAGAGGCATTCTATCAGCATTCAGCAGACGATTTTAACGGCTGTCTCGAACGGAAACAAAACAGGTGCAAGTCATTAATGTCACATGATCTTTAACTGGGGTTAAAAATTGCAAATTTCAAAGTGCTTCAAATTTTCTTTTTCGTACACAACACTTAATATACAACCTTTTCAGCACAAAACCAACCTGCAGTTAAAATTTCATCAATTTTCATTAATAAACAAAGCAGTTACATTTTAATTGCAAAATAAATTTTATTCTAACACGTAATCCATCTTTCAATAGACGATAGAAGTTTCCATAGCAACAAAATACATTTGAAGGAACTAAAAAATACTTTTTCTTTTTACTTCCATTACCCGACTACCGTGGTATATATAGGTTTTGAGGAAATAAAAAATATTTATTTTTCTTTTTACTTCCATTAATAAAACTACCGTAGATAATGGAATTAGAGATTTCACGTGATTTACATGTTTTAGAATGTCCTGTCCTGAGTAGGTTTTCTTTTGTATCTCAGCTAAAATTTCGATATTTCAAATTCCAATTAAATTATTTTTAATACATCATTCGAAAGATATTTTAAAGTTGTTTTAAATTATCGAAAGTTTTCACCAGATTTACACGTTTTGAGGTCTCCTGAATTAGTTTTCTTTTGTATCTCAGCTACTAATTAAAATAATTTTATAAGTAATACATCATTAGAAAGCTTTTTTGATTTGGAATCGAACAGTGGATTACAGAAATTTCTACCGCCAGATGGCGCTGTATAAAATTCAAAATTCAATATTTCAATTTCTAATTATGATTAAATTATTTTTAATGCATCATTCGAAAGATATTTTAAAGTTCTTTTATATTATTGACAGTTTTCACCAGATTTACACGTTTTGAGGTCTCCTGAATTAGTTTTCTTTTGTATCTCAGCTACTAATTAAAATAATTTCGTAAGTAATACATCATTAGAAAGCTTTTCGAACAGTGGAATACAGAAATTTGTACCTCCAGATGGCGCTGTAATATTTTAAAATTTCAATATTTCAATTTCTAATTACGATTAAATTATTTTTAATACAGCATTCGAAAGATATTTTAAAGTTCTTTTAAATTATCGAAAGTTTTCACCAGATTTACACCTTTTGAGGTGTCCTGAATCAGTTTTCTTTTGTATCTCAGCTACTAATTAAAATAATTTCATAAGTAATACATCATTAGAAAGCTTTTTTGATTTGGAATCGAACAGTGGAATGCAGAAATTTGTACCGCCAGATGGCGCTGTAATATTTTAAAATTTCAATTTCTAATTATGATTAAATTACTTGTAATACATCATTCGAAAGATATTTTAAAGTTCTTTTAAATTATCGAAAGTTTTCACCAGATTTACACATTTTGAGGTGTCCTGAATCAGTTTTCTTTTATATCTCAGAAATTAATTAAAAAAATTTCATAAGTAATACATCATTTGAAAGCTTTGTTGACTTGATACACATTTTAAAGTACTTTTACATTATCGAAAATGGAATTCGAGATTTCACCCGATTTACACGTTTTGAGGTGTCCTGATTAGGTTTTCTTTTGTATCTCAGCTACTAATTAAAATAATTTTATAACTAATACATCATTAGAAAGCTTTTTTGATTTGGAATCGAACAGTGGATTACAGAAATTTCTACCGCCAGATAGCACTGTAATACATTCAAATTTCAATATTTCAATTTCTAATTATGATTAAATTATTTTTAATGCATCATTCGAAAGATATTTTAAAGTTCTTTTATATTATCGACAGTTTTCACCAGATTTACACGTTTTGAGGTCTCCTGAATTAGTTTTCTTTTGTATCTCAGCTACTAATTAAAATAATTTCGTAAGTAATACATCATTAGAAAGCTTTTCGAACAGTGGAATACAGAAATTTGTACCGCCAGATGGCGCTGTAATATTTTAAAATTTCAATTTCTAATTATGATTAAATTATTTTTAATACAGCATTCGAAAGATATTTTAAAGTTCTTTTAAATTATGGAAAGTTTTCACCAGATTTACACGTTTTGAGGTGTCCTGAATCAGTTTTGTTTTATATCTCAGAAATTAATTAAAATAATTTCATAAGTAATACATCATTAGAAAGCTTTTTTGATTTGGAATCGAACAGTGGAATGCAGAAATTTGTACCACCAGATGGCGCTGTAATATTTTTAAATTTCAATATTTCAATTTCTAATTATGATTAAATTATTTGTAATACATCATTCGAAAGATATTTTAAAGTTCTTTTAAATTATCGAAAGTTTTCACCAGATTTACACGTTTTAAGGTGTCCTGAATCAGTTTTTCTTTGTATCTCAGTTATTAATTAAAAAAAGTTCATAAGTAATACATCATTTGAAAGCTTATTTTAGTTGATACACATTTTAAAGTACTTTTACATTATCGAAAATGGAATTCGAGATTTCACCCGATTTACACGTTTTGAGGTGTCCTGATTAGGTTTTCTTTTGTATCTCATCTACTAATTAAAATAATTTCATGAGTAATACATCATTTGAAAGCTTTGTTGATCTGGAATGGAACAATAGATTACAGAAATTTCTACCGCCAGATGGCGCTGTAATATTTTTAAATTTCAATATTTCATATTCTAATTATGATTAAATTATTTCTAATACATCATTCGAAAGATATTTTAAAGTTCTTTTACATTATCGAAAGTGGAATTCGAGATTTCACCTGATTTACAATTTAAAGTGTCCTGATCAGGTTTTCTTTTGCATCTCAGCTAAGACCGTTCAAAATTCGTATATGCAAGTTAATTAGGAGGGGCTGGAACGGTGGGGAAGGAATAGGTGCGCAGCACACATGGGTTTGGGACCGGGTGCGAGTTTTTACCCGATGATAAAAGATTTTTTAAAAATTTTATTTTCTTAATAAAAGTTTGAGTTGAGAAGGAATATGCGTGTACAGCGCACGTATATCCTCAAACGTGCGCGCGGGTCTGCGCTGCCGATGGCAGTGGCGTCCCGGTGTGAGTTTTTACCCGATGCTAAATGATATATTTTTTAATTCCTTTTCTTGAGAATGAAAGTTTATGAGTAATAACATGGAATTTTGAGAAGTCATAAGGATGGTGAAGGAATACGTGCGGGCAGTGCACTGGTCTACGCTGCCGAAGGCAGTGGGGACCCGGTGCGACATTTTTCCTGATCAGATTTTTTTTTTCTTTTTTTATCACATGATAAAAATTAATGCAATTTTGAGAATTCATTAATTATTGCGATTCATTTAAAAATAGTGACCAGCGAAGCGGGCGTAGCCTGCTAGTGAAAAATATAAATAAGTACTTTCATTAAAAGAGAAAAAATAACAGTAAACAAAAATGAACTAATTCAGTCAGATAGATTTTTTTAAGGAAAAAAAAAAATAGAAGAAGTGTTCCTGTGATTTTTTACTCGTTATCTATAAATCATTTCATTCTTAAGTATATAAATCAATATTCAGCGATTTATTATTTAATCTATTATTTATTTTTTACTTATTTTATTTTATTTATATATATATATATATTAGTATTTTTTTAAACCAATTAATGAAACATTTATTTTTTTATTTGGCATACATTTAATCTATTGTTTTCCCCCATAAAATATTCAACCATTAATACCATAATTTTCTCCTTTTTTGACAGCTGTATTATAACCGCACTTCTGTCGAATGCCTGATTAACCCGTTAGTAGTCGCTAGTTGGTCGATTTGCCGCCAATCTTTTAGTGTTGAAAGATTTTTTTATTCAATAGCCACCAAAAATTTTTAGAAGTGGCATTTGACATACATAAAACGCGAATAAAATCAAAGAAACGTCAGTCACATCATTTCTTAAAATTATTGGTGTCAGTTAAATAAAAAGTGCGCAATTTTTAATAGGTGGCGCTGTCTATAGCGACTACTGACGGGTTAAAGAAATGATCCATTTGATTTTTTAAGTGTCTATAGTAGCAAATATTTGAGTATTTAAACGTTTTGGTATGATCTGTAAGTAATTGTTTCTCACATTGTGCAAAGCAGTAAGATCGGAGAAATCGACCAAGTTAGAAAACTTTTTACCGGATAATTAAGAAATGAAAGACAGTGCGTTTACTGCTGCCAAATTCAGTTCACTTGTGACGGGTAGCTCGCTATATTGAAACATAAAGTGATTTTGCTTTGGTTGAAAAGTAAATCTGCTGAGATTGTAATCGCCTTAGTTTAACATTGTTATACATAAGCCATTTCTTATCAACTGAAACATAACCATTTATTTCAAAAATGGTGCTTTGATGTTTGATATTTTGGGATTAAGGCCGATTGACTACTCGAGGGTCCTGGGCCTGGAGTGGTGTGCTCTCCATGGGAGTCTTTCTACCACTGCAAAAATGGATCAATTACATTATGCTGTGACAACGAATCTCAAGCAAAAAATTTTTTAATAATTTTTTTGTGCGCTAATCAAATCGATCGCTATTATTAGTATCAGTTAGTCATTACGTGTTGCATCACATAGTTAACAACTATTGTTATAAATTTTTCTATGAATAGCACTGTTGCAAAGGGTTAAATTCTGTATCAAATGCTGCATTAAATGTGCTGTTGCCGTAAAAATACACTGACAGTTAAAATTTAAGTAAACTGCAGTAGAGAGCCAGAAATCTGCCGGCCTAAAATACGCCGAAGTCCGAAACCCACACAGCTTGTCAGATATAAACAATAAAATTCACTATTAATAAGTTACGAAATTGTAAATCAAAATTTTTGAAAAAGATCTTGCATGCAGATTCGGTACTTTCATTTTATAATTACAATAATAATAATATGAAAGACTGCTAAAACTTAGTTACTGATAATAAAATTATTAACAGTATTATTATCATCATGATGATAGCTATGAAATACAATAACAAAATAATTTTTAGAAGTGCTATCTGATGAAGGCGTGGTTGTAAAGAATTGACTTAAATTATTAGAACAATAAATTTGTGTTACACAAAACAAGAATTGATGACTATTTACAATAGAAAAAAGGAAAATCTCAATGAGATAGGTATGTATGTTCAAGTGTAGTTTAAAACACACTACATGTGAACAAATCTAAATTTGACAAATAATTTTTCATTCTTTTTATTGTTTTTGTTATATATATACATTTTTAATATTCAGTGTTATTCTTATGTACCTATTTCTTTAATATTCAAGTGAAATTTGAATTATTATTCATTAGTATGTGTTTAGTTTTAATAATATTCTGCTTTTATTAAAGTGGAAAAAAATTATGGGCTCCAAAATCCACTAAATCCTAAAATCTGCACAACTTCTGGTCCCAAGCTATGCGGATTTTTGACTCCCTACTGTATTCACTTCCACAAAGTTCAGCCTTTGCGAATGACTTGGCAAAAATTTGGTAATTCGGGAAAATAATAATAATAATAATATTTAGGCGATAAATGGTAGCTTAAGGTTACTGAAGTTTTAAAGCTCTATTTTCAATAGAAACTGAATTTTCGGGAATTTTCTTTTGGATTCTAGCACAGAATTAACTAGAAGTTAGGTTAAACTGCGGCTTAGACTATAAAAAGAAGTAGATTAACTCCTGAAAGTTCAGTTATGTATGAAGAGTTATTCTGAATGACCGTTTCTAATTGTTCCTGAATCACCAACATTCTTACTGAGTGGTTTATTTAATGCTGTTTATTTTACTTCTATAGTACAAATGACTATTGGATTGGTTCCACAATATTGGTTGAATAATGACTTTTGTGATATGAGTGAGAATTTTAATAAGTTGTTTCGAGAATATTCGTGAAATTGACCGATTTATTAGGCTGTTTAGAAAGTATTCTTTGAATAATGTGCATTCGTTGACAAGAACCTATGTGTTTCTTTACGAACTACCTTCTTCATTCAAGAAAGTCATCACTTTTGTAAAATACGGTGTCCAATGTAAGGTATTTCTATTAAATGCCTAAAATTAGGCTGAAGAAATGGAGAAATTCCTTGAGACTTCGGCTACACAGTTGAAGGAATTAAAACATGATGCCGTACAAAATCAAATTAAAACCCAGACTATCAAAATGAAATCCGGAAAAAAATAAATGAAAGCTGTACAAAAGGATCTGAAAAATAAAATAGATTCTGCGCGTAGGTTCGAAAACATGTGAATTCAGGAGAAAATTGCTTTCGTCACGCATTTAATACTTTCTTACGAACTATTGTCTTCACGCAAAGTAGTTGGCAATTTTCTAATAGTGCTCTTACCATACACAGTACATGATAGAGTTTGAATTGAAATCAACAAAAGCTTTTGTGATACTTTTTGTCAAAATTAAACTTTGTTGCATTGGATAAAAAATTTGAATTTTATAACTCTGTTTGAAATAGTGTTTGGAAGACATTAGTAGCATTACAACTTAACAGTGCACCAATAATTTCAGCCAATTGTAAGATCACAAAACGTGTCTTGTAAATGTATCAGTATTTCTTTCTTTAGCATGTGTACTTTTTTTTTAATTCTGAGGGCAATGTTAGGATATATTAGGATATTTTACTAATCAAATTAAACTTACTTTGCAAGTTATCATATTTTCTAACTTTTCTTCGTATTTAATTACAGTACTAACAAAAAACTTCTTGTAAAAGTTTTATTTCCTATTTTGTTTATATTTTCGACCGTATTCTTCTGAAAAATTTCGTGTATTTTGCTGCTACCTGAAAAGTATTTTATTACACACTTATAATTGTGTTTTCCATAACTGATTTTTTTTTTTTTTTTTTTTTTTTTTTTTTACTTTTCGAATATATATTGTAATCATGACAAAAATACGACTTTGAGATTTTGGTGTATTTTTACGCTTTAACGTCCCCTTATTTCATTTTTGTTATTTTTACGGTGATGTGTGTATGAGTGTGTATGTGTGCGAGAGAACAAGATAGCGTCTAAACGCTTTCTTTAAATCAGCTGAAAGTGAGTATTTATGTTACAATTCACCGTAGTCGAACCCAATGATTTTCTTGAATCTAGCATTTATAGCTTTTTTTTTTTTTTTTCAGGAACCCATAGAAAAATTCTTTATCATTCGGCCTACGTGCTCAACTTATTTAAAGTATGATAACGTCTAAATGCCTTATTCTATTGAGCTGAAAATTTATATTCATGTTACAGGATACCGTCTGCCGAACAGCGTAGAGTTGGTGAATCTAGCACTTATAGATTTTTACAGGGACACAACAAAAACTTCTTTATCATTGTGATCTATGGGCTCAAATTATAATGTAAAGCGTCGTAGGACTGTGTGTCGCCCTTCTGATCCTCTTCCATTGACTTCGAAAGCTGAACTTCATCTAAAGATGGTATTATTGATAGTGTGGTAGAATGTGCAGGGAATAATTCACTTGGAGGTCCTGCCACTCAACCAAACCATCAGTGCTGCCTTCTATTGTCTACAGTTAGACAGGCTACATTCAAATTTGGTAGCAATGTGGTCAGGTCTCATCCATCGTCCCGGTGTTATCCTTCATCAAGATAACGCCAGGCCAAATGCTGCTGTCATCACTCTCAAAAAGTTACTGGGCTTTGGTTGGAAGGTTTTACCCCACCCTCCCTATTCGCCTGACATGGCACCAACTGATTATCACCTATTTCGCGCGTTGAACAATTCCTTCAGTCAAAAAATCTTTGGTGATCTTGATGCTGTGAAAACTGCCATCCGAGCCTTTTTTGACTCCAAACCGTCAGAATTTTAATGCCGTGGGATTCATCTCCAACCAGAAAGGTGGCAAGAGGTCATAGATAACAATGAGATTATGCACAATAATAAGTACTGTTCATTTTGTACTGTTCATTCAATAATAAGTACTGTTCAATAATAAGTACTGTTCATTCATGTTTATATTTTGTTAATAAGTACTGTTCATTATGCAGGCATGGAAAACCTAGGCCTGATGCAGTGCGGGCGGGAAAAGACTAAAATATTTAATAGATGCTGAGACAGAGTCATCTTTAAAATCGTAGTTCTTAAATAATAGCAGATCCCCCCTGTCGTCGATAAATATCCAGATTGAAGTGTCCGGGAAAGATCTTTCTGCAGGCATGGAAAACCTAGACCTGATGCAGTGCTCGCGGGAAAAGAGCTGCCGTAGACAGCGGGTACCCAAAGGGTACGGGTTTTGAGCAATTTCAGTTTCTTTTTTTTTTTTTTTCTTTTAAAGTTTTTGACTATAATGTGGTGTAAAAAAATAAATATTAATTCAACTCTTTCGAAAATTCATTTAAATATAGTGACCAGCGAAGCGGGCGTAGCCTGCTAGTATTATATAAAAGGTATATATAAAGGTATATATTATATAAAAGGTATATATAAAATAAAAGGTATATATAAATTTATATACCTTATATAAATAAACCACCCTAATTTGATCTTACCTAATTTAACAGATAAAATAAATGAACAAATTTACTGCTGTTTATTTTTCACATATTTAGAAATGGACATATTTCCAAAAATTATTATCTCATGCTTTTTTGCTTTCATACCAGTTTATATAATTTAACATCACTTCATATATTTTTTTAAATAATGACACCTTTTTTACATCATATTTAAAAAGTCAAAAAGAAAAAAACCCTAATCTTTCAATTCAATTACAAAAGTTTGTTGAATATTTTTTAAAAATTCTTTTATACATTCGAAACCATACTTTAGGTTTTATTAGTCAATAAATTGTTGTAGATATGAAGTCTATTCCAGTGGATCCTACTGGAATTGCCCATGAAATTAAGTCAATTCTTATTATGAAAGTACTATATTGAATGAAGATTCACTCTATGTTCTTGATATGATCAGAGTTGCTGGAGTCATAGACTTTGTTTAGCTTTGCTGACAGATGGAGACTAGCAACAACACTATATTGAATGAAATATTGGTAATGAATGCCTACATGCATTGTTTTTGTTGGAATATTTCTATTTTTTAAGTTTAAGAAAAATGATTGATAGTGCGGGTAGATATTATGTATTTATATATACACATTAAACCACAAATAATAGATTTAAATAAATTAAGAAAATCCCTGATATTTGAACATCGAGATCAAATAATTCAAATTCCAATGGAAATAAAATTAGTTTATGATTAAAGTTTTCATTATCTTGTTGTTTTCTTAAAATTATACAGGGTGTCTACTGACTTGACAGAAAAAAATTCATGACCTCAAAAAAATTTTCATGACCTTTTTTATTGACATATCCAACCTTTCTTTTTAAATTAACATTATTTATTTATTTTTTTTTTTTTTTAAACCGATATATCACCTTGCTTTATTTTTTAAATTATTGTTTAACAACAATATTAACTGTTAAAAAAAAAAAAAAAATTATTAGCAATTTAAGTAAATAGTAATGGAAATCAATCTAAAACAGACATATATAACTATTATGCCATATGTACACTATTTGTGCAATGCAATGTTATAATATTGAAACTATTAGTTTTTTGGGGGATTTGAAAATTGTCATTTATTTTCCTTGCATTAAGGATAGGAATATATGTATTAATTTTTTCTTCAAATCTACAAACATTTTTTTTTTTTCCACCGAAAAGACTAAGAATAGAAGAAAGAATTATTAAACTAAAAAAAATATATAACTATACATCTCAAACTTTGCATTTCGATATCTTTCCTACACTTCAAAACAGAATACATTCTGAATTAGAAAAAATTAGTTCACTCAGTTATACATTGATTAACAAAATATTTTGAGATTACATATATTTTGAAAAATTTAAATATTAAGTAAAAAAAAATTCTTTTTTTTTTTTGTGCGGGGGGGGGGGGGGGGGGGGGGGGGACAACAAAAGTTAGAATGCCTGTAGATTTTCAGAGAAGATAATTTTGTTTTTAAAGATACAAATGACTATATTAGGTTTATAATCATGTTTATATATTTGTGCTACTAAATAATAGTAACCTGAAAATTGACATGAACCCATAACAGAGAATTTTAAAGACCCACACCCGACTCAAAACCTAAAATGAAAATTAATATTTCATCTAAAAATCTTGCAATTTAACTTATAAAGTAAATTTTTATTGCTACACAACTGGTAAATAATTTAAAATGTAATTACTAATGCACCAAGTTAAAAGTTTTAAAATCTGAAAAATGGATAAACAATTTTTAAACATTTAGGTGTGTTACGTTACTTCAAGTGTACAAAATGTTCTTCAAGTTTAGTAATAAGTACAAAACTTTGAATAAACACCATAAAATGAAATAAACTCGCAACAATTGTTTCTGGTTGAAAAAAACACGACCATTCATCAGGCGAACAAAGTGGGCATGAGTGCTACAAGCAAAGTAACAATGCACAAAAGGATGCATTGTCGAATTATGTTTTTGCCCATTAAAGAAATTATTTCGAAAGATATTCTCAAGTCGACCCGATTCGTAGGGAAAAAAAATTCAATCAACTCAACCCAAACTGCAAGAGAAAAAAAATTGTTCGACCCGACCAGCGAAATTGGGTTACCTGAATCAATACGTGACTCTAGCCGACAGTCGAATTTCATGACCTGTTCTTAACTTTCATGACCTATTGCTGAATTTCATGATCTTTTCATGACTTTAATGACTTTCATGACCTAGTAGACACCCTGTTATAATGTGTGCAATATCATTTACATATGACAAATCATGCAATATTATGATTTCCAATCACATTAGCACAGTGAAGGTTGAGAAGAAAAAGCAATTATTTTTGCTATGAATGGTATTTTGGAAAGATATGAGAATTTAAATAGGATGCTTAGTAGGAAATGCAAAAACAAGTAAGAAGAAATTAAAATAAAATAGTACGTAGAATATAGTTCCATTTAGATGCTATCGTGTTCACTCACACACATACATAGATCGTAAAAATATCAAAAATGAATTCAGGGAACATCAAAACATATAGATACACCAAAATCTCAAAATCAAATTTTTGTCATGATTACAATACTTTCCTTACATATGTACATGTTCGGAAAGTAAAAATTGCTTTGCAAAGAATCAAGGGCTGAAAGGTTCTGCTCTCAAAACTGATAGATGGAAGGTGGAAGGTTCAATTGCAGGTTGCTCGTCTACCCAGAGCTGTTTGGAAATTACAGTGGTTTTTTCCAAACATTATCTAATTGTGGGCCTAGAATCTCTTAGAAAGATCCCGTTGTGGGCACACTACCTGGGCCCAAGACCCTTGCAATTGATTTTAAAACAATACACCAAAGGATCAAGATATAAATTTATATTTAAACTTGCTGTTTTGTTTTGATAAAAAACTATAGTACTATTTCAAATATGATTACATAGCAGGTAACTGTTATACCAGGTATTGGCAGTATGGTAGAAAGCAAACCTCTCCAACTAACTACAATAGACTCCCGGAAAAATCTGCACTACAAAAATCTGCAAACTCCAGAAATTTGCACATCACAAACAATATAAACAATGAAATTTATAGTGAAGTTTTTAAAGAAAAAAATCAAGATAGAACTTATTTTAACGGTGATAGTTTAGAAACAGAATCTAAAGAGATAAGGAAAGTTAATTTTATGCAAGGTCCGTCTTGGAGATATGTACCTAATTTTTTTAACCTAACAGTTTTTGTGCTTTAATAAAAAATGATTTCATAGACTGAATAAAAATAAATAAATGAATAAAATCATTTGTTTTTACCTATATTTCTAAACTGTAATAAAAATTGTAAATTTATGATAGAAGTTATTATTGTATCAGATTTTTATATACTTAAATTTTGTATTTTGCTTTATGCAACAAATTTTAACTAGTTAATATTTATATAAAACTTGGTATGTATATTTTCTTTTTACTACATTTATACTCTTTACTTGCCTTTATTAGTTTATTTTTCTTTAATATTCCACATACCGATATACCTTATATCCTTACTTATATGTATTCACTATCATTTTTAATGCATTACAGCATTAAAATTCTAATTTAAAAATGCAGACAAAAAAAGCAAAATACCTGAAATCTGCAAAATTCTAAATTCCACATAGTCTCTGGTACCAAGCACTGCGGATTTCTAGGAGTGTACTGTATTTTAGTCTTTAGTAAAGGAAGAGAAAATATTCTGGAATGCAAGAAATATTCCATGATATAATCTCTGTGGCAATCAATTGTTCAGTTGATTAGACACATTCCGAGGGAGGGGGTAAAAAAACAAAGCTTTTTAAACAAACTTCATAAATACTTTTTCTTTTAACTGAATTTAAAGAAAGATGTGTGATCACTTTTGTTAGGATTTTGTCTTTGAAGGCATAAAAAGAATGAAAACAGAAAAATCCCTGGAAGCATAGCAATACTGTCCAATATCATTCAAAACTCCAAGCATCGATGAAGATTGGCCATTTTACCAATCTTGGATTCTGTAATCTTTAATTTCTAAAAATTTGGATATTTGTTTTTAATTGACATTTACTTTCTTGATAATAGAAAAAAAAAAAAAAAAAAAAAAAATAGTAACATATGTACAATAAACCTAAGGAGGAAAATTTTTTTATGAGCCCAACATACTATGATATTGATTGATACTGGGAAAAAAGTTTGCCATACAATATTGACTGGGCCAATGAAATCTGATTTTGGAACAATATTACTATACTACTGGGAAAGTGAAAAATATCAGAAATTTATAATAGCTTTAATAACAGTGTTAAGTCTATTTCACTAGAATGGAGAAAAATATTTTCAGGTTGAACACTACCATTCTGAATTCTTCTAATTGTGACCCTCAATCAATTTAATCATTCAATGACTCAGGTTATTTCATTTCAAACTGTATAACAGATGTTGGTGTCAGAGTCAAAGATTGCCTTACTCAAAGATATGCCAAACTCCAACTCCACAACCCTGGTGGGAAAAAAAAAAAAAATCAAACTGATTTCCCAGTTTGAATCCCAGAAAATTTTATCCCCCCCCCCCCCATATATATTTTTTCTTGATTTTTTAAAATACCTGTTTCACAAAATAAAACTTTCTAGCATTTGAATTTAAGGAGATACATCACAGTTGTCAAGGTCAGTCAAAGCCCATGTTAGTCTAAGGGTAAAATTGTTTATAGAATAACACATTACTTAATTGTTATCTTTAAAGCCCGTTTTCACATTCTGAAAATACACAACGATTAAAAATCAGTACTCGTTTTCCAAAAACTTATTTAAAATTTGAATTTTAAGTTTAAAAATGCAAATTTTAAAAAATCAATTTTTGGAAAATGAATACTAATTTAACAGTTGTGAATTTTCTAAATGTCAAAACGGAATTTAAAAATACCAATTAGCTAATGAGTAATTCTACAAACAAATTTCGCAATAGACTTACATGGGATCTGCTGTATAGAGACGGGGAAATCATAAGAGCATTAAGCATTTATGATTCCACAGAAAAATAATGTTTCTTTTTTTATGGAAGTAATTAACAGTTTTTTGATTTATTGTAGGCAAATTGTATATAATTATTTTGAATGATAATTATTGATTTTTCAATACACTATAAAAAGCTTTTCAATAATGAAAGAGCTTTTTGTATGCACCACCACAGGCAGTAGGGACTCAGGCCAAAGTTTTCCAATTTTGATATTAAAATACAAGGATGAAATTATGTAAGTAATATGGAATTTTGAGAGTTCATTTAAATATACTGATCAACACAGTGAGCAAAGTTTGCTAGTGTACTACACTAAAATTTGAAATACACAATGAGACCTTTTTCTGGATGACAGACTTAGTATATCTGACACAAGACCAAACTTTAATCAAAGTGCATCGCCGTGCATTATACAATTTATAGATGCTTTGCTTCGCACAGAGGTCATTCTAATGTGGCACCATGATGGGCATGAATAAGAATCATTTTAGCAATCCTACTTCCTCTCCTTTCATTGTAATATATAAGTTATTTGGTATTTAAATCAGCGCTTACCTACTAAAAAAAAAAATCTGGAGTGACTCCACTCGACTTTCCGAACATTGAGTAATTAACAGTTTTGTAGATAAAGTAAAGAAAGAGTAGTTGTTAAACAAACAAAAGAGAGAAAACCATAATAGAGTGTTTGAGTATTTTTCGCCATCTATTACACGTTGTTTTATTTAACGCTACTGAACTTTGAGCCCATAGATCATAATGACAAAGAAATTTTCGTTGTGTCCCTGTAAAAACCTATAAATGTTAGATTCACCAAAATGCTTATAGTTAGTGCAACAGTGATTTATAATACTCATATAAATTTTCAGCTGAATTCAATAAGGCGTTTAGATGCTATCGTACTTTTAAAAATTTAGTCCCATAGGCCATAATGATAAAGAATTTTTCTTTGTGTCCCTGTAAAAAAACTGTAAGTGTAATTCACCAAAATCTATACAGTTAGTTCAACTGTGATCTATAACATGTGTACAATTTTTTTGCTCGGATTAATAAGGCGTTTAGACACTATCACATTTTTAAAAATTTGGCCCCATAGGCATAATGATAAAGAATTTTTCTTTGTGTCCCTGTAAAAAAACTATAAGTGCTAGATTCTCCAAAATCTATACAGATTGAGTATTTGTGATCTATAATATGTGTATAAAATTTTTGCTCAATTGAATAAGGCGTTTAGATGCTATCGCACTTTTAAGATTTTGCTCCCATAGGCCATAATGATAAAGAATTTTTCTTTGTGTCTCTGTAAAAAAACTATAAGTGCTAGATTCACCAAAATCTATAGGGTTCGTACTATGGTGACTTACAATATGCGTACCAACTTTCAGGTTAATCGAACGAAGCGTTTAGACGCTAGCGTGTTCACCCACAGACATACACACATACACACATCATCGTAAAAATAGTGAAAACGGACTCAGGGGACCTCAAAACGTATAGAAACATCAAATCTCGAATTCGGATTTTTGACATGATTACAATACTTTCTCAACTATAGTGTTCGGAAAGTAAAAAGGAGAGGGGGGGGGGGATTTTTGTTATTTTAGATTGTTTTAAAACTAGTCTTTTAGCAAAACAATCCTAGAGGAAAATAACAAAAACAATATATATATAAATAAATAAAAAGGATAAAAATAAATGGGTTTTTAATAATTTAAAACCAATTTAAAAAGTGAAAATCACGAATAATTTGTAATTGCCCCTTTAAAGTTTGTTTTCTAGCAGAAGACTTTATAGCTCAGAAATCAGAAAATGAATGAAATTATAAGTCGAAATTCGCTGACGCTAGTGCAACTTGCAAGTGTCGCTGCAGATTAATTAATCCCAGAAATTCCTTTTAAGAGCCCAGACGTTCTAATGAACCAATCACCAGCTCAAAAAATTAGGTATAAAAGGCCAAACATTAAAATAAACGGACACTTCATGTCGCGAGTTTGACTTGCTAAACATTTCCACGCAGCCCTTCCTCTGAAATTACGTAAGTCTTACAAGCCTTCCCCAACGGATTCAGCGGCCCAGGGCGACGATAGAGCTGCCCGCAGATCGGCAGAGCGTCGGAATTCAGACTCCACTCGCCTTGCCCTGTCCCGACTCTGAAATGATGAAGCAATAAAGATGTTTCCTGAAAGAATGCCTAGTCGTCATTGTGTGCTGCGTCTGTCATCTCTCTTTCATCAAGTAATTAAATATGTCACATATATATATATATATATATATATATATAATAAAGATGATCTATTAAGCATAGTAGAAGCCAAGCAACAGATACAAGATCACTGAAACACCATTGACCAACAAGACAAAAAAAATCACCAGTGGACGAAATACACCAATGCAAAGAAACCAGATTCACCAATTAACAGCCTGCAAAACAAACGAATCAATAAAGTAAAACAACAAATCTTAACTTAAAACCATAAACTTATCAAAATTAATGAAAAAACAACCCAAGAAACACAAGATAGGAAGAAGGAGGCAGGCGGCAAGACTTGTGACTTGCCTGTGGGGTTACACTAGTTTTATGCCGGCAACACTCCCCCAGCCTGCCACAACCAGAACAGGAACCATATGGATTTAAAAATGCAAATTTCAAAGCAGATGAACAACAATGAAACCACGAAGCCACAATGAAATTCACCGATTGATCACATTGTGTTTAACAGTATAATTAGAACATTAAATATAGTTGACAACTCAAAAAGGAAAAAACTGAAATTTTAATGGAAAATGAAAGCATGCATAGTAATACAAAGCAAATGCAACAAGCCTTCTACTTTTTTTTTTTTTTAATTTAATTTCACAAACCCACCCAACCATCCAGCCTTACAACACCACCCCACCTCCGTAATCAAACATCTGCCCACCCAACTGCCACCTTTTTTATTGTCTTTTATTATTTTATAATTTTTTTGTTGATATACACAAGAGTGTACACAGCTTTTTTTTTTTTTTGTACTGACAGAGACATGGTTAAGGATATAAAATAGAAAATACAAAGTTTTTAGGAAAACCCATTTTAGCAGTGGCTGTGATCAGTTTATTAATATTCTTGTTTTTAAACTTTGCAGAGCATAAATTATTAATTCGAAATAAATGGTTAATGATGATGTTTCTAAATACCGAAAGATGCAGACATGAATTAAAATGTGTAAATAAGTTTACATTAAAACAAAAATCTTGCCGTTTGTCATAGATATCTGTGTAAAGTTTATTACCATCGATGATTATTTTGAGATCTAAAAAGTTAATAGATTGATTAGTCAGAGTATTTTGAGTTAGCTTTAAATTAGGTGGATAATTGAAGGAAAAACCATTTTGTGAGTTCTTGTTGAGATAAAATACAATAATATCATCGATGTAACGATAAAATCGAACATCATCATTGCAAATTTGCTTTTCATAATAATAAAGATAGAGATCTGCCAAAATACTGGAGCTACAACCTCCTTGTGGAATGCCTAATTGTTGCAAATAGATATCGTTGTTGTGGAAGATATAATTATTATGGATAACAAAGTTAAGAAGTGTTTTAAATTTTTCTTCTTTAAAACTGTAAGGAAGATTAATTTGAGCTTTATATTCTTGAAAAAGACTGTAAATGATATTACTAAGATCTGATAACTCAATATTATTGAAAAGATCTTGAAAGTCAAAAGTCATAATACTGTCTATTGAATCGAGCGATTTGATGTATTGAATTAATTGAAAGCTATTTTTAAGACAGTGTAAATTATCAACTTTGCAAGTACATTTGTAAATTTGCTTTAGAATATCCAGTAGAGCTTTATTAGCATTGTTGTTATAAGTGTTACACCCAACAGTGACAGTGCGAAATTTAATTGGAGATTTGTGAAACTTAGGGATGAGAACTATATAAAGATAATTAAAGTTATTGAAGGGAAGTTGAAATAGTTTATAGTAATTATGTATTTTTCGGTTATTAATAATAAGGTTATTATTAGTTAAACTGAAGATGTTACTATTATTGATTGAAGAGTTTAAAATAGAGAGATAGTAGGATTTACAAATAATGGCATAATTATTAGGTGATTTGTCAACATTAAGTGATCACAAAGTCATCCTGTAGTGATTTGATTGAGTTAAGAAGTACAGATTTTTTAAATAACACCAGATTTGAAGAATTGATAAATAATGCATTTTTGATTTTTTGTAACACT
This sequence comes from Salticus scenicus, assembly GCA_963930645.1. Classification (NCBI taxonomy): domain Eukaryota; kingdom Metazoa; phylum Arthropoda; class Arachnida; order Araneae; family Salticidae; genus Salticus; species Salticus scenicus. The sequence continues at coordinate 339,744,402 of OZ005650.1, read as the reverse complement.
AAAACTTTCCATTGAGTGAAGTAGGCAATAGGTTTATTATGAGTAATAGATATTTTATAAATAAATAAATCTAGGTCATAAGAAAACTGTTGTAAGATTTGTGGAATGCTAGTTTTAACTGGAAGTCTAAATTTGGTGCCAAATTTCATGAATTTTTTTAATTGATAATTGTCAATAATATTGAGATTACCTGTGATAATGTGTCCATGGTCTCTGTCAATAAATTTTGAGAAAGAAGGATCATTGCATTTACAGGTTACAGTGTTAGTAAAAGAGGTAGACTTAGATACAGAATTATAATTGAATATCTTTCTTCCAAGAGGAAGAGGATATTTGAAGGTACGAGATAGATTTAAATCTTTAATCGGAAACATACATTCTTTGTCATTAATGATAGACGTAATGTTAATACTGTTCAATATTTGATTTGTAAAATTCACAATTAATTGAGTATTTGTTTTAAATTTGTTGGGCTTTTTATTAATTTTTAAAATTAAATTGTTTGATTTTGTACATTATATCATAAAAAATGTCTGAAAAATGTTTATTATAGGATTGGCTTTGAAAGACATTCAGAAAGTTTACTAAGTATTTCTTTTTAATTGCAAAAATAAATTTTCGAATAATGAACCAGTTATAGTTAGATAAGTAATTAGTCTGTAGATCTGAAATGAGTTTAATAATGGCACTTTTAGAAAAGATTAAATCTGTTTTTTTACTACCTCGTTTAGTTCTAGAAGTTTTATTGTTAATTTTGTGATTGAGTTGTGCATAAATAGTCGAATAATCATGTAGAGGGTTGATGTTAGAATATGCTTTAATAGTTTTACTAAAGTATTCGGAATTTAGGCCATATGGATAAATTGTATTATAATATTGCATAAATTTTGATTCAAGAAATAGACGCTCACTTTTATTTTTCTGAATTTTTACAATCTCTATGGTACATGAATTAAAATTATGTGATTTAAAGTGTTGTAATTCTATTATATATATAATAATCGAAAACTTTACAATACAAATGCTTTTTTTTGTGCGAAACCATACAATATTTGCAATAATACAATAAGTTCCTTTAATCCACTGAGCGTCTCCTAAAAAGGGCAAAAATTTAATGTTGTTTTCACTGCATGTTTTTCAAAATGTTCCAAAACAATAGTTATTTAAGTTTGACAGTAAATAGATGTCAAGATAAACCATGTGAGTATTATATGTGACTTTCATACTTTAAAAACAAGATAAGAATGTATATTAGTGCATTAAGAGAAAAACTACTGCTCAGTGTATGGAAAAATACATATCAGCCGCACGCAGGGTTAAAAACACTATTCTAAACTTTGAAACAGCCAATGAAATATTTTCCTGGCTACAGCTTTGAGTATATCTGACACATAGAATTCATAGAAATATCAAATAGGAACTTTTCAAAATGAACTAATTTTTTAAAAATATTTTTAGAAAAATTTACTTTAAGACATTTGTAATAAATTAAATTTATAGTTTGATATTTAAAAGTTACAATTCATTTTCACAAGCTTTGTTATTAAAAATGCCATAACAAAATTAGTGATTGTGAAGTTTTATAATTTTTATTTCAAAATCAGCAGAGAAAGAGGAAGTGAGAAAATTAAGACTAACAAAATAAGAAGAATTTTTAAAACAACTCAGTGAAGAATGTTCAAAGCTCTTAAAAATCTGCCACAATTAAAAACATTAAATATTTTCGGATAGTTTGTGTGCATGTAAATTTGAAAGATTAGAATGTACCATAAATATTTAAATATATATCTTAAGGATTTTTCAAAGCACCAGTAAAATTTGAATTATATATACATATATAAAACACAGAATCAAACACTTGTAAGTGAAACAGCACAATAAACACAAAGGAAAAAACAAATTCAATAAATATCAAAATTTTTATCTTTAGTTTAAATTAGTAAAGAAATGGCTCATGTCAAAGTACATTATATTGACAAATAAACATAAGAAAGAAGATAAAAAAAAAAAAAAAACATATTTGGCAGAAACACTTGAAAATGTCATACATTTGGCTAATCCTAATAAATTAAAATCTTAAATGTGTATACATCCATACAATCATTAAATAATGAAATTAATGATATAATACAACACAAATAAGCATATATATATATGGATCAATATTTAAAAAAGAAAAAAAAAAAAAACCACATATGTAAAAAAAAAGTTTTGTAAGCTCAATTCTGTCATACAGTATATTATTAATCCAAATAAGAGCAAATAAATAAATAAATCACAGTTAAATCCTAAAATACTTTTCACTTTACAATTACAAAAGAAAGTAGTTTGAAAAAGTAAAAGTTAAACATTGCACTTCTAATGATGTATAATAATAATAAACCTCTTAAAAATCTCAAATTTCAAGTAAATCTTAAACTTGACTAGATAGAAATATCACAATGATAGGAACTCATTATCTCAGTTTTGGGTTTTGGTTTAAAATTTTAGTATCACAAATTTAGTATTCTTGACTGTTGAACATTATTGACAAAAAATTACTACAGAATTAAATGATGGTATACAGACAAACATTTTTAAATATTAATCTTTTTATACCATCATTATGTATTTTGACACATGTATATGAATAAATTGTTTTTCCAATATACAAATTTACAACATGGTAATTTTTCTTATAAGCTTAAATTCCCAAATCTTTGGCATTTATTTATTTTGATTATTCAGCAGCTTATGTATACAGTTGAGAGCTAGAAATCCGCTGACCTAAGATCCACAGAATTCCGAAATCCGCACAGCTTTTCAGATACAAACAATGAAATTTAAGTTACAAAACTGCATATCAGAATTTTTGTAAAAGATCTTCAATGCAGATTTTGTGCTTGCATTTTATGATTACAATAATAAAAATATGAAGAGCCAAGTTGCTGTTAAGGAAATTATCTACAGTATATTAAATTTATCAAAAGAAAATTACCATTATTATTATGATGATGATATCAATAAGGAAAATAATAAACTAATTTTTAATAATGCTATCTGATAAAGGCATAGTATTCACTGGTATATGTTTAGTTTGATTAATATTCTGCTTTTATTATTCAAATTTGAAATGATTTTTTATGGGCTCCAAATTCCACCAAATCCTAAAAAACCGCACAACCTCTGGTCCCGAGCTGTGCGGATTTTTGACTCTCTACTGTATTAAGGGTGGGAATCGATTAACAGTTTTAACTGGGTTAATCGTAGTTCATTAATCGATTAATCGGTCGATTAATCGGATATTTAATCGGTTTCCATTTTTCTTTATATAATTTTATTTCAATGATGAATAAAACTTTCATATTGTGTATATATATATATATATATATATATATATTATTCATAAGTTTGACTGAGAAAAAATATTTGTCTAATGAATTATATCTGTGTCATAGCTGAAATTTAAATCAATTTTCAGAGTAATAATTGGTGACTTTAATTTTAGTGTTAATTTTATATAAATATTTTCACTTATTCAATTTATATATATATAAATATAAATATAAATTAATTTTTCAGTTAATTTTGAAAGAAACATTAAATGAATTTACACATATTTTAGTTTTATATTTGCAGGCCTTGTCTATCTCGCTTGTCACTATTTTTAAATGAATTCTCAAAATTCCATATCATTGTCATAATAATCTCAAATTGTTATATTTTAGTACTTCTTTGTCACTTCGGACTAGAACACAGAATCTTATTTTCTGATTCTACTTCAATAGTTACTATCAGCAATTCTGAACAGACAATAAACGCTTGAAGATTTTGTGAAACTCTGTTGACATTTTCCGCATCGGAGGGATAGTTGAAATCTCAATTCCTTCTCCTTCTTCTTTTTTTATTTTTTATTTTTAGCATTTCTATTTTTTGAAAGCTTCTTGTTTCTGAGAATACTATTACCCTAGTCAACACTTTTTGTAGTGGACTAGACAGGGGGTGTTGCTCCTGCATGCACATGAAGCGGCATTTTGTTTAATAACTCTCCTCTCCTTTTTCTCTTACAACAAAAGTGCAACAACTTCTTTTGAGAGGTTTTATTTATTTTTATTTATGTATTTTATTTTTTATTTTTTGCTTTTTCATTATTTGATATATGTTTCTTAGAATGTTTGTTAGCAAAATATGCGAAAAAATATTTTGTAGGCAGAACAGCACTTTTACTTTAATTCGTAGTTTGAAAATTTTAATCGGATTTTGAAAATTTTTAATCGAATTAATCGATCCGATTAACTCGATTAAAAAAATTGATCGGGACTAAGCATTGATCGATTAACCGAACCGATTAATCGATTAATCGGCACAGCCCTAATATGAATACATGTCATTTTCTATTTTGTAAGTAACATAATGACATTTTGTTATAGAAAAAACTACAAACACAATCAAATAAAAATGAAAATATATTTACTATTGGAGAACTCTGAAATGTGGCTTCAGAGAGCGCAATAACACAGAATTTGAGTAAGAATAATAAAGTATTTTGATATACTGAGACTGTCGGTGCATATAAATTAAGGAAAGTATGTATATGAGGAGAGAGAGAGAAAAAAAACATATATATATATGAAAATTGCAAACATTTTTTCATAAATAATTTTAAAACAGGCATTCTTTTAAATAAAATCTTTTTTTTTGTCCCACAAAAACACTATAATACTTGATTTTTATTTAAAAAGAAGATTTAGGATGCAGAAACTTTTTGGGTCCAAAGGAAAAGGGTAGTTATAATTAAAGTTACCCCTTTTAGACCTACATAGATCCCATTCTGATAGACGCATTTCACTGAAACTTGGTATATGTGTTACATGGAGCATGGGGAAAGGAAATCTGCAATAAAATTGAATAGTTCAAACTTCAACCAATAGATGGTACTTTTGAATGGTGTAGAAAAGAGGCTAAGCAAATTTTAAAAAGCCAGTAGCCAATGTTGTAAAATTATTCTTATCTCGTAGCACATAGCCACTTTTTTATGCATAGACGTCACTTTTACGACTATAGCTGCAGGCATTCAGCAGTTAAAAGAGTGGGAACAAACTGTGGGCCCCCTGTATTTTTGTTTAGACCTTAATGAAATCTTTTTCAGGCCAAGACTTTTATTTGTTTATTTATTTTTTTTTTTAAGTATGAAATTTGGAGCCATTAAGAAGTTATAAACCAACAGACGAAGAAAAAAAAAAATCATGGTATTTATCAGTCGAAATTTGAATAATTAATTTTTATGGCTTTTTTTTTTTTTTTTTTTAAATGGACTACATAACATCCATACCAAATTTCAACAAAATATATAATACCTACTAGACTGAATCTATGTAAGCCTAAAGAGGGCAACTTTAGTTATAACTACCCTTTACTTTTGATTCCAGAAAAGTAATGACATCAATCACAATATAAGATTTTACTACTTGTTAAAAAAAAAAAAAGCCCTATTTATTTGGTAGCATGCCATTTTATTTAAAAATGTGTATTTCTTCATAGATAGATAGTGATTTTTGATATATCATGTATTAGTTTCTATTCAATTCATTACAATTTCAAAAAATATATTAAAATTAAAAGTTTTAGATAAGTTGGAAAGAAGACATTTTTAAAAATATGTTTGCCAAAAGAAAATAAAAAGATAAGTATTGACAACAGACAGGAAGAATCTGCCTTGATAGATCATAAATCGATAAGTAATATCAAGAGGTATACATGAACATTTTTCTCCAGATTAAACTATATAGAGGGATCAGAAACAAATATTCAATCATCGTTTTATTTTTAGAAATTTTTAAAACATAAAATTAAAAAATACGTTGTCAAGAAATAATGAGAAAAGTGTATAATGTGTGTGTGCATATATATATATATATGCACACAAAATGACCTTATCACACAGCTAGAAATACATAAATTCATAAAACTAAAAGTAGTATTGAATTCCTATTTTTAAAAAATTTTACTTGCCTTTTGCAATAATTTATAAATACATTTTTACATAGTTGGAAGACTGGGGGATAAAAATTATACATAATATCACTGCATAAAAATTCAGAAATAGATAAAAAGACATAACAATGTGTATTTTTGCACATTTATCACATCACCCACCTCCTGAATAAATAAAAGCACTAAAATAGAATTTAGTAACCAATAAACCTAGTTTTATGAAATATGTTTAAACACCGGTAAAAATAAATAAGATATATTCATGTCATATAGTGAGTTCTCTCTCTCTCTTTTTTTTTTTTTTTTTTTTTTCTTTCCCTTCAGGATGAGCATGTTTTTTATAAATATAGATTGCAAAACATTGCTAGTAATGAAATAATGCACAAGATTTTTTCACAAACTATATTGAGCAATAGAAAGCTAATCATTTACAAATAAAATTTCAGCTGTTGGAAGTTGAAAATATGAATTTCTGATTGACATTCATATTTTAACAATAGCAACAAAATTTTAAATTTTGTTTTAGAATGAATAAATAGATCTTTAAAAATAATCATGTAAAGTAGAACACTACAAGCAAAAATTTGATCGTCTACAAAATAGGAATTTGAGGTTAGCATGAAAAAAGAAAAGCTAGATAAAATGGTTTACAAACTTCCAGAAATTATTGCATATAGTATAGTAAGAATATGTTTATAACAAACACACAACTCATTATTTAAAAACTGTCAACTAAATGTATACAGATTTAAGGTAATTTTTAACCACAGAGGTTTGTGCTAAAATATTATTTGTCTAGTTAGTGTAATCAATAATTTGGTAAAGACAGAGAAAAGGTACAATATAGCATATAATATGAGACATGTAATAAATTAAAGTAAATAACACAGATTGCTTATTTCCTTTTAAATATCACAACAGAAATATTTTGCATTAAATAAATAAATAAATACATGATAAAAAAGAGGCTCCCAAAAATGAGAAAACAGACATACTTAAACATGTAAACTATCCTGTAACAAATCAACAAAGGATTTTTTATTTTTTAGTTATAATTATGTATGATAATTGCATCATGAAAATTTCATCAAGATTATTAACATTATGACTCTCCAAATAATCTGTCAAGTATCGGAAATCTAGCAACAGATTATTAGATGATCAAACATTTACTTTTGTATGTATATTGCTTATCCAAATTTTAAAGATTGACCTTGGCACACTGCCAAAAAAATAAATGTTCCAGAGGGGCGGTAACAGACACTGGAAAGGTGAGAAAATGGACCACTCTTATCAAACCAGTTATGAAAATTCTCGTCAGTACCCACCTATTCTCTTTTATAGCCATATCACATGAGATATTTTTGTGCAATATTTTACTTAAAACAACACAGCAGCGTATGGAGGAAGATTCAAGGTCACTAGGTAATCAACTGTTTCATCCGTCTCAAGGAAAATTTGATCATGTTGTATTTAGTAAAAAGTTGAGCAAAATCTCTCTTGCGATATGGCTATTACAGAAGAGATTTGTTTTCCCTCAACCTCCTAATCATATGATCATTCGTTAATCCTTGGCCTAACAGTACATTTATATACAGTGGCAGACAATAAAACTGCATCACCTAAAAAAAATAATATTTTTTAATGTTATGCATTATTTTGTCTACATAAAATTATCTTAGTTGTTGCAAAGCAAGATATAACGTCATTCCACATTCATATTGCATCATACAACTCTTCTAAAGTATTGCATCATCCAATTTCTATAAATAGCATGCCAAAAGGGGCAATGGTTATTTATCTCATTCTTTAAGTGATGAAAGGATGGCTCCTTATGTGCTGTTGAAGACAGAGAAAAAATGTGTGGCACTTGCTTTAGCTAAAGAAGGATATTCGACACGCTTGATCACTAAAAAAAACTTATTGCAATCAATCGGCAGTCTCGAGAGTGATTAAGTTGGAACGTGAAACTGGTGATGTTGAAAGGAGGTCCAGATCAGGCCAAAACAGGGTCACCACAAAATCTGACGATCGATATCTCAAGCGTATGTCTCTCTGTAATCGTCATGCAAGTGCTTCCGATTTAAAAGTCAGATTTGAGAAAGAATGTGGTGTCAATTTAAGTGTACGAACAGTCAAAGACTCCTTGTGGAATGCAGTCTGCATGTGTATCGCCCAAAGAAAAAGCCGTTACACTTACAGAAAAAAATTATGCAGAAGAGACTTTCTTGGGAAAAACAGCATTTTCATGGACAAAGGTTTAGTGGGACTTAGCAATTTTTTTGGATGAATTTAAATTCAAATTTTATGGGTGGAACGGTAAGTAGTATGTTCGGAGACGTAAAAATGAAGCTTATCACCCAGATTGCATATCGCCTACTGTTAAATTCCAAGCGAGCCAAATGGTCTAAGGATGCATATCCAGCAAAGGGGTTGGACGCCTGAAACTTATTACTGGAATTATGAATGCATTAGATTACACCCAGGTCTTGGAGGAGTGTTTAAAGGCAGTTATTCAGGATTCTTTTAAAAGGTGCTCGAAATTGTATTTTTCAACAGGACTCTGAACCCTATCATACAGCGAAATCTGTAAATACGATCTAACTTATTCATGTATGATTTTTTTTACCTCATTTACAGGTTTTTATCTCTACAACGTAAAGAATATTACAAAACTAATTTCCCCCTATTTCCTCCTTTTAGGTGAAGGCCTATCTGACAAAATCTGGAATCAAAGTTTTGGACTGGTCTGGGAATAGTCCCAATCTGAATCCCATTGAAAATTGTTGGCACATAATGGGTACGAAAATCGCTACTAAGATTGAACTACAGGAAAGCATTATTAGGGTTTGGTTCCATGATATTGGCCGGGATTACATTCAGAAGTTAATATCTTCTATGCTAGACTGCTGCAAGGCTGTCATTGCAGCTCATGGAGGATCCACTAAATATTGAAGTGATCCTTATGCCTATATACACACATGTAAATAAATGTAATATTGACTGCAGTTATGTAGAATTTATATTAACTACAAAATTTGTACATTGTTGCACATTTTATTAAATATTACATTTTTCTGAGTAATTAAGTGTAAATAATTCATTAAATCTAGTAAAACTTGATTAATTCTACAGCTTCATTTTATCTTAACAGTATGATTTTTACATAAAACATATATGTGAAACACATTATTTGCATGCTTTTCCATTTTTTCGCAGACGATGCAGTTTTTTTTTTTTTTGTCTGCTACTGTATATCATATACCAGGCAATTTAAATAATAATGCTGAACTTAAATGTAACAATCTAATACATACTAAAACAAATAAATATTTTAACAATAGTGTAAAAATAGTATCCAAAGTATGGTGGGGGGGAAAAAAGGCAACAGATTTATACATATAAAATTAATAATTTACAGAAATCACCAGGATATCCTATACAGGCTAGTATAAATGAAATATAAAAAGCAAATAATGTTTAATATCTATACACAGCAATTATTCTTAAGTATTAGATATAACTAATTCCTTGATAAAAAATAAATTAATAAAATTAGGATAGAATAATGCAATGAGCAGGTAATGCAGCACACAAGCATGTTTATTATTAATATTGTTTGCATTTTTAAGCTTGAAATTTCCAAGGAAACCAAATTTAATCTCAAATCTGCGATTCGGATTTTTCTAATAAATATACATCAAATAATGGAGAAAGTGAAAAATAAAAATCTAGCAGTTAGGATTATTTATTGTATTTTAAGATCCTAGATGAATTTAAATGTTTGCTAAAGGCAGATTATTTGAATGAACTTTTCGATAACTGTTAATGTACTGTGAAAGAGGATACGATACTTCTTCAAACAGGATAGGTTTACTTTCAATAAAAGAGGTTTCCTGAAAATCTGATTCAGTTTTGATTTCCCCTCTTGAATTTGATAAAGGCAATTTTTCTGAGGACAAATTCTCAAAGAAAGATGGTGAATAAAATGCCACATCGTCATTTACAAATTGAGGCTCAACAAATCTATCTTGAAATGAATGCATTGGTTCAAAGTATTGTATTACTGGAGGACATTCTATAAAATTGTCATTTTTAGATAAAATGGTATCAAATTGTGGTAAATAATTTACTGGCCCAGATGGAATTTCATTGTAATTTTCTAAATAACTATGACTGGAAGAAACATATGGTAAAACATAATCACCACAATTCATCAATGCATTTTGTGGATATTCATACACAAATGCTTTAGGAGATTCAAAACCATCACCACTCATATCATTAGTATCATCAGCTTTAATTTTACAAACTTCATTTGAAGATTCAGAAAAGTTTTCAACATCAATATGCAAATTATCAGTTAATGTACTGCTACTGCAATTATCAGACAGGTTATCAGATACAGAAGGCACCTTATTAAGATGGGAATTGAAAACAGCAGTACCATAATTATATAAAGGTTTACAGTTATTATTTACAAAAATAACATCTCTAGAAGGTAGGTTGATTGGCGAATTTGAAATATTTTCAATAGGACAAGCTTCTAATATATAACCTAAATCTTGTTCCAGATAATTAATATCTGAATTACATACATTTTCGTTTATAGTATTAGGAACTGTTATCTCTCTTAAAGAAGAATTATTAGAATAATCTTGTAAAACATTTTGGAAATCTCTTTTTTCATATTTACCAAGATTTATATTTTCCTTGTTACTAATATTTCTAGTAACACTTTCCTTTAACTTTTCTCTAATCCACTCACATGAATTTAAGAAATCTGTTTTAGCAAATGAACGATTTACTTTCTCTGTACTATTATCTTCAGATATTAGATCAGGTTGTACAGAAAATTCACCAGGGGAATTTATATTATTAGAATGTATAGCATTTTCAACTGACAAATGCTGATTATGATCAAAGGCAGCATTGCTATTATCTGTGTCATTAGCCATCGCTGCCTCAGGTACTTCATATTCCTGTAATGTAAAATTAATAATTAAACAAACAAGTTATAATAAAATAAAACTTCTCATCTTGTATTTTTGAGATATGTTAATTATCAGGTCATTTATATTTTCTTAACCGTGGCTAAATAAAATACTTTTTAGTTATAATGTGTACCACCAACTTCAAAGGGAGTGCTTCGGAATACCTGCATGTGGTCGCAACCAACACTTACCCCCATCTAAAATATAAATAAAATAATTTTTTTGGGGGAAAAAAACCAAAGGGGTTTGCATTTTTGTTTCTAGAGAAAAAAAAAAATTCTAATATAACGTTATATGATATGATAAATGGTAAGCAAAGAAATGAGTAAATGTACATTTAGTTAAAAGTAAAAGATCATATTTAATCAACTCTTAAAATTACCTTACATTTAATCGTTTTAGCAGCATGGTTGTTTATATATTTTGACATACGATCATAGCCATCTTCAGAAAAACATGCTGCCTACTGACCACTGTCTTGCTTGTTGTTGGTTGATCGTTCATTGATTTTCTTTGCTTCACTTCATTTACTAGTGGCTGCTATTCAGTGGGGATAATTCTGTGCTCTCTGTCGTTAATTGCGTTGTTATACTGAAGATGGCTACAATCGTATGCCAAAATATATAAACAACCATGCTACTAAAAAAGGATTAAATGTAAGGTAATTTTAAGAGTTGATTGAATAAATGTATTTCTAAGTTTGATACATAATAAAAATAACTGATAAAATAACTGAAATATTTTCTGTGATCATTTTTGTAACTTCATATACATATGCATGAAATATTAGAGGCTAGTTCAGACTTTTCTAACGGTAAATAGAAAATAAGACTTCTTCACACACCATAAATTTTAAGTCAGCACAACCGGTTTCGAAAGGACGTAGCCTTCCTTCATCAGGCGCAAAAAAACTTGGAGGCAAAAGCAAGGTACTTCCCCCCCCCAGGGGGGGGAAGTGATGCCCCCACATGCACAGAAATTTTTTCCTAGTTAACTATTACTATTATCAATAACTCATATTAATTTTACAATCACAAGTTAAAAATAACTCTCATTATGTACATTTATACGAAATTTTGTCCTATTCTGCCATGTTAAAAATTTAGAAAACATGAGATCACAGTGCCACCTGTTGACATGGTTCGTACACATTTATGATAAAGAAAAGTAAGCAGTTTTTAAGGACTTTTTAAGGACCTCCAGAAGATTTTTTAAGGACTATGTAAAATAATAATTTATACATTATGTATTCATATATATATATATGTAATTTTCCGCCCCCCCCCCCAATGTACCTATACATAGAGTGAGAGGGTAAAAGGAGCACTGTTAACTAACATTACAGTCTAACACAAAACATAAAATAAAATTTCATAAGTTCAAATACAAATTCAAAAAGGAAAATTGAGAAACAATCTTTTTTAATTCATAAAAAAAAAAAAAATAATAATAATAATAAATTTTTCAGTTACTCACCAGATGATTCTGGAAAGTTCTTTAATTCAGTGAAGTTGAAAACATATCTTATTTTTTATGTATAGTTCAAATGTTAAAGGAAAAAAAAAAAAAAGAAAAGTTGATGAAGTTGAAACTAGTGGAACATAAGGCATGCAGGACAATACAAAAACAATTGAAAGTAAAAAGGAAAATGATATTTTTTATATACATAAACTTTTTCCGCTTAAATGACCCTCCCCCTTCTCATCCCCACCACAGATGTTGCCATCTCGGTGGCATAAACTGCGAATTTTCGATTGTCTCCACAAACATATCTTGAATCCATACAAAAATTGCAGCATTAAAAAAAAAATAGTTTGATGTGGCTATTATAGCATAGACTTTCTTCTATATATCTTATAAAATTCATGCAATACCAAATTATTTATTACATTATTATTCACTTAAATTATTTTCCCATCATGAATGCAGATGACTTTTCCTGACAAGTGCAGACGATTTTTAAATATAACATCAAATGCCGAAAGCACATAGTCAGTTCTGTACCAGCATCAGAAAAAAAAGCATTTTTTTCTGTTTTTCTTTTTTCCATTAAAAATGAAAAATTGATAACTTTGTTTTAAAATTTAACAAATCCATGGCTGAACCATTCGCCTTAATGGTACTGACAAGTTCTTTCGAAGGACTCTCATATAGAAAATTCACATCCCAGGTGTAAGGAAGGGTATTTCTGGAGCAATGCTCCTAGAAGTTTGCACTTTTTTCCCCTAGTTTACAACTGGTACAATCAATAATTCATATTAATTTCACAATCAGCGTTAAAAATATCTATCATTATGTATATTTATCCAAAATTTTGTCCTAAACTGCCCTGTTAAAAATTTAGGGGAATAAAAGGATGTCAGCGCCACCTGTTGAGTGATTGATCCTCAAATATAATAAGCACCAGTTTAGGAAAAGGTCCAACTAAATATCAAGTTTGGTTAAATTTCGTACATTGGTTTGTGAGATACAGCTTCGACAAAATTTGCGATACATGGACACAGACATTTTCTAAAAATAATTAAATCGTGTTCAGGACATTACAAACTGGTTAAACCCGTCGGAGAACGAAGATTGAAAATTTTTGTCCAATTTTTATATATAGTGAGCGAAGAAATTAAAAAAAAGAAAAAAATAATAAGTATGCTGAAAAAAATCTGGTGTGTAACAAACAGACAACTTTTAATACTTACTATTCACATAAATTCGTTTTAAAGATTGTGCGGTCAGAAGGCATAAAATATACCTAAGTAATCAGACGTTTGTAGCAACTAATTAATTAGCACAAATGCTGGAAAGACATCTAAGAGAGAGAATTAATAGGACGTGTTCAAAGAAAATCGGCAGAGCTGTTTTTTGAAGCCCCTATTTCTTAAATTGTATATTGACCTATTTAATCTGGAAGCATATCATTTTTTCTAAAGTAATATCAGGTATTAATGAAAAAACGACACCTAAAATGAAATGCATTTTTTTTTTCTTTTTTTTTTTTAAAGATTTGTTTTTAAGACACCGTTGCTGTAATCCCATTTTCAGTTTTTCCACAAATCTTTGCAAATTCATCGCTTTATCAGAAATACACAATTACATATGGAAGAATATCTAAAAGAATGTTAATATGGCGAAGTTGAAGAAAATCCGTAGAACTGTTTTTTATGAAACCACTTACAAGATGTAAAACTGACCAATTTATTGAAATCTGTCAATTTTCCTAAAGTAACCAACGGATAATTTTTTTTTTTTTTAAATCTGGCAACTGACGTTTTCTGACCATGCCTGTTAATCAAGGTTTTACTGTATTTATAAATCAGGTGAAAACTTTATATCGAAAATTTTGACCGAATACATTATTTCCATTACTTACGATAGTTGCGTAGTAGAAGTGAAAATCTAGATAATTCAGCGCATTGAAATTCCAGCTATACTCTAAGTCAATAGAAATACTAAAGTATGAGACCAATATCTCGGTTTAATTACCAATCAAAAAGTTTTCTAAATAATTTTGGCCCCACTAGAGACTTGGGGAATTGGTTTGAGACTGATTTATATACCTAAAGTTTATATTTTTAATGATCTCATATTTGTATTTAAAATATAAACGTAATTTTTGAAAATAATTCTTAACATGTACATTTATCTTTTTTTTTTTTTTTTTTTTTTTTTTTTTAAAGAAAATATCTTTTTAAATAGAGGATCAACTTATACACAAGTATTTACGGTTATATTGCTAGGCGAAATTACTTCAAGAACTCAAGTAACATGGTTTTGGGGGTTAAGGACGATAATATACTCATGAACCTAAGCTTGAGTAAAATGCCTTATGTTTAAGGTCTTTCTAAAAGATCCTAGCCTGTATTTCTAAGAGTTTCAGAAGAGGAAAAAAAAAATATATATAATGAATATATAATGATATAATATAATATATAATGAAAATTGAAAAGCACCTAGTCAGACATACGCTTTTTCTTTCCCCCCCCTTTCCTCATCACATATTATTTGTTTAGACCTCAAGTAAATAAAAAAGATTATTCTTTTTTACATTTTTTTTTACCAAATCATTTTTCTTGTAGAACGTCTTTTTAGTAGTCCATGAAAAGCAGACGATTTTTATGTCTTTCCAACTTTGTTGCTAAGCTATTACGTGTTTTAGATTTATTATCGTTCCAAATATAAAATTGTCAGTTCAAAAAACGAATTTCCTTTTTTATTTTTTATTTTTTTTTTTTAAGTTTTAAATACTATAAGAGAAAAATAAGTACTTTTTAAGGTACAAGTATAAAAAGTAAGGAGTTTTTAAGGACCTAAATCAGATATAAAAAGTAAGGAGTTTTTAAGGACTTCCTAGATTTTTTAAGGACTTTTTAAGCACCTGTACGAACCATGGTTGAGCAATTGATCCCCAAATGTAATCAGCACCAGTTTATGTCAGTGACCAAGTAAATACCAAGTTTGGTTGAATTTCTTTAAAAAAAAAAAAAAAAAAATTACGATTTTTTTTTTTCCAAGTTTTTTTTTTTCATTAAAAGTAAAAAAAATCGATAACTTTGTTTTAAATTATCACAGATATATGGTTCAACCATTCGTTTTAAAGGTATAAAGGGGGGGGGGAGGAGAACTGGTGTCCCCACATGCACAAAAATTTATTCCTACTACTACTATTATCAACGAGATCTTTTGAAAGATACTCAGTGTGAAAATTTACCCCCCCCCCCCCGGAGTTAACTACTACTATTATCAATAATTCATATTAATTTTACAATCACAAGTTTAAAA
Source organism: Salticus scenicus (assembly GCA_963930645.1). Lineage (NCBI taxonomy): Eukaryota > Metazoa > Arthropoda > Arachnida > Araneae > Salticidae > Salticus > Salticus scenicus. The sequence goes on along the minus strand of OZ005650.1, from coordinate 339,728,662 downwards.
TAACTCATTATGTCCATTTATACGGAATTTTGTCCTATACTGCCATGTTAAAAGTTTGCATAAAATGCGATCACAGCGCCACCTGTTGAGCTATTGATCCCCAAATCTAATCAGCACCAGTTTATGTCAGGGTGCAACTAAATACCAAGTTTGGTTAAATTTCATTCATTGGTTCGTGAGATACAGCGTCCACAATAAAGTGATACAAACAGACATTTTCTAAAACTATTAATTCGTGTTCTGGACATCCCAAAACATGTAAATCCATCAAAAAACGGAGGTCGAAAATTTTCACGAATCCAATACTTTCTCTATGTTACATATAGAAGAAAGTAAAAAAAAGGGACTTAGGACCATTTTGCCAAAATAAGGGACTTTTTGGGACCTAAAATAAGTTAAGGTACTTTTAGGGACTACACTAAATGCCCTTAACTGTATTTACATCAAAATTCAAACAAATTCAGAATACGCTTTTTACTATTTAAATTTGAAATTTTCAAGTGGTCTCCACTTGATAACAAAATGGCAGAGCAACTTGGTTAAACTCATCTAAGATATTTATAAGATAAGACACTGTTCAAATTTGGTTTCATTTGGAGTATTATTTCGGAAGTTATGGTTTTAAATTTTTAAGTGGTAGCCCGATTTCAAGTGGTCTCGCTTAAGGCTGTACATCAGTCAGATAGCTCCCTTTCTCCATTCCCATGTTATCCAATGGGATTTTTGTTGCTTTGCGTTATAAAAATATCTCTTTGAAAAATGAACTTTTTCGAATTCTGTTTTTTGAATATCACTCTTTGAACAGGTGATCTTTTAGCTTAGTGAGCATTTTTTCTAAAAATTTATTTTAAATATTTTATTTCAATAAGTAAATTATGGACTCTAAGTGTGGATCTCTAAGTAAAATATTTAAATTTATTTTTTCGAAAAATTACTCACTAAGCTAAAAGACGACCTGTTCAAAGAGTGATATTCAAAAAACAGAATTCGAAAAAGTTCATTTTTGCATGAGATATTTTTATAAAATGAAGCAACGGAAATCCCATTAGATAATATGGGAAGGGAGAAACGGAGCTATCTGACTGATGTACAGCCTTAACTTAAGATATCCGCCACTTTATTAAAAATGACAAAGTTCATTGAGACACTTGTATAATCTATGTATACATCAAAATTCAAACAAATTCAGAATATGCTTTTTACAATTTGAATTTGAAATTGTCTCCACTTGAAAACAAAATGGCAGAGCAACTTGGTTAACCAAATTTGGTTCGATTTGGAGTATTATTTCGGGAGTTATTGTGATGACAAAATTTTCATTATAGATAGATAGATAAACGAAGTGATTGCAATAGGTTGATTTCTAATATGGTTGAACTGTTAAAGTGGACATAAAGTATCACTTATCATTAAATTCGAGATATGCATCACTGTTTTTGGTCATATATGCCAAAAACTATATGAATGTGAATGCATATTCTTTATCTGCTAGCATCAGTTTGCATTGGATATGGATACATGCTTGTCCTTAATGAAAGGTTTAAATTATTGAAATATTTATTGTCATAAAATATTTAAATCACGCGGATGTCTACAGTTCTAATGATTCTGGATAATCTAAACACAGCAGAAATAACAAAATAGCCATACAAAAGGGTCATTTACACTTTATGAAAATGATTTTCATAATTCCATTACCTACAGTAATGGAAGTAGTATTGTACTTGGTCCAAAAATTCGATATTGAGTTTTTACCTGCTTTACACGTTTTAAGGCTTCCTAAGTCAAAAAAAAAAAAAAAAAGTTTTTGGCAACTGGTCAGTGTGTATGTATATATGTATAGGGGAATCTTCTGGCTACTATATCTCCGAAACTAATAAAGATAGAATTACGAAACTTCAAAATTGATACAGGTCTCGTGTACAAGTGAATTTTCCAAATTTTGGTGAAAATTGGAAAACCGGAAGTGAGACCATAAGTTCGTACCCCAAAAACCGCTCTAATGATTTCCTTCAAGGTTGCTACATAAACACTCTATTAGATGCCCTTTTGAATGATATAGTTGGTTAGTTCAGGAAAATTGATAGGAGTCTTGTATAACTAGCTAAATTTCAGATCTCGCAAGTGCGTAACTTTAAAAACGGCTGTACAGATTTTTTTCAAACTCGCCATATTAACTCCTTTTGTATGTAATTGTTTTCTGGTCAATAATTGAGTACACTAAGTTTTGGTAAATGATGGTATCTCAAAAACGGTTCTAATGATTTTCTTGAAAATTGTTTCAGTAATTCATTTTAGATATCCTTTTCCATGTATTATGCGGTTATTATAGGAATATTAGTGGTCAAAGATTTGGTAAAAGTTGGTATCTCAAAAACAGCTCTAATAATTTTCTTGAAAATCATAACATAAATAAATTTTAGTTATCTTTTCTCATGCGTTACGTAGTTATTACAGGAAAATTAACAGTCAACCTGCTTAGATAGGTTAATTTTAGATATCAGAAATTGCTGTTTCAAAAAATAACTCTACCATTTTATTTCTTATTTTTTAACTTGCTATGTAAACTTTGTTTTATATGTCCTTACACGTGTATTAAGTTTCTCATACTGAAAAATCTGAGGTTTCTATTTCATGAGGTCAATTTTATGTCTTCTGATGATATGATCTGAGAACAAAAAAAAGAAAAAAAAAAAAGACATTGTCGCAGAACGGTATTGATCCTTGCAGAAAGATTTTTCTTTCAGGAAAAAAAAAAAACAGTGCATTAGTTTGCGCTAAAACTGTTCAGCAGAATTTGTTTTTGCAGAAGCCGCTCGTTTCTGCAGAAATGTACAAAAGGATTACATTTCTCCCTGACTAAAGTCAATCTTTTACAGAGATGCAACAACAGGGAAAAACAAACGTCGAACACTGTGTGCCGTATGGGACGCGTATTTACAAAACGTACATTGTTTTGAAGCCACCTTGGGGAACTTTTCTTTTGGCAGAGAAAATCGCGCAATGGTGTCTCGCGAATGTCAACACAGTTAACCTCAAAGCATAGAAGATGGGCGTGTTCAATTAAAAGACGTTGATATGTTAGACAGATGCATAAAAAAAAGGGAAAAAAAGAAAAGAAAAAATGTTCTTTATTTATACACACAGAAAAATTGATTACTTATTGTTTAAAAAATAGATTTATTACTATATATTCTACAAAATTGGATTTATTACTGCATTGCATTTCAGTTAAATGAAATTGACTACTTATTTTTATAATAGGGGATTTATTGCTAGATTCTGCATATATAAGAAAAAAAGTAGACGATATGGAATAAATTTCAATTTCCGGTTTTCTCTGAATTTACACGTTTTGAGATTTCCTTGCATTTCAATTAACTGGATTGATTACTTATTTTTTGAAAAAAAAAAAAAAAAAAATGCATATATAAGAAGCCTACACAAGAAGAAAGACTTAAAAAAAAAAAAAAAAAAAAAAGATTTCTGGTTTTTGATGAAGTTACATGTTTTGAGATTCCCTGAACTCAGTTTGACCATTTTTAGAAAATGTCTGTCTTTCTGAGTTCAAACACTGTACCAATGGTGTTACATAAAAAAAAAAAAAAAAAAAAAAAAAGGTTTATTTTTTTTAAATTGGAAAAAACAATAATTTTGGTTAATGACATCATAAATAATAAAATTTTGAGAAATGGCCGGAAAAGGAGTGGTATAGTGGAAGCATAAGAAAGTGCCGCTTCATAAAAACGCATTTTAAATTCCGAGATTTTAAAATTGGTATGCAAAATAAAATAAACATAGAAAAAAAAACAACATACTTTCAAAATTTAACTTACCCCATTCAGAAGGATGAAGTAACTGAAAGGTAATACATTAATTATCCATTCGAAAACACAAAGAATGCAATGAAACATGAAATATCTTGATCACACAATTTTATTAGGATAACACATCTAATATCGTACGTGTCGGCACTACACATTATATCTCAATATGAACAAGATTAACTCATTTCTCCTCTGCGAAAAAGAACAAAACAAACTTCTCGATTGTTATTTTTTGCACAATCATCATACTTATTTATACTTTGCTCCCCATGATATATCTTATTTGGCATTTTATATAAAAACAAGTTAGTGATACGTTCATTGCTCGAGATGAGGTTCACATTCAAATAAACTGGCTTTAATATGTAATATTGAGCTATCTAGCTCCACTTTATGATTCCATCGGAGCTGAGCAAACTTATTTTCAATATATCACAAGATGGTGTAACGACACTGAATTATGTCTTATCCTTTAAGAACGATGCAGTTCACGTATCGCAAATTTCACAGCAACCGGGTTTTATTTGCATCCGTGGGATACTTATTGGAGATTTCTGACAGAGGTAAGAAGGAGAAACAGCCAAATCTTTAAGGCGATAATATTATTTCTATTACTTCCATTGGGCCTGGATGCGTCCACACCCGGATCAACGTTCGCCATTTTTCCCTTCATGCAGGCATTTCGTTAAAGATCTGGCATACTGATATAAAAGTATTTAATCCATTGAGAGTCCAGCTAAAATCTACCTTCACTATAAGTTGTACACAGTCAGATATATCAGAAGGATTCACATGAAAAACATAGGCTGGAAATAATTTTAAATATGCCTGTCTGCGACACAACTCGCTCACAATGGCCATAAGCCGTGCTGTGGACCGGCGGTGAAACACACCCTTCGTTCTACACCGCTAGCATTCAAGAGAGGGTGACGCTCATCCGAATTCTCCCGCTTTCATAACGAATTACTTGCGTATTCGAACACGCGGTAAATAGTACTTAATGAAACTATTTTATTTCGATCATCTGCTAAAGAAAAGTTAACTGTTAAAATTGAAAATTTTAACACTTTAGAATTTTATTATTTTTTATCAAATCCTCCGGAAAATACTTTGGCTCTCATTTATTTCATTTATTTTCCCCATTTAAAATTTTAAAAGTTCGCAATTTTCAAATAGACAGAAGAGTTTAAAAAATCCCATGTTAAGAGTTTGTTTGTAAACAAACTAGGATCGATGTCTACGATATGTAAACAAACGTTTTCACCAATTAGAAATTCCAATTTATAAAATACTCAAATTGTTTCAAAATCTTTGTAGATCGTCCTCAAATAATTCAAAACTATTTTTAATAATTTTTCCTAACGTTCAAATTCCATTAATTAAAATCATGACGTCACTTTCATTACGTATTTCAAATTTTCATTCTAGAACATTCCATTCGGTCCGCAGCAAATCGGTATCGCTACGCCGATTCAAGATAGCATCCCTCTAGAAAAATGTGTTATTTCAATATTTAATATTCGTTCCAAAAAATAGTTTAATAGAATACATTCCTCCATCAAAATTCATTTTATCTATTTCCATTTCGTTAACTTTTCTTTAGCAGATGATCGAAATAAAATAGTTTCATTAAGAACTATTTACCGTGCGTTAGAATACGCAGGTAATTCTGATAACTATCAATGTCCTCACATATAAAAAATTGTTAATTTTTATAGATATAAATGTTTACTTTTCAAGAAATAACTTTTAACTTACCTTTTCTTTTCAAACTTGTTAAATATTTACTTGTTTTCTTTATTTAAAATTCGGTTTGCCAGCTCTATATGCATCACATATTAACGATCGTTGTTTGTTTACATTTTTGCCGTTGCCACTTTGAATCTGCATAATTTTTCTATTTCTTGCTGTTGCCACTGCTGTTAAAATAATTATCAAATTATATTTTGGCTTTGACCGTTGAGTGGCAATAGCGATGTTTTGTTTATATGCAGATTTGACATTTTAGTCAGTATAAAAAAGCTTGCGGCGAATGTGTTAGGTGGCAGTTGTCAGCCAGCCTTCAACTAGCTATGAAGTGTCAATAGCTTTAGGTAATTGAGCAGCTTTAAGCTGTTGGTGAGCTAAGCACTTAGGGCAGGTGTGCTTTTAGCTTTTTACAGCTGAACATGTTTTTTATGGCTGTTGCGTTTATACCTTGATGGCTGCCGTTGTTGTTAAATTTTTACAAGCTGTTAAGTTTTATTGTTAAGTTTTTTCCTTTAAAAGGATGAGTTTAATCTCGTATGCTTTCGTCATTCGCGGATGTTCGAAATCTAAAAACTAAATTGATAATTGAATTGAATTTGTTACGTTTCTTAGTTTCAATGATGTTAAGAATGTTTAATGGCTTTTAAGCTTTTATGTTAAGTTTGAACAATTTAAAAATTTAAATCTTTTCGAATTAAATCATAAAATCAATAGTGCTCCTGTAGTAATCTTCAATACTCAACGATATATTTTGTTTCTTTTCTCGTTGGTCAACACGGCGACCACGGGATGCAAAGTGTATTTCCTCCTTTTTCCCCGTTGGTCAACGTGCCGACCATGGGATGTTATGTCTCTATAGTGTCAACAAGATATGCGTATTATTGAAGATCATATTGTATCGCAAGTTTGTTACAACAGATTTTTATATTATATCTACCACCTTGTTTTTGTTCAGCACCTAAAAGGTAACTTTAATTTTTGTCATATTCTAAAAATGTTTTACTAATATATATCTATGCTTTATTGAATAAAACTGATCTTGTTAAAACTTTTGTATTCAATGAGTTATAACATTTAAACACTGGTCAAGTCAATATTATTGAAACCCTTAAAATTTCAAAATTAATTAGTTTTCCACTGTTGCTATCTGCTTAAATAAGATTTATTGAAAGATTGACCTTTTGGTCTTAATCAAATTCGTTACGAAAGTGGGAGAATTCGGATGAGCGTTACACTCTCTTGAATGCTAGCGGTGTAGAACGAAGGTTGTGTTTCGCCGCCGGTCCGTGGCACGGTTTATTTGATAAAAAATAATAAAATTCTAAAGTGTTAAAATTTTTAACATTAACGAAATGGAAATAGATAAAATGAATTTTGATGGAGGAATGTATTCTATTAAACTATTTTTTGGAACGAATATTAAATATTGAAATAACACATTTTTCTAGAGGGACGCTATCTTGAATCGGCGTAGCGATACCGATTTGCTGCGGACCGAATGGAATGTTCTAGAATGAAAATTTGAAATACGTAATGAAAGTGACATCATGATTTTAATTAATGGAATTTGAACGTTAGGAAAAATTATTAAAAATAGTTTTGAATTATTTGAGGACGATCTACAAAGATTTCGAAACAATTTGAGTATTTTATAAATTGGAATTTCTAATTGGTGAAAACGTTTGTTTACATATCGTAGACATCGATCCTAGTTTGTTTACAAACAAACGCTTAACATGAGATTTTTTAAACTCTTCTCTCTATTTGAAAATTGCGAACTTTTAAAATTTTAAATGGGGAAAATAAATGAAATAAATGAGAGCCAAAGTATTTTCCGGAGGATTTGATAAAAAAAAATAAAATTCTAAAGTGTTAAAATTTTCAATTTTAACAAATGGTCTTAATTTAACCAAATTTGATATTTAGTTGGATCTTGATATCTATATTACTCAACAAGTGGGGGGGTGCTGCTTCCCCGTTGTGATTACCTCTCATTTCAGGAAAGGCTCAGCATCTACAGTGTGACAAACTTAGAGGTATATGTTAAATAAAACTCTGCTGATTCAGTTTGAGTGCATATCGGCCAACAAGTGACACTGTTTAAATTGCAATTTAATCCCATTTTAGGGAAGACGATAAGCTTCTATAGTGTATAAATGTACGAAACTTGCTGCAAGAAATAGTTATGGTAAAACTATGCTGATTCACTTTGGATGCATATCAGACAATAGGTGGTGCTACTATTCAGCAAATATTTTCTGTTTACGGGAAAGTTATATACGTTCAACTGCTTCCCCGTTGCAATTACCTTTCATTTCAGGAAAGGCTCAGCCTCTACAGAGTGACAAACTTAGAGGTATATGTTAAATAAAATTCTGCTGATTCAGTTTGAGTGCATATCGGCCAACAAGTGACACTGTTTAAATTGTAATTTAATCCCATTTTAGGGAAGACTATAAGCTTCTATAGTGTATAAATGTACGAAACTTGCTGCAAGAAATAGTTATGGTAAAACTATGCTGATTCACTTTAGATGCATATCAGATGATAGGTGGCACTACTATTCAGCAAATATTTTCTGTTTACAGGAAAGTTATATCTCAGCTTCTATCTTATAAAATGTACCAAACTGAATGTGTAAGCACATATTATCAAAAATTATTTTTATTTTTAACATTTTATGCATTTCCTCATTGCTATATATCAGCATCTGTTGATGAAAATTGCATTGAATTTTAGAGAAAATATATTGATTAAAATTTTTTTCATGTTAATCGGTAGGTAGCACTGTCATATAAAATGATATAGAAAGTATTGGATTGGTGACTTTTTTTATTTCTAGTTTTCGATGAATTTACACGTTTTAAGATGTCTTAAACATAATGCGCTCATTTTTAGAAAATAATTATTTGTTTGTGTGTGTATAATGTGTTAAGGAAATTTTGCAGTTTCTCATGAATCAAAAGGCAGAATTTAAGTACGATCAATAATTGGTTAGACCTTGGATTAAATTGGATGCTGATTAGCTGTTGGAATATATCACCCAATAGGTGATGTGCTATGTTGGAATTCATTCCATTTAAGTTAAGGCTATATCTCAACTTCTGTAGTGTATAAACGTACCAAACATGGTATATAATATTTACATAATGTAAAACTATTCTAATTTGGGTACATATCGGCTGACAAATGGCACTGCTGTATTGCAATTTAATTCCATTTATGGAAAGGCAATTACTTTGCTTTGAAAAAAAAGTGATCGTGTTTCGGACACTGGGCGATACTAATTCTGTTTAAATGGTAAATTCTGTTAACATATTTTTAAAAATATCATCACTTGATGTAGAAAATAGCAAGAAATCTAGTTTTTGATGACATAGTATGTTATCTGTACCAGTTTAGTTCAAAATCCAACTAAATACCAAGTTTAGTTCAATTCCTTTTGTTCGTGAGATACTATTTCTGTAAAATTTTTCATAAATACACACTAACATATATACAGATATGATCAAACCGTTTTCAGGATATCTCAAAACATGTAAATCCATCGAAACACGAAGTTTGAAAATTTTCACGAATTCAATCAATGCTTTCTTTTTGTGTAAATATAAGGAGGTAAAAAAAAAAAAAAAAACTTTAAAACATTAGTTATGAATGCATGAATAGAAATAAATATTTTCTGCACTCTTTCAGGTGGAATTCAGAAATACTTTAGACTTTAGCGATAATAAAAATAAAAAAGTAATTATTAAAATTTTAATAAAAGGACTATATTTATAGCAAAATAAAAAGCAAATAATTTATATTATTGGTATATACAGATTCGCTTTTATTTTATTTATTCGCTTTTTATTTTTATTTTTAATTGTTAATTTATAAAAAAAAAAAAAAAAAAAAAAAAAAATTAAAAACGTATTAATAATAAATCTTTGAAGAGAAACAAATCCTTTCTGCTAAATAATAAATTTAAGCTAAGGTATTGTTAAACATTATTTTTGCTATAATTTGCAAATTTACAGCAAAATAAATTTTCATTTTTATTTTGCTATAAAAAAGTAAAACAGTGTTTTGAAAAATAGCATTTATCCTAATTGTTAATTATCCTATTTTTATTCTATTTATTAATTTAGCACCTATCCGAATGTTTCAAAATTGTTTTTAAAAACTCTTGGTCTATCTTATTCTGTTTAAATGGGAATTAATATTCGCTTTTTATTTTTATTTTTAATTGTTAATTTATAACAAAAAAAAAAAAAAAAAAAAAAAAAAAAATTAAAAACGTATTAATAATAAATCTTTGAAGAGAAACAAATCCTTTCTGCTCTCTTGCAGAAATAATTATAATAAATTTAAGCTAAGGTATTGTTAAACACCAATCTATGATGCAACTTATTTCTTCTTTTAAATAATTTTTTAATACAAATGATAAATACATTGCGAAATGTTATTTTCGTGTCTTATTCTAATACGATGAAAACAGAATTACTTGTGATCGTTTATCATTTGATCAATATGAAATCTTTCTTCGCCAAATAAAAGAAGTGCCAAAGTGGTTTCAAAACAATGTACGTTCTGTAAATATGCGTACGGGACCAGCAGCAATATTCCCTCCACGCACGATATGTGACCACACTCTGCCATGCTTGTTTTCACTTGTTATCTGATCCAATTTCTCTTCTGTTTCTGTTTCAAACTGTGCATGCGATCTTTGAAGGAAGCTGCCTTTCCGTTTTTCATTTTTAAATACAGTCGACAGCAAAATTGTTTGAGCGCTAGTAATAATTCCCATATAAAAAAAGTACATTTAATACTGTTTTGTTAAATAAATCCTTGTCGAATCATGTTCTTAGACTGACTAAGCACATGACTCGGCAAGGACTTATTTAACAAAGTAGTATTAAGTGTACCTTTTTTATATAGGAATTATTGGTAGTGCTCAAATAATTTTGCTGCCGACTGTAAATTTTTAATATTTATTCCAATAATTTCTCCTCCCCCTTTTTTTTTCATTTTTAACACAACTGGATGGAGATGGCGGTCCAATCTTTATGAACTTTAGATTTTGCCTTTCTTTCAACTGCAGCAATGCAAAACACACATTCCTGGAATTTTTTTCTTCTTATCTATATTCTAAAATATTCCCTTAACATCTCTTGAAAATAGAGTAAATAACAAATCAATTACTTTTATAATCTAACTGAAGAACCTCACAATTCATCGCACAATACACATAAATTAATAGAGAAAAAAATCATGTGCAAGGCATTGCATGATAAAACTTACTGACTCAGGATAGACAGAAGTATTTGTTTATAGTATTAACTGAAACTGTGTTTAATTAGAATCAAAATCTGAAAGGGGTGCAGAAAGAAAGGGTAAGCTATGTTATACAGTATTTTGATTTTCATTTAAACAATTTTGAGAGTTCAGTTATCTTAATGCTGAGTCTTTAAAAAATAAAACTTAAAATAATTGTATTTTTAAATGATTTTTCAAAATAAATAATGTATTCAAAGCTATTGAAGTTTAACAATGGTGGCATGATGGTGTTAAGACCATTGACTTCCCGAGGGTTCTAGGACTGGGAGAGGTGTCCTCTATAGGAGACTCTCTAAGGTGTCTTAGTCCATACTCATGTGCATTTCAGAGAAAATCACAAAAAAATCCAACTTAAATGGATGAAGTGTTATCCGTGGGAAGCTTACTAAGGTGATTTAGTCTGCATTCATGAGAGTTTTGGAGAAAATCACAGAAAACTCCGAACTTTAACGATGAAGTATTTACCACTCAAGAGAGAAAAAAAATATTTTCTGTGACATTTGATGGGATAACTGAATATGTGATAACTCAGTTTTTATAGTCGAGGGGTAATTTCAGAGGCTTTCAAACAATTCTTCACAAAAATCGCACGAGAACATTACATATTTGGAAACCAGCAACAAATATATGATATATTTCAGCAATCAAATAACAAAAAAGGAATATTGCTGAATTATCGGGGCTAATCATTTACATGTTTTTAGCAAAATAACACCTATTTTAGCAGTTAGTTTCAATTACATAAATTTTAATATTTAGCAGTAAAATAATTCCATATTTCAGTAAATGGCCACAAAATTATTGCATATATTGCAAATAATCTTTGACAAAACCAAGAATTTCAGCGATTAACATTGAAATAAAGCTTATTTCAGCAATTAATTCTGATTAAATATAAATTTTGTTAATTAACAGTGAAATGATTGCATATTTCTACTATCAGCTACAAAAATATTGCGACTTACGAAAATCAGCATATAAAAAAATCTTGACTTTTATTGATCAGCAGCTAAATAATAATATATTGAATGCAAATTTTTGACTGTTAGTAGTGAAACGATCTCGTGTTTCTGAAATCTACTTCAAAATTATTCTGCATTTTGAGCAGTTTCAGTTTTGAAACTAAAAGTGCAAATTTCAATGATTGGCAGCAAAATAATTGAGTATTTGGGATTCAGTTTTTAAAGTAATGCGATTTTCATTGATTAGTAGCTAAATAATAGCGTGTTTCTACAAACAGGTGCATAGTAATTGTGTATTTTGGAAATCAGTCTTGAAAAAAAAAAAAAAAGAAAGCGTGATTATTATTGACTAACAGGAAAATAATAGTTTAGCTACAATTAAACGTAAATTTTTGATAATTAGTGGTGAAATGGTCCGGTATTTTGGATTTCAGTTGCAAAAGTATTTCATAATTCAAGATTCAGCTTTGAAAAAAGTGTGAATTTCATTGATTAGCAGACAAATAATTGTATATTTTGGCAATTTACTGCAAAAATATCCTGAATTTCAGAAATCAACTTTTGAAAAAAGTTTGAATTAGTATAAATTAGTGGCACAATTATTGTATATATTAGCAATGCTGCATCTGAATTAATCATTGAAGTCATTCAAAATCTGAACACAGACATATGTTTCATAATGGCTACAAAAATAACTTTAAATTAAATATTTAAACTGTGAAATCTGCAATTTGTAATTCAGAAAGTTGATTTCCACTGCATTTTTTTAAAGGTCATATAGGTAGATGCATTCACAATGAAAAAAAAAAAATTGAACAATACTTTGCCATTTAGATATCTTATTTTTAGGGCCATACCTGAAGAAGAAGAGAAAAAAAAAAAAAAAAAAAAAAAAAAAACTCTCATTATCTGTCCTCCCTGTTAAAATGTCTATAGTCTGTTCAACTTAAACTTACACTGAAAGTAAACAAAAGTGCATGTTATTTTGTGACACTGACTATATCCCTGCTACTGTTGGCACCAGTAAAGGCCACTCATTCTTTCTCTAACACTTTTCCACCTGTTTTTTTGTTATCTTAATGACTTTTATGGGTATTTCATTGCTTTATGTTGTTTTAGTACAAGAACAAGATATTGTTATAAAAGCCAAAACATATAAAAGATAAAACTATCTAATCATTCCCTTCTTTAATAGGCTCTTCTTCGTTTAGCATATGGATCAGCTAAGGGGTTAATCAACACTTTTTTTTTTTTTTTTTTATGGTTAACACAAATTCACTATTTTTGCAGAAATCTTACAAAAATGGAATACCTTGGTAACCCTTTTTTTTTTAATCAAAAGATGGTCTTATGAACTTGAAAAAACCTGAAAGTGGGCAAAATTGTGGGTTTTTCCAACTTTTTTTTTTTTTTTTTTTTCTTTTTAAGAAAAAATTCATTGGACCCGACCTTATTGGATCCAACCCAGTCAACCCTGCACACAGAATCAGGGGTGTTTGCATCCCGGATTTCTTATTATTTTTTCCACCAGTAATTTTGAATTGTACTTTTGGCTATATTTAATTGCTGAACATTACTAGAAAACTACTAATAATATCGCTATTGAAAAGTTAATGGTGGGAAACAAAATAAAAAATCCGGAATGCAAACACCCCTGCAGAATGATCATTCAAAAGGCATGTGTTTAGAATGACAAAATACTTTTGAAATTAAATATTTAAAAAATGTAAAAAAAAAAAAAAAAAAAAAACTGGCATTTTTTTAATTGAGAAATTTGATTTTCACAGTCATAAAGTTAGCCACATTCTCTTTCATTTTTAAACTGCAGCAATATTTCGCTATTTACAGTCATTTTGATTTTAAATGAATATCTGAGAAAATAAAATCTTATCTGTCATCTTCATGAAACGTCTGCTGTATCGTGGTCTTCAAAGGTCATGTCTATACTCCAGAAATGGATGAAAAAAATTTCTGCAGCAGTGCATTCCATTTGCTTATTGACAAACTCTTTGTTTTATTATAAGAAGATTACTAGTCATTAATAAAATTGTATATTTAAATTTTGAATCATCTTAAGTCTATTTCTTAGCTGCATGACTTTAAACTATAAAATTGAATTTGGCATAAATTAAATTTATTTTTTAAAATTATATTCTGCTTTAAGCATCTTTAATTTAAAACCACAATATCATGCTATATAAATACATTAAGATTAATGTAAAAAAAGAAAAATATTTCTAAAACTTACCAAATTTTTCATACAGTTATCTGCAGCTGATTCAAAACAATTTCCTGTAATTGCGAAAAGTAAGCATTAATACTGCTATATGAAAATAAAAAATGATAAAACAGACTACCAATTAAACATTTAAGAATGTTTATGTGTTAGAATGACTAAGATAAAAAATTACTTTGAATTTTTATCTTAATTTATTTTTGTTTGCAGTAGACAGGTTTCGGTGAATAGCATTTTTTTGGTAAGTTTTTATGGATATTTTATATAATGTATTTACCATAAAATTCCAATAGTAACCCCCCTCCCGATTATACAACTCACCTGAAATTTGACGTACTTTACTTTTACGGAAAATTCCGTTTATAACCCCTCCTCCCTTACCTTTGGCGGCTAAGTTCACCATTCTTTCGTTTTTCCCATGAGCGTTGCAAACACACTTTTTTTTAACTTCTGAAGTCTTATATGTTTATTTAGAAACTTTAATTTGCATGTAAGCGTATCCAAGTGTTATTTTTGCCCCTCTTTTTAAAGTAAAACAACTCCAAATAAAAAAATGCGGCATTGTTTACATTCTTTAAACTCCAAAACGTTAACTGCTATCCGCAAGCGGCCATGGATTTCATAATCTTGCTTATGCAACTCTGTTTTTGTGATGACAACTCTTTTCTAAATTTTAAATTATCTTTTTAATTTTAAATCATTAAATAGTGTAATAACTCTGTAATAGTACTTGCATATATTACTTTAATAGTTATCCTTTACCCTGTTTTGTTCTTTCATATTAGTTAATAGCAGCGCAATTAACTGTTTTTTTTTAACTCCTAGCGAATCTTCTAGACTGCTTCGCTTCGTGATCGTGATTTGTTTATCACATGTTTGTATCTGTTTCTGTTAAATTTAAACTGATTAATAAAAATTGTTTATTATTAATAAAATTTAATAAATAATAATCAGTATTATTATATTGTTAATACAATTTAATAACCATTAATATATATTATAATAATATTAATAAAATTTATATTTTTAGTAGAAGATTGTGAAACTTCCGATTATAACCCCTCCCCCAGTTTTGACAAATTTCCCCTTGAAAAAAGGGGGGTTATGATAACTTTGGTTATTAGTCCAGTCAATAGGTATGTAAAAAAGGGCTTACCTAGCAAAAGGTGGGGTAGAAGATTTTTCTTTTTTAATTTGTACATATTAGTGTCAATATGAAAAAAAAACGAGTTATCAAACATGATCGACCCCAGGAGAATTTTTGTCGGCTAAAAAACCTCGAAAATTTACTACTTTTTTGGCTTTTTTTGAAATATCTCAGCAAGGACTAAATTTAGCGATATTTTTCTATTATAAAGTTTAAAGAAGATTAAATTTCCTACAATTTTCTTCATTACAACTTTTTTGTGGTACTAATAGCAAGCGTGTTACAGCCTCTTGAAAGTCGGTATTTTTTCTCAAGCTAATAATATACAACTCAAAGAAATGGGTCGGTGCATGAACAGTTATTAGAAAACGAGAAGAAAGAACGAGACATATTCAGCTGTCTGACCTTAGGAAATGACATCTGCTTCGTAGCAAAGAAGGTATTAAAAAAAAAAAAACATGCCTACCCCCCCCCTTCAATTAAAAAGCTCTCCCTTAACTCCTGCCTCTTCTCATCCTGTAGTATGCTGCCTCGGCTGAACATCTATGTTATTTTGTTCAGTTCGAACGTGCGAACATACTGTTTCAACCCGTGAGCGTTTTCTATTACAATAACCGGAGTGTTTGTTTTATTTTCAAAATCAGTTTGAATAAAGATGAAGTAAAGATTCTGAAGGAGAAAGGTATACAAAAAATCTGTAAAAGTGTAATGCAAAACGTCAAAATGGAGAATATTAGTGTTTTTTGAAGAACCTAAAACAAGTAAGAATTCACAATGCCTGTCACAAACGATACATCAATGAGCGATTGATTACAGCATATGTACGGCATCATACAACTGGTGATGGAGATGGTTCAAACAGTGCGGCTCCATATCTTCCATCAAGAACTGAAGGTTTCAGTTTTAAAGATCAGTGTTTCTTGTGGAGAGGGGATACTTGAAGATTTCTTTAAAAAATAGGAACGACTTCCTACTTCTTGAGCATGAGAGAAATTTTATCCACCATGCTATGAAACTGGGTGTGAAAGAAACAATTGTAAATGGTGTCGAAAATCATGGGGATGAGAGAAGAAAAAAAGTACTGGAATGCATCGGAAATGCGAAAGGTTTAGTTGCTATAAATGCTGGGTATCACAGGTTTTGTCACTAAAAACTGCACTGGCGGCCTAAAAGTGAGATGAAATGAGAATACTACCCTGCAAGTAACACTGATGAGGCAATGGAATCAATTTACTTCTACCCTGAAAACGACTCGGAGGAGTGCCAGTCTCATAAAGTATTTGATGAATAAAATAGAGGGTGATTTTCGTCCTGGCATCAGAACGGTTACATCACGCCTTTGCAAAAAATATGGTGAAGATGTTTTAATAGCCGAAACTGCCAACAAGAAAGCAGTTTGCTTCCAAAATGTTGGCTATAAAATACTCAGTGAAACTAGTATAGCATACCTGCCAACCAATTTTAACAAAAAAAGGGAAGATTGTCGTTGAAAAACCAGAAGATTTCATAAAAAAAGGGAAGATTTTTTTTTTCCCTCTTTGACGTATTAAACAATACAGTTTTACAATTTTAATATTTAGAAACAATCTATAAAAACGTTTTACTCATAGATTGATTATACTAAATATATAAAAGTTTTAAATGAAGTTATTCCTCTTCAACATATAAATATCTACTAAACAGAATCTGTAAGAAATTTATTTAACAATAGACAAAAAAACTTAGTTAAGTTAAATTATAACTAATTTTTTAAATAAATTTAGAATATGATTTTTGTGTATGTACATTAATCATTCATATAAAAAAAGTAGCAGTAGCTAATTATCAGTTTCAAACGTGCATAAAACCAACTGAGTATTAATTTTCTTAAATTGATTTGGGAAAAATTTTCCTACCTGAAAAAATTATTCTTAATTTTTTTCCCATGTTTACGCATTTGGTATAAATATGACAAACAAATATTTAATTTAATTGAGGAAAAATGAACAGATTCATTAAATTCAGCAATAAAGATCTAAAAATAATTTACATATGTGAGAAATATTGAGCACTTCCATTGCTTTATTGTTTCTAGAATTGATCATTGATCACAATCCGGGGAGGGGGGGGGGATACAAAAATAATTACAGAGTAAGAAATATCAAAATCTTTCAACTCTACTTCTAGAATCTAATGTAAAAACTTTAAAATGAATACTATCATTTATGTTGCAGATGGATAAAGCTTAGGAAACAAAAGACTTCTGCAGAACATTAGATTGCTGATCACTAGTTGGAGATAAATAAAGGGGGGGGGGGCAAAAAAATATTTACATCAGCAAGAAATATTTAACAATTCTATTTCTTTAAATGTTCTAGAATCTCATAAAGCAAGTTCGAAATGAATATTGACATTCATGTTATGGATGGAAAAAGATTGTGAATCGGGAGTTTTCGTAGAACATTTGGGTTTCTTTTTAAAACGAACGATATCCGCGACTTTTTTAAAAACGGAAGATTTCATCATCTGTCCGGAAGACCGGAAGATACGTTAAAAAACCGGAAGTCTTCCGGGAAAACCGGAAAAGTTGGCAAGTATGGTATAGTAACAAGGACTCTGATCCTCAACAGGAAAATGTCGTACTAATTTCATCATTGGACGAGGCTGAAGAAGATAAGCTATTCTAAGAGCTTATATAATTACTGCAAGACTGAGAGGAACAATTTGAGAATGACACACCTTCCTTCTACTTCTGATGACTATTAAAATTTAAGAACCCGGGCTTTCAAAACAACCATGAAGAAAATGAACATGTATATTATACATTAATGTGCGTTTCTTTATTTGTTTCAAGGCTAAATGAATCTCCCTATAATTTATATATAAAGTTAAATTTCTACAATTTACTTTTGTAATTATTTGCTATTGTTCTTCAAACAAGTTTGCCCATTTATGAAGTTCATTTAAAATTAAGATTATATATTGTTATTATCATCAATATTAATATAGCAGTAATTAATGTTTATTACAATATTATGTATTATATCTAAATATCATTAATGTTTTATAATTTAATAAATAGTAGAATTAAAATATTTATGTATCTATGCATTGAGTTTTTGCTTATTAGCACCCTAATATTTATTCATTTACATTTATACACAAATATTTTTTATTTTATTTATTTTTCTTTGTATGTGTTTGAGTGTGTATTATGTGTTGCAGTGATAGAATACTATACATCGGCAGTTATTGGAGTCTGATGATGACTACTGTTGTTAGGCCAGAATTGTCAGTGCGTGGCCATAGGGGTTTGTAAAAAGGGGAAGGGAAAAATAAAAGGGAGCAAATCTGTTATCTGTCGTCCTTAGTGAAAAAAAAGAAATGATCGCCAATTTATCTGGCGAACATATTTAATTCCTTTCAAAAATCACGATTATTTTAACAAGGTATATGTTAAGTGAATAGTCAAGAATATAAAACAGTATTTCTTACAATATATATTGTAAAAAAATACATCTAGCGTGTGTATTTCTGTATTACGTTTTTGATCACCAAATCCAAAAATCCCAAGGAGGACAGATATCAGAGCTATACCATTAAAAGTTGTTAAGCTTTCTGTAAATAAAGCTTCTAATTCTAATAATTACTATACATTATTTATAAGGAGTAATGCGCTTTTTTTATGAAGTTGAGAAAACTGTTTATTTTCAAGAAGCTGTTACGCGCTTGCTATTAGTACTAGAAAAAAGATGTAATGAAGGAAATTGTAGGAAATTTAATCCTCTTTAAACATTACAATAGAAAAATATCGCTAAATTCAGCCATTTCTGAGATATTTCGAAAAAAGCCAAAAAAAAAAGTAAAATTTCGAAGCTTTTCAGCCGACAAAAATTCTCCCGGGGCCGACCATGTTGGATAACTCGTTTTTTGCATATTAGTACTAGTATGTACAAATTAAAAAAATAAAATCTTCTACCCCACCTTTTGCAAGGTACAATGTATTTATTGACTGGACTATATCTCTTGGTCCTCACATTTAATAGAAAATCATTTCTTAATTTATTTTTTTTTATATATATATACAACTTAAAATATCTTTTACTTACTATTATTTCAAGTTTAATTCACTCTTTTAAATCTTCTATTTACTCCATGTTGCTTCACGCGGCAAACATCGCGGTTTGTTTACTCTATTGCTGTTGCCATTCTCTACATTGCTAAAGTAACTTTTTCTCCTTGTTGCCATCGTATCTTAATATAATTATGAAATGTTTCAACTTTGGCCATAAGGTGGTGTCATCGTTATTTTTACTGTTTTGGCTTTGACCACAGGGTGGCGTTATTGACGGTTTTCTGATGGCTTTATGCAAATATTACATTTGTTAATGATATAAAAGATTGATTCCATCGTAGTACGGGGGAGTAGCAGCAGTGCAACAGCAACAAGATGTTTTGATGTGTTTTCAGTGAGCTGGTCTCCTTTTTAGATATGAAGTATGCTGACATTCGTATGTGGAGTTAAAAGTTCTTTATTAAGTTAAAAGTTCTTTATTTAAAAGATGAAGTTTACTTAGGAAGTTAAAATTTTTTTTAATTAAAAATTGATGCTGGTTTTTCTTGAAGTTAAAATATTTAATAACTGATAATATATAAAGTTAAAGTTTTTTGAACATTTGTCCTTGTCTCCCGTTGCTTTAAAGATAAGTTTCTTCTTTTATGAAGTTTAAAGTTTTGATTGTCATTTCATCTGAGTGGTCAACTTGGCGACCATTAGGAAGTTAGCGTATCTCCAGTTATTTCCCCAATGGTCAACTTGGCGACCATTGGTATGATATGAAATCATTTATTTGTGTTTATCTGCATTAATTAAGCTTTTCTTCAATTGATATCATCGTTTTATTTTCTCAGTGGTCAACCAGGCGACGATTAGGAAGTTAGCGTATCTCCAGTTATTTCCCCGATGGTCTATTTGGCAACCATTGGTACGATATAAAATTATTTGTGAGTTCTATTAGTGTTTATCTGCATTAGCTACGTTTTCTTCAGTTAGTATCATCATTTTTATTTTCTCAATGGTCAACTTGGCAACCTTGAGGTTCATGCTAATTATGGTATAAAATTTTGTTTAAAAAGGGGACTTTCTTCAAACTAAATCTATTAAGTGTTTTCATCGAAAGCTGAATGCTTTTATATGATGTCAAGTTAATGTTCTTCAAAGGTAACTATCCAGTGTTGTGATATTTAATCTCAGAACATTCTTTTATTGACTTTCGTTTTTCTTGTTCCGGACTTTCTTTTTTGTTTTTTGCTTCCCGCCAACTGATTGTTCGGTGCACCTGCCGCATCACGTGACGATGTGTCGCGTCTCTCTACAAGTACATTGTAATACTTTTTTCAATCATGTAATTTTTGTTATTCGGAACTGACGTTCCATTTTCTTATTCTATTTAATCATAATATTTTTCTTTTGTCTAAGATGAATAAATAAAAAGGCAAAACATCTAGGCATTCTTTCATTACGCAGCAATGTGTGAATTATCCTAAATAATAATTGATCTACATATTATGTAAGAATTTCTCAGTCTAAACAACATTCATATAAAATATATCCATGTATTTTTTCATCTAATTCAAGTGTATGATCTGATGATAAATTAAGAGGATTTTTTCTTCACCAATGGAATATACGATTACCTGTGACAACCCAGGTAAGTCAAACTTTATTTAATTATATGACTGTTGTTTTTACAAAGAATTATTAGTAAGAATTGTTTGTTATAAAATATATTTAAAATAACTAATTTGAGGAAACTCCGAACTCATGCATTCATTTATATAGTATTCTTCCAACAGATTATGATTCTGAGATTTTGAATTGAAAATTTAGATTTATTCTTGACAAAAGTTTTTTCATTGCACATTGGAAGAAATTGCTACATTTAAAATAATAAAATAAAAAATGAAAATGTAAGCGAAAATATTTGTTTTTGTTTCTTCAAAACTGAAGTGACACTAAATCGAAAGTATTGAAAAGTACTTATTTTTATGAAAACTATTTAATTTTATTTTCTTCTTCAAGTACTATTTATCCAAACTGTGTTGATTTAAAATATTAAATGAATATTTACGAATTGAACAAATATTAACAAAACTATTACAAAAATTTTGTTTAAGTATGTCAGCAACAAAAGATATACAAATTGAACTGCTGAACTCCACAAATTATAATGTGTGGAAGTTTCGTATCGAAATGTACTTGCAAAAAGAGGATCTTTTTACAGTCATTACTGACGATCCTCCCAACCCAATAACCGATCAGTGGCGTTTTAAAAATAGAAAAGCCAGAGCTATTATAAATTTACTTATTGATAATGAACAGATAGTGTACGTTATGAATCTAGATACAGCACGAGAGTGCTGGAATGCTCTGCGCCAAGTCCACGAAAGATCATCGCTTTCCAGTAAGCTTTTCTTACTTAGGAAACTTTATTCCATAAAATTAATTGAAGGTGGTGATGTTAACCAACATATAGCTGATATATATAAAACACGCGACAGACTCACCGCCATAGGTGAAGTCATAGATGAATCGCACCTAGCTGCATTAATGCTATGCTCACTCCCTCCTTCGTATGACGTTCTCATAACAAGTCTCGAATCGAGAGACGAAGCCCAATTGACACCTGAATACATACGAAACAAATTAGCTGATGAATATGCCAAAAGGCTTGAAAACAAAACTATTCAAAATTCAGCGTTAAAAGTCCAATACCATAACAAATCGGAAAAATTCTGCAAATACTGTAAGAAAAGTAACCACAATATTGAAGAATGTTATAAGTTAAAAAATAAAAATAATTCTGCTGTTAAAAGTCACAGTAAAAATTTCAACAAAAAACCCAACTTCAGATCCAACATATGCTCTCAGAACAATGAGAAGCCAGATAACGCTCAAATTGCAGATGGGACCAATAAACCAAAAGCTGATAAATTGTATTCTTTTTATGTTGGAGATAAAACTGTAAATTGGGTGGTTGATTCAGGGTCGTCTTCACATATCTGCAATGATAAACTAAAATTTCGCGAACTTAAAAATAACGTTTCTAACGTCACTATCGCGAACGGCACACAGCTAAAATCTTTGGGTTCCGGTACTGTGGATTTGTATACCGTAAATTCGGAAAACACACAGAACAAAATAACACTTAAAAATGTTCTTTATGTCCCTGAAATAGAAACTAATTTAATTTCTATAAAAAGAGCAACAGAGAATGGCTGTATCGCTGTATTTGATGATAAAACCTGTAAAATTGTAAATCAGGGTAATACATGCATTGAGGGATATGTGAAAAATAACTTATATGAATGTCAATTAAATTATTCTGAAAACAAACACACAGCGAACATTGTAATACAAACTTGTGATAACGAAAATTGCATAAACAAGTGGCATGTGAAACTTGGCCACAGAAACACTAACCACATTAAAGATTTAGTTAACAAGGACATGGCTGTGGGTATAAAATTAAATGATTGCAAACATAATACTGAATGTAAAACATGCATAATGTCAAAATTAACTGATTCACCTTACCCCAAAGCTGCACAATTTAGAGCCTCCGTACCACTCGAACTGGTCCACACAGACTTATGTGGCCCTATGAAAACCCCCACTGTAGGTGGAAAATATTACTTTCTTACATTTATAGACGACTACAGTCGTTATACTATTATATATTTGCTAAGAAATAAGTTTGAGGTATTTTCTAAGTTAAAGGAATATGTGGCTATGACCGCAAACAAATTTGGCCGAAAAGTGCAAGCAATTCGCTCCGATAACGGGGGTGAATACACTAGTATGGAAGTAAATGAATTTTTGAATAAAGAAGGAATTGAGCACCAGTTTACCGTTCCTTATTCTAGTGCTCAGAACTGCGTGGCAGAACGTAAAAATCTGTTGGAAGTATTCCATCTCCCAAATTTTCAACTCCATTACTTTGGTAGATAACTTTGGAGTCATACTTAATTGCTTAAGTTTTATTAAAAATATTGATCAACTTGATTGTTAAAAAGTTTATTCATTACTTATTAAAAGGTTTATTTTTATTAATTATATAAATGAAATAGTTTATACCTCTTTTATTCACTTTAAAAACACTTACCTGTTTAACGCCAGTGTTTGTTTTGTTTTCGGCGTGTTCCGTGAATGAATCATTTGATTCATTCACGTTTCCGGCGACATGCCGTTATTTTTGCAACGGCCTCAGTTAACAGTTGCAGGTAACGTTGTTGCATCGTGTAGTCGTTCAACGGCACATGCCGATTCACCGCGAATATGCAAATCTTCATAAAATGAAACCTATAAATAGGGAGGAATGACAGTATATGCTCTCGGCGGCTGTCAAGCATAGTCGCGATGTTTTTGTTGCAGACGCAGGTCGTCTTGCCGTTTTTCCAGTTAAATTATAATTTCATTTCGTTTATTTCTTTTAATTTAAACTGTTAAAGGAACAGTTCATTTTTAGTATAATAATAGTAATGATGAATGATTAATAGTTGAATTAATAGTTTAAAAATGAATGTCAGGTGTTAAATTTTTCTTGATCAATTTAATGATTAGTTTGAAAAATGCTTAGAGCTAAAAGATCGATAGTTTTTTTTTTGGAAACGCCATATAAGTTAAATTATGTTTTTCCTTCAAATATATTCAGTGTGATCGGTGCTCATCAGTAGCTGCATCCTGCTTTGTGATGTTTTTTTGGAAATGTTTATCTTCACTGTGTTGGTGTAAAATCTTCAAACTCTGTAAGTACTTTGAATCTTTTTAATAAGCTGCAGATTTGGATACCACTTTAGATTTAAACACCATATGTGTCATGGTGTATGTTCATCTACCTAGATACCTTTTGAAGCAGCAGATATTGTTAATATTTTTGACTTGTGTGTTTTTATGTATAAATCTTTTCAATAATTTGCATTTAAATAGATTCATTCACATATATATATTTAATAATTCTTTTTCTGTTTATATATATATATTTAAAGCTATAAATAAAAATTGAAATTTATTTTAAAACTTGTGTCTTTCCTGTGCCACTCACACACATTGTTAGGATCAGGTAACGTTTTTCCACTGTGTATAATATAACTCTTCTTAATTTTTCTTTATGTTTGTATGTTGAACTTTTCAACATTTACAACAAAATCGTACGCTGACCGAAATGGCTCGCTGTCTGCTTAAAGACAGTAATTTACCGAATTCCTTTTGGGGGGAAGCCGTAAATACTGCAAATTACATACAAAATAGGCTCCCGACCTCTTCATGCGACTCAACTCCTTACGAAAAATGGACCGGCCGTAAACCCGATTTATCAAATATAAAAACATTCGGATGTCGCGCATACGCATATGTACATAAAATACATAGGGGAAAACTGGATAGCACCGCTCAAGAAGGAATTTTTGTGGGATATGATAATCGTAGCAAAGGTTACAGAATTTGCACAAATAATAAAAATGTAATAATTAGCAGAACAGTAAAATTTTTGGAAAATGAGAATAGAGAATCCCACAATAATGAAACATCACAAATCAAGAATGAAAATTCAAATGAAGAAATTCCGGTGTCCAAATTACCAATATTAGATACTGATATAAATATAGATATAGCGGGCGATACGATAGTCCGGATGACATGCAAACTCTGCCGCGACGATCACAACGATTAAATAAAGGTGTTCCGCCCGACAGATTTGCATTTGCAGTAAATGACAAAAGAATTGATGAGCCTAAGTGTTTTGATAATATACTAAAAATTCAAAACCCAGCTGAAAAAGAAAATTGGCTGAATGCCACACTCGACGAAATGAATTCACTCAGACAAAACAATACTTGGGAACTTGTTGACGCTCAACCAGGGACCAAAGTAGTAGGGTGTAAGTGGGCGTTCAAGGCCAAATACAATAGCCAAGGACAAGTCGAGAAATATAAAGCCAGGCTTGTTGCCAAGGGTTTTTCTCAAAAATACGGGGTGGACTATGACGAAACTTTTGCACCAGTTGCATCGCATACCACTCTAAGAAGTTTCTTGACCATGTCACTATATAAAAATTTGAATCTAAGGCATGTAGATATCAAAACTGCTTTCCTACATGGAAATTTGCAAGAAGATGTATACATGCATCAACCCGAGGGTTATGTTATCCAGGGCGAAGAAAATAAAATATGTAAGTTAAAGAAAGCGATATATGGCTTGAAACAAGCCGCTAGAGCGTGGAATTTGAAAATTAATGAATCATTGTGTAAATTAGGATTTAAACAAAGTCAACATGACAAGTGTTTATATATCCGTAACAAAGATAACACAGAAACTTACATTCTTGTGTATGTTGATGACCTACTTATAGCTGGTAAAAATCACAATATTGACATACTAATTAATCAACTTAGGGAAGAATATCCATTAACCGACCTTGGGGAAGCCAAATATTACCTCGGCATAAATATAGAAAGACCTTGTAAAGGGGTAATTACGCTTGATCAAAATAATAAAATACGAGACATTGTAACCAAATTTGGGCTAGATAACGCACGGCCCTCTGACACATCGATGGAACCAGGGTATATAAAATTAACTGATAATGACAATCTCTTACCAAACAACACAATGTACAGACAGGCTATAGGCGCGTTACTTTACATTTCTACAGTATCGCGACCTGATATAAGTGTTGCCGTTGGCATCTTAAGCCGTAGAAACGAAAATCCTAGAGCGAAAGACTGGGAGGCAGTTAAAAGGGTTATTAGATATTTGAAAAATACCCAAGATATTAAATTAAAACTTTGTAACTCTGGTGAACCTGTTCTTAGAGCATATTCGGATTCGGAATGGGCCAATGATCCAAATGATAGAAAGTCCATCTCTGGAAATTTATTTAAGATAGGAAAAAATCCAATATTTTGGACTTCGAAGAAACAGTCCTGTGTGTCCATGTCTTCAGCAGAGGCTGAGTATGTCGCAGCTGCGAGTGCTGCACTTGAAATACAGTGGCTCAACAAACTACTGGATGATTTAAATTTGCCGCAACAATGTCCTATAGTGTTGTACCAGGACAACCAATCTACCATCAAGATTGCTGAAAATGAAAAATTCCAGTCCAAAACAAAACACTTACAGCTGAGATATCATCTTCTGCGAAACCTAATACAAGAAGGCCTAATCAAGCTTCAATACAAACCTACCAAAGAAATGACCGCCGATACCCTAACAAAAGCTCTGCCAAAAACTGATTTTAATAGACATAGAAATGCATTAATGAACAATTGAAAAATTTCTGAGCTTAAGAGGGGGTGTTGTGATATTTAATCTCAGAACATTCTTTTATTGACTTTTGTTTTTCTTGTTCCGGACTTTCTTTTTTGTTTTTTGCTTCCCGCCAACTGATTGTTCGGTGCACCTGCCGCATCACGTGACGATGTATCGCGTCTCTCTACAAGTACATTGCAGAGATGCCAACTTCTAATGACAAAAAAGCAGGAGATTTTTTAAAAGAAATCACAAGACTCTTTCCAACATGAAAGTTTGTAAGAAAAATGAGTAAAATAATGCAAATTTAATTTTAAGTAAAGCTTTATAAGCTTAGGAGGTATTTACAAAGCATCAGTATTAAAATTAAATGAATAATATATGTTTCTTGCAGTAAAACAAACTATAAAAAAGAAAAAAAAAAAAAAAAAAAAAAAAAAAAAAACCTCAGACATACAGTTATTTAAAATTTAAGTCAAAATAGACAGATTTGATCATTCTGATCCTAATATAAAACAATAAGAATCTTAATTATCTTTGTAAAAGAAAAGGTAATAAAGAAATGAAAATATCAGTTATATTCTAATGAAATTTGAATTCTATAAGTTTTCATTTGTTATGGTATTTAAAAAAAAAAAAAATCTTTTGATAATAAGACATTTTTCATTATGCAAAAATGAAAGTTAAAAATTTATTCTTAGCAAAAATTAGTTTCAAAGCATTGTATAGTAATTCACATTCAAACTGAACTTGCTAAATTGCAGGGCAAGATAAACTTAAATTTTCTTTCAAATTTTTTTACCCAATCCCACAAATTTTAAGCATAAATTATGCTAAGAGGGACAGATAAAAAGTACATCAGAAAAGCAGGAGAAATGAGTGGAAAAGCAGGAGCATAGAAAAGCAAGCAAAAAGCAGGAGACTCCTGCCAAAAGCAGGAGACTTGGCATGTCTGACATTGTAATACTTTTTTCAATCATGTAATTTTTGTTATTCGGAACTGACGTTCCATTTTCTTATTCTATTTAATCATAATATTTTTCTTTTGTCTAAGATGAATAAATAAAAAGGCAAAACATCTAGGCATTCTTTCATTACGCAGCAATGTGTGAATTATCCTAAATAATAATTGATCTACATATTATGTAAGAATTTCTCAGTCTAAACAACATTCATTATAGGAAAAGAAGTTGCTGTGCTTTAATACAGCAGTCATATAAAATATATCCATGTATTTTTTCATCTAATTCAAGTGTATGATCTGATGATAAATTAAGAGGATTTTTTCTTCACCAATGGAATATACGATTACCTGTGACAACCCAGGTAAGTCAAACTTTATTTAATTATATGACTGTTGTTTTTACAAAGAATTATTAGTAAGAATTGTTTGTTATAAAATATATTTAAAATAACTAATTTGAGGAAACTCCGAACTCATGCATTCATTTATATAGTATTCTTCCAACATCCAGCTCATACTGTTACTTTATGTTAATGTATTTGATTAAATGTTTTCTTGTTATATATATTTACATATGTTTTTCATGATATTAATAAATTTGTTAAGTTTTAAATTTTCTTGTTTTCACTGAGATCAAGTTTTCTAATCACTAGTCATTTTACATTTTCAAAACTTAAAGTTTAAAGTTTCTATTGTGCAAGACTTTGCTTAATATTAAACTTAATAGATAGACCACTTACTAATGGACTTTATCAGGTTACTATCCGAATTTTACGGTAAACAAACAAAAAAATATA
This sequence comes from Salticus scenicus, assembly GCA_963930645.1. NCBI lineage: Eukaryota > Metazoa > Arthropoda > Arachnida > Araneae > Salticidae > Salticus > Salticus scenicus. Next base: position 339,700,374 of record OZ005650.1, on the reverse strand, counting down.
TACTTTTGATTTTGCCCTGTCTGGTTTGGATAAGGGAAAAGGCATTAGGTATTATTATTAAGGGTATTAATGGAAAAAGTGACTATGCATTTAATGTTAAAGTAAAATTTTTTTATAGATGCTCACTATTCAAAACATATTCTAAAAGAAATTCAGCAAACAAAATAACAGGGTGGCTACAAAAATTCAGAAAAAAAGTTCCCTGATTTTTCCATGACTAATTTTGACAAATTTCCATGATTTCCGTTGCCTATTGCATACATTCCCTAATTTTGTGTACATCACACTCTTGTGCAACATGCTCGCTAAACCACTGCAAATCAAAAAACTATACTAATGTTCAAAAATATCTCTCTTTTTTTTTTTTTTCTTTGTTCACTTAAAAAAAGGAAAATAAAATTCAAAATTCAAAACTTTGGAGAAATTAACAAAATTATAAAAATATGACTCGTTTTAATCGCACAACATATTAACATCAAGACATACAATTATTCCTCAAGTTGTTGCACTAATTTTTTTTTTTTTTTTTTTTAAATGTCAACTTGGTGAGATTCAACAAGAAAAAAGCCAGTCCTGTGCAATCATGGTTAAAATAACACCTGTTTGGTGATCTTTCAGTCATGCTTGCTGGGCAAAAATGAAAAATTCCATGATTTTTGGGTGTTTTTACAAAAATCCCTGCTTTTCCCCCGATATTTCCAGATTGATAAAGTACCCTGATTTTTCCATGATTTCCCTGTTTTCTCCGATTGTCGCCACCTTGAATAATATTCTTTTCAAACAACTTGGATAGTGTCCAAGATTTTTAAATCATGGTGGCTACAAAAAATCAGAAAATAAGTTCCCTGATTTTTCCATGATTTCCCTGACTAGTTTTGGCAGATTTCCATGATTCCTATTTTCTATTGCATAAAGGCCATAATTTGAGTCTATCGCACTCTTTTGTGTATATTGCACCCTATTAAGCGAACTGCATGATTTTTCCTTCTTATCTCTTTATTGACTGTGCTGATGTACACAAATATAAAAACAAAATGCAAACAAAAAGTTCAACATATTTTTTACAGTGTAAGATAGCATCTGTATGGCGATCTTTCAGTCATGTTTGGAAGGCAAAAATAAAATGTTCCATGATTTTTTGATATTTTAAAAAAATTCCCTGATATTTCCAGATTGATAAAGTTTCCTGATTTTTCCATGATTTCTCTGACTGTCGACACCCTGTAAATGCAATTGGTATGCAATTTTGATGATAAATGTTGAGCAGCAGCAATGCAAAATGAAAGAGGTCTTCACTTAGCTTTCCACCTGTGCAATGTGGAACCCACCATTTAGGAGAAAGTTCAGTATGTGTTGTGGTTAGTCTTCAAGAAGTCCCAGTTTAACACCTATCGACTGTTTCTGGGGTTACGTCAAGATCATTGCTTACAGCATAAAGGTAAAGAATTTGACACATTTACAGAATCAATTGTTGATACAACTGCCCCAGTGAAGTGGGACATGCTTCATAACACATATGGTTAGAGATCGATTATTGACTTGATATTTGCAGAGCAACCGACAGTGCTCATGCTGAAATTTATTACGGATTAAATTCTGTATATTACAATGAAAGAATTGTTTATGTTAAGTATTTCATTAAGTATGATAATATAAAATGTGCCTAAGCTTTTTTGATGATAACTGAACAGCACCCATTATTATTATCATTATTTTTAAAATTTATTAATTTCAGAGAGATATTTCCTGAAGTTCTTCCCACGTTGTTACCCCTCCAGTTTTTTTAGTATATTATTTTTTAAGGGAAACTGTTGTAATAAAATTGTGTATTACATATAGATTGAAAATTATGTAAATATCATTCAAGATGGCAGTTTATCAACAAAGAAAATATACAAAAATTACAAATTAGTAAGATAACATTTTTGCATATATCATCATAATAATAATAATAAATGAATTAAACAACAATTTAAATACTCAAAAAAATTTAATACCTTTTACTATGGGCTCATTTATTATAACCCCCTCTTTAGTTTTTGATTTATCTACTTTTAGGAAGACAATGTTGGCTCTTGGAATTTTTCTTTTTGTTTCACTAGTCAACTAAATGAAGATTCAAAATATTAGGACAAAATATATATTAAATTTTTTAAATAGAATTACTCATGAATTTATGTTTTCATTATTGATTCTAAACTTATATAAACAAAAAATATATTATAAATAATGTGTCATTTTCACACACATCTCTACCTATATACAGGGTGATTAGAAAAAAACTACCCTGATACATGAGACCATAGCTACCATACCTAGAAACTGAATAAAAATTTGGTGGAAGGTATTTTGAGGTATGCACTCAAGAATTATATAAAAAACAATTAAACTCGAACAGTTACAGTTATAGTGACAAAATTTCGAAAATTTCAAATGGCATCATCTTTTTTTTTTATTGAAATGGAATCTCCATAGCAAAAAACCATAAATAGTGTTGGAACGGTACCTCTAGCACGAAAATCACCAACACTAGGCATACTAAGAAAAAAAGAGAAAACAGTTGGGATGTGCCTACCAGAGCACGACTTACATTTTCTTAATGACGTCACATTTCATACTGAGTCTTCGGCTCTCACTAATGTCTACTGATTCTGCTTCAAAATGAGAAGAATAGACCACAGTATCCTTAATTTCATGTAGATCTACTGAATAAGGGTTTTAATTTCGTTATTAGTTGCAAGACACCGTCATGAGTGACGTCATCACACTAAGTGAAAAATAAGGCATTGTGAAATGTGTGATGTGTTGTATCTTGCTTTCTTGCTCTGTGAACAATATGCCGCTTACTGGAAAACATCATTATCATCATCAAAATCGGTTTTGATTGCCATTTTACAATGCCTTGTTTTTCACGTACTGTGATGACGTCATCATGACAGCGTCTTACAACTAACAACGAAATCCAAGCCTTTATTCAGTAGCCTTACATGAAATTAAGGATACCTTGGTCTCTTCTTTTCGTTTCAAAGCAGAATAAGTAGACTTTAGTCTGAACCAAAGACTCAGTGTGAAATGTGACATCATTAAAAAAATGAAAGTGGTGCTCTGGTAGACATGTAACAGTCGTGTGATTTTGTGAAGGTGCCTCTTTGCTGAAAGTTGATTCTGTGAAGGTGCCTTATTACCAAAAGTTAACTTTGAGAAAGTGCCTCAATGCAGCACTAAATTTCTTCTGGATTAACCTCTGAAAATAGTAAGAGTGAGAGGAGCTATTTGTTTATTTCTTGTGTTATCTTGGCAAATCAATTAAGTGTTATAATTTTAAATTTTGATATTTTATTACCGACCAGTTTTTGTAGGTTTATTCCCTGTGTAACAACTACACAAGATTAAATGAGATCAAGAGTTTGCAAGTCTACATAATTATTTATAAATTTTTATAGACATAACTGGAGGACTAGATTTTATTGATAAGAAGAATAATTTTATGGTAATAACAAACAGCAGAAACAGAATCAGAAAATTCAATTTCACAAGTAAAGAAAAGGAACAGAAGTCAAAAGTTTCCACCAGAAAGTTTTTCAAAATTGATTCATACTGAAACTGTTACATTTATCAAAAACTAGTATGTTGTGGTCACCACATGACTTTCTTCTATATTTTCCTATACAAATTCACTTAGTAAAAATAATTAATTAAAATTATTATTTAAAAAAATTATCTTCCATGATAATGCAGACGATTTCAATATTAGTGAAGTAGTATAACACTAAATATCCAAAAAAAGTCAATTTTATTCTCAATATTAAATAATAAAAAATATATATATATATATACCGTAATTTCGCGCGTATAGTCCGCGGACTATGTGTGTTTAAAAAGCAAAATTTTTCACCCGCGGACTATACGGTGGTGCGGATTATCTGCTAGTTATTCACAGTTCAAATCATCAAAATCAGAATTAAACATGCAAATACTACGAACTGCCGATTCTGACGATCAAATATAAACATAAACAAAAGAACAAGACACAAAGAAAACATCGTATCGTATATCGTATCGGTAGCAAACCATGGAGCATAAAGCAAAAGATCACTATTAGGATAGCACGTTGCTGAATATTCCTGTACTGTTATTTTTTAAATTATGTTCTCAAAATGTCGCCGAAATTTTACTGCTGAGCAATACCAATGACAAACTTTGAGATTATCTTCCAAAAAATATATCTCCTAGTGCTGAATCACATACAATCAGCCATAGTGACATTCTAGTAGGAAAGTAAAACTCACTCAATGACTCAACCGGGAATTCCCATAGAAAATATAAACATCAACTTTAAAGGTTTCTTTTAATGTATAATTTTTAAAATATGGTTTATTAACAAGTACTTGTATGCTGTTTATTTTAATAGTGGGAATGCTTTAATATTTTCATATAAAACTACATAATAATGTTTTACTTGCTGTTTTCTTGGGGTTAATATTTTTCTCCTGCGGACTATACGGTAGTGCGGACAATCTGATGATATTTGAAATAATTTTTACATAAAACTTCACATGCGGACTATGCGCGCGAAATTACGGTATATATTTTTTTTTATTAAAAATGAAAAAAAGCAATAACTTTATTTTAAATTATCGCAGATCGATTGTTGGTTTGATTCTAAATTCATTGTATCAATGCTGCTGGGAGATGAACATTCCATACACCCTATGCAAAATTGATGGTGGAATGATGATTTGACTAGATTTTGGTGTTTTGTACAAGGAAAGGCACTGGCAGTTATGAAACAGAAAAGCTCATTTTTTAATAGTAAAAGCCTTTTGAATATTTCTTTTAAGAAAAAATAATATGGATTGCATGTATTTTTAAATCTTTAAGACTTTATATTTTCTAAGATATTATAACTATTAAGAAACCCTATTTTATCTATAAAAATTCAATTTTTCCTATTTTTTCCAGAAAAAAAAACTGGTTTTTTTCCACTGCCTCAAAATTTCCAGAAATTTTACATCTCTAGTAGTACCTGAATTACAGTTGCCACAAAATTTTGTGTCACACACACACAGAGACATTTTCTAAAAATGGTCGAATCGTGTTCTACAGCTCTCGAAACGTGTAAATCCATCAAAAACCCGAGGTCGAAAATTTTTACAAATCCAATATTTTCTTCTATTGAATATAGAAGAAAGTAATAATGCTTTCTTTAATCTTAATTTGTTAAAAATAAAGAGTTGTTTTCTAAAAATGTTTAAAAGCAAAAATTTCTCAGTGTAAAGCGAGAAATGCACGTATGTCAAAAGACAGAATCTAGCAAGTCATCTTTATTCTATTGCGGAAAACACCCAGTTAGCAGATACAGCATTATTAATATACAGGGTGTCCAGAATAGGACTTACCGATTATTAAATATCTCGAAAACAAAAGACAATAGCTGGCACTATACACTGCACAGTGTTATGGAAAATAAAATAAAAGCAGTTCTTCCACAAGTAGTCCATAGAATCAACGCCAAATCTGTTGAAAATGTTCACCGCTAGCCATACAAAGGTGATGTAAGCGAACAACAAAATTTGCTATCACCCCCTGTAGTGTGTCAATGGAAATGGACTCACATGCTGCACAGATTGCCTCTTCAAGCTCGTCCAGTGTCTTGGGATTGTTTGCAGCGCCATCTGTTGGCAACTTTTGTTACTATTTTCAAAATTCCTGTATCCAATTTTTACAGCTTTCGTAATAAATATACAGTTTTCCTCCCTCTATTGTACTTTGTTTTTGAGATATTTAATTTTGAAATCAGTAAGTCCTTTTCTGGACACTATAAAGATACAAAATGTACAAAACACAGGCAAATTATAACCTTGAACATATCAGTCCATACATTCTGAGAAAATAGTGCTCAAATATTGAATGAAAGATGCAGCAGCTAATTAAGCCATTTGTTAATGCGTATCATTATTCATTACCACAAAAAAAGAAAACTAATATGTTATGGCCATCACAAAATTTTCTTCTATAGTTTCCTATACAAATTCACGCAGTACAAACAATTTGTTATTGTTTTTATCCATTATTAATGCAGGAAATTTTCATCTCAGAGGTATTACTCTAAATGTCCAATGGAAGTGATTTTTTACTGTGCAGATGATATCCTTCCTGTTCTCAGGAAAAACTGTAGTATAGCAGCACCACCTATCATGTATATACACCCAATTTAATCAACATAGTGGCATCACATAATGGCCTTTTCATGTATGAAGTTTTGTTCAATTATATGCAATAGAACATTTGATATAGCTTTCACTTAAATTGCAGAAATCACTGTATAACAACGCTGTCTGGTAAGCAATTTTCATTAAAAGTTGATAGACCCTAATTTATGTCAAGGTGCATCTGTATATTAATTTATATGCAATTCTGTACAGTAATTCCTGAAATACAGTTGACACAAAATTTTTGTCACACACAGACAGATGAACAGACATTTTCTAAACATAGTCAAATCGTGTTCTGGACCTTATGTTACTTCAAATTAATTTTAAATTGAGAAAATAATATAAAAGAGCTTAAGCATAATTTTAGATTAATAACAATTAATATGAAGTGATTGGGATACTATAAATATCCATAAAAGAACAACAGAAGTTTTAATTAATTGTTAAAATTAAAATAGTTAAATGAAAACTAAACTTTAAAACACAAAAAGATGAAACTCATTCAGAAATTTATCTTTAATCATTCACGGATAAAAGCTAATTGTTCCAATATATATTTTTTTAATGTGTGTGTGTGGTTCGATTGGGGAAGGGGGGGGGGCAATAGCTGAATGCCCAACTGAAACTGTTAATTGATAAAATGATCAGCAATTTTTACTTAATAAAATGACACGTAAAAAAAGGGATAAAAGCACATAAAATCACCGAGTTCATTACAGATTATGTTGTTTGAGAGTAAGTGAACCTTTAAGCACATTTTTTGCCAACTGAATTCAAATTTAACTTTTTCAAAGTTATGTAAAACAAAGAGAAGGAAAAAAAAAAGTTATATATCTATTTTAGGAATATACGTGATTTCTTTGACCATTTAAAGGATTCTGCAAAAATCTTTTTTTTTTTTTTTCCCCTTTTAATTACATGCATTTTACAAAAACATTTCCAATTAAAGTCGATATTTTTTAATGTACATTAGGGCGAAAGCAATGTAATTTATAAAATCTTCCCTTTTAAATTCTGTAATTTCTTCATACATTTGGGTGATGGTAATGTAGGGTTGTAATCAAAGCCAAATGCCTATATTAGGAATATACGCTAACTGTGGTTATAATGCGATGTTTGGGGAGTCTTCATTTAAAATACCAAGCTTCCCTTCACACAAGTTTCAGAGAAAACCATGAAAAACTTCAAACGGCTAGGGCGACAAGTTCGAATGGAATTCACCAAGAAAGAATTTTCCAAGTTTACATCATTTTAACAGTTTTTTGAGCAGTATTTGCGGGTTTCCTTGTCTTTTTTCAGAAATTTCAAATTCACTGACTTTTTCAGATTTTTTAGGTTCTCATTTATGCCAAAAATCTCAATTTACTTAAAAAAAAAAAAAAAAAAAAAAAAAAACTAAGAAAAAATTAATAGTTTGAATCAGGGTTGGCAGGTTTTTGACGAATGACAATTTTTGACGGTTTAAACCACAGTTTAAACTGTCATGTCGAAAACCCTGTGTCAAAATCCTTATGTCAAAAATGTCACATTTTACACTTCTTGGTATATTTTAACAATGAAGTAGTCATATTTAGAGAAATAAAAAATGTAGTCTTAAAAAAAATGGTTAATTTATAAGTTTCCTATGGTTAAAAAATAAAAGAGTATTATCTACTTTCTATAAATAGAATGCCAATGATTTCTGCTTAAGTACAAAAAATTTATATTTATTACCTTTACAAAATACAAAAATTCGAATATAGAAATTTGTATGTTCTAAGGATAACTACTTATTGCATTTTGAGTTATCAAAAATTTTACAAAGTGTTCTTTTAAAAAGTAAGCTTTACTAAATATATATTGACTGATAATTAAAATAATTAAAAGGTGCCATAAGTATTTTATCCCAATCAATAAAATTACTGTGCAATATTGCATCATGTCTTTTCATTTTGGGTTATAATCAGTATCAGTAGCATGTTTTAATGTTGTATGATTAAAAAATTTTAAGTTATTTCATGATTAGATTAGTTGAACAAAAATTTTAATATGAATTACATAATTCAATTTTAAATTAATTATTTTTAATTAAGAGGATAATGGACAGTATATCTCTCTTTTGTGAATTAATATCTTAAATGTGTGAAAATTTGTATTTATATGCATTGAAGTGCAATATTAAATACATTAAAATTTCTCAAACTATATCTAAAGAAAAAATAAATTTCCTCCACATTTTAAAAATGCTCATGTCTAATTAATTTTATATCTCAATTTCACATTATTAAAAGTTTAACAACATATTCTAAAATATCTGGATATTACTTTGCGGATTCATTGATATGATTTAATTTTTTTAAAAATATTGTATTTGAATGCTAAAAATTTTCACTGAAACTTCAGCATTAAACATAATTTAAAAAATTAACCTACACCCTGCGACAAAAAGATAGGTACAAAGGGTTTTTTCTTTGATTTTTCATAAAATAACATTATCTAAATTGTGCTTATCATTTATTATTATCATAAAATAACTCTATTCCCAGATTAATTTTTGTTTTAAGACTAATTTAGAAAAGTTTTAAGACTAAAATTTTTCTAATTTAAAACTACACTCCGCGACAAAAAGATACGAACAAAGGTTTTTTTTTTTTTTAATTTTTCATAAAATAACCTTATCTAAATCATGCTGATCTTTTATTATCATAACAAAATATTATCATATCAAAAACATATTAAATATTTGAATCATATTCAAAATAATCATATTAAAAAAAAAAAAAAAAACTTTGTTCCATCTTTTTGTCGCGGTGTGTTGTCTTAAATTAGTAAAATTTCAGTCTTAAAAATTTTTTTAATTAGGTCTTAAAACAAAAATTAGTCCGGGAATAGTGTTATAAATAAGCACAATTTACATAATGTTATTTTATGAAAAATCAAAGAAAAAACCCTTTGTACCTATCTTTTTGTCGCGGAGTGTATCATTGAATTCACAAACTAAGTAATAACCTAATACGTTTAGTTTATATTTTTAAATCATAATAATGTTAAAGTGAGGAGGAAAAGATATATAAAACAATAATAATTAGCAGAAAACATAAAAAAAAAAAAAAAAAAAAGGGTAAAATTTTCATTTATTTATTTTCTAAAATTTAGTTAGTTTTAAAGAATTTTTAATATGCTTAGTTGTATTACTATAATTTACCATCTATATATGCAATTTTTCATAGCTTTATGGCAATTGACAAAAGAGATTTATAAACATTCCCTCTCCTCTTAAGACAATGCACTAATATGTTTCCTAACATAAAAAATGATTTCTTTTTATGAATATATATATATATATACATACATACATAAATAACACCAATGTTAACTTATGAACTTGGAACATTGCAACTTAAAAATATGTATAAAATTATTTTACTTTAGTTTCCAATTTTCACATATGGTTTTCGACCGTTTTTGATGGCTTAAACCAGTTTTTGACACCTGGACCGGTCATGTCAAAAACCAGTTTTTGACATCAAAAAACCAACCCTAGTTTGAATGAATTTGATCTATATATCAGTGTTTCTACTACAGTAGCATTTTTCGTGAAATGCTAAAAGACTGATCCAAAATGCGCAAATGAAATAAAATGTTTTCGCTTTTTTGCTAAAGCATCTTGCTAAACACAAATTGAAAAAAAAAAAATCTTCAGCAAAAATATTATAACGAATCTTTCATGGAAAAAAAAATCGCAACATTGATCAAGAAAAATGCATTGGTTCATGCATATAAGGAAAATCAAACACTGAATGAAAGAAAAATTATAAATTGTAAACCAAAAAGCTTTGAATAGTAATAATCAAATTTCACTTATATTACTTACCTTTTTTTTTTTTTTTTTTTTTTTGGGGGGGGGGGGGTAAGTTATGTTTTTATTTTCAGATACAGTATAAGCTTAATGTAGTTTTACATGCTATAGTGATAATTATATCTCCAGAAAAAGAATATAAGTCGTATCTAAAACGTTCATATTGCTTTAAAAAAGTTTACAATATAAAGTAATAATCTAAAAAGTTTAATGTTTTTCATGTCTGCCAATAAATGAGTTAAAATATATGCTTGTACAATATTCGAATGGATCTGGTTACAGTCTTTTTTGTTTTTCATTTCAAATTAAAAAAAATTTACCTTCTGTGTATAACTCTTTAAAGACCTGATTAAAAATTTTTAAGTTTAAATGACAAATGAAAATCAAACATATCGAGGCGTTTAGAATAATGTGTAAACTAATATTCATCTTTTTCTACTATTTCTGGCATTTTAGCATTTTGCTAAAGCTTTTTTTCTGATTTTAGCTTTTTTGCTAAAGTAAATTTTTACTCAGCTTAAACCCTGCTATATATATATATATAAAAGAGTAAACTCACTCATTCACTGACTCAACACAGCCGTGGCGATTCTATGGGGGATAGAGTCACAAATTTTGGTGAGAAGGTTGGTTTTAAGACCCTAACCCCCCCACTATGATGGGATTTTGCGAAACAACCCCCCATTCCCCCTTGGGGGGACAGCAGGCAAAAGCACCTTTAAAAGCATAACTCGTCTCTGAACTACTTCACGGTGAAGAAATTGCAGATGGGTAGACTAGACTTGAGAACAAAAAAAAAATCATTTTCTGTGATTTTGGAATTTTAGATTTTTTAAGGGGTAAAAATGATTTTCAGAGGCAAATTTTGCAAAATACAGATTTTCGAGTAGAAGTCTACCAATAATAGCATAAACATATAAAAAAACACCAAGCGTTTCCTTGAGGATATTTCCAAAAACTCATTTTTGATTTTTTGCGATCTTTGATTTTGGAAGGGAGTTACGAGGGGGCAAATTCAAGCCCTCCTTTTAACGCTAAATTCGTCCGGGGAAATTTATAGGAGCTGAGGTCACAAATTTTAGTGTCAGGCTTATTCACATGTATCCAACAGCCACTGTAATGGCATTTTGTAAAACTTCTCCCTTCCAAGTATAACTTTGTTTCAAATTATCTTCGTAAGATTAATTTTTATATGTGGGTTGGTTATGCATTCCCAACACACTATAAAGGGATTTTACGAAATTTCCCTTACCCTCCTTTGGGTGGGTGTGTGTGTCGGGGGGGGGGGGGGGGGGGACATGTTTCCATGCAAAACTCTGTTCCGAACTATGTTAAAGAGAGGTGATTTTTTTTATGTGCGGGGGAGCAAAAACACGTTTTTAAGAATAACTCTGCTCCAAATTATCTCAAGAAAACAATTTTTTGATATGTCGATTGGTTATGCGTGCTCAACACACACACACACACACTACAAATAGGGTTTTTTTTTTAATTTCGTCCTATCCCCCTTGGGGGGGGCAAAAAACATGTTTCCATGTGTAACTCTGTTACAAATTATGTGTGAGCTGCTTATGCTCAGCACATACTACAAAGGGATTTTGTGAAATTCCATCCTACGGAACTTAGGGGGTTGAGAGGGGGGGGGGGGTTGCAAAAAAATGTATTCATGCATAACTCTGAACTAAATTATCTTAGGAAGGAGATTTTTGATGTTTGGGTCAGTAATATGTATCTAACTCATAGTACAAAGAGATTTTGCGAAATTCCCTTCCCCTTCCCTCCTTTAAGGGGGGGGGGGGGGGGGATAAAAAACATGTTCTAAAACATATCGATGCTTCAAATAATTTCAGGTTCTTGATTTTTTGATGTGTTGAGTAGGTATGTGTATACAACATGCACTGTAAAGGAATTTTGCGAAATTACCCACTCCCCCATCCCATTTGGGGCAGGCTGGCCAAAACAAGTTTTCAAGATTAAATCTGCTCCAAATTACGAATGGTGAATTTTGGTGTGTGGGTATTGATTAAGTGTATGCAATATGCACTTTGACCGGATTTTGCAAAACTTTCAACTTTACCCGTGAGGAAGGCGGGGGGGGGGGGGGGGGGGGGAATGTAAAAAGCAGGTAAGACACTGTTGAAGGCATTGGGGCTCCAGATTTCACATGTGGTGAACGGAAAAACCGCTACCGAAGGTAGGGGTAACCGTAACTTAGATTTTAACTGATTTCAAAAAAAAAAAAATTTTTTTTGGGGGGGGGGGAGAATTTTTTTTTTTTATGATATGGTATTTTGAGAATTTATTTTAATATAATGACCAGCGAAGCAGGCCTGGTAGTTAAAAAGTAAAAAGAAAGAAAACTAGACATTTCACTGGTTTAACAGTAGATACCACTTTCCATGGTTGCTGAAGGGAAAACAAGGGATAATGGTAATAATCTAAATTCAGTGAAAGACATATCATTTCTCCTACTTTATTTTGGGTGCATTGGAAATGAATGAAACAGAAATAAGATGGAAATAGTTAGTCATTATGTATGCAAAAAAGTGATTTATTTAGAGGATGCGTGAAAGTGTAAAACACTGAAATGCTTACGCACAAAAGTTCATGAAATTTCAATGAAACAAGCTTTGATCTGAAACTTATGATTTCATAATGATTTGAATTTTTCTAGGGGGGGGGGGGGGGTCCTGCCCCCCACCTTCATATGCCTATGTTGGTAGTCCTAGAGAAAATGGATGAAGGCAGCCTGTTCTACCATTTGCTTCCAGATATAAATAACACATTCGAAACAATTCATCAAAAAATGTGAGATAAAAAGATTTCAATATCATTTATGCTTTACATCAGTGCTGATGGATCAAACAAAACAACACTACTAAGATTGAAAGATCATCAAAGCCAAGTGATTAATATTCAATATGTGAATTATGTAAATAAAAATGAATGAGTAAAATTTTAAATTTATTACCATGTTTTTATTAACTTCGATTCTTGTTTGTGTTTGTTTGTTTGTGTGTTTGTTTGTCAGGGACAAATCTTGCAATCGATTTTTAACTAACTTCCCGACTAGCTAGATATTTGAAATTTTCAGGACAGCTCACAACACGGTGACAATACATTTTTCTAATAATTTTAGTCAACTATTTCAAGTCCCGCTGCCTTCGGCAGCGCTTATATGATTTGACAGAAAATTTATTTAACTAACTTCCCGACAAGCTAGACATTTGAAACTTTCAGAATAGTTCAGAACACGGTGAAAATGCATTTTCTTAATACCTTTAGCCAACTGTTATGGGTTCCTGGGTCCTTCGGCAGCGTTACCAGTACAAAGCTTGCAATTGATTTTTCACTAACTTCCCGACTAGCTAGATATTTGAAACTTTCAGGATAGCTCAGAACACAGTGGCAATACATTTTTTTAAAGATTTTTAGTCAACTGTTTCAGGTTCCTACTGCCTTTGGCAGCGTTCATATGATTCAACAGAAAATTTATTTAACTAACTTCCCGAGTAGCTAGACAATTGAAACTTTTGGAATAGTTCAGAATACGGTGAAAATGCTTTTTAAAAATATTTTTATCCAATTGCTTCGGCAGCGTTTCCAGTACAAAGCTTGCAATCAACTTTTAACTAACTTCCCGGCTAGATAGCCATTTGAAACTTTTATAATAGCTCAAAAGACGATAGCAAGGAATTTTTTTAATACTTTTATCCAATTGCTGGGGTTCCAGCTGCCTTCAGTAGCGTTTATATGATTCAACAGAAAATTTAAAAACATGGTTTATAAAATTTTTTTTTTTATCTTACAATTATTTTTATATATGTTTTAATGCTTAAATGAGGAAGAAAACACATCAGATATATTTATTAGATAATGTGACAAGACATAAGGTGATTTCCGTCAGCAATATGTATACTAATTTTTATAAAAATTACTCAGAATTTCAAAACTAAGATTTTTTTTTAATTCTAAAACTTTTTTTAAAAATGGAATAAATAAATAATTTAATGATGATTAATAATATAAATGAAATGATTTATAATTAATGTGTTCTTTTCTGTCATTTTAAAATTTACTAGTTATTTACATTTCTTTAAACATTAATAATATAATATTTGTATTCTGCTGATTAGGCAACATTTCCCCTCCCTCCACAAGCACTTTTTATATGAACTATTAAAATGAAATCTATGACTTTCATACTACCATATAAGATATCTAATTATCAGACAACTGTATATCTACATTCTTTTTCTAAAATAAATAAATAAAGGAGAGAAAGAGAAAGAAAAAAAATAAGTACCATTACAGGTTTATGAGCTGATTTCCTAGGTATTTTCTTAGACTTTTTTCTACCTAAATAATAATAACCATTTATTAAAAAACAATTTACTCTAAAAAATATATATTAATATTATAATCTAAATATATATATATATTAAGCCTACCTTTTAGAATACTAGAATTACCATTAGAAATTTGAGCATGAACTTTTTGCATGAAATGATAATACAGTACAAGACGGCGGAGGTTTCGAACCTATGGAAAAATTGAGGAAGGAAAATGTAATTATAAATGTGTCTCATGAGAAGACTACAAACAGAAATCTAAGAATACATGCATTTTATTTGGATGAGAAATAAAAACTAAAGTGGGTATTGTGTTATTATACAGATATTAACCAGCAATTCAGTAACAGACAGACATATCACAGAGCTACAATCTCGAGAAAAAAAAAAAAAATAATAATAATAAAGTAAAAACACACAGGGTGGGTAACATTAGAACTTTTCCAATTTCCCTGACTTTACTTTTCCATGACTATTTTTCATCATTTTCCCTGACTTATGGTGTTTATTTTATTTACCTAAAAAATTTCACAAAATTAGCAAGCAATTCAGTAATTTAAAATAATGAGCTTTCAAATATAGCTTATTTCCACAAAATTTGTCAAAATTCCATGACTTTACAAGAAATTTCCTGACTTTTCCATGATATTCCCTGACTAGTGGCCACCCTGAACACAACAATTAACTATAATCTTATAACGACGAAAGAAAAACAATGGTTAAATTTCTTATTTATTTACATATATCATTCTGATAAAAAGTAAAAGAAAGACTTTTTTTTTTTTTTTTTAAATAAAAATACACGCAAAGTAAAAAGAAATATATATATATAAAATAAAGAAGAAAATTTTGTACAAAATATAGGAAAATGTTTCATAATCAGGATTTGATAAATTCAAAGCATCCAACACCTCAGCGACTAAAATTATCTTATTGGTGACCAGTTATTTCAGATTAACAAAAAATACATCTCTATTTTTAATGTAGTACATATTTGATTAAACTGTTGTACTGACCCTTCCTGAAAATCAATATACTCGTTTAAATGGAGGTTTTAATGCCATAAATACCAAGAAAATAATCTTGTATGGCACTTGCACAACTTTTTCTTACCCTGCATTTCAATATTATAAGATAGATTGCAAATATAGGGGGGGGGGTAAAATAAAATAACAAATACTGCATATAAACCTATATTACAAGCAATTCAAATTAGGTTTAGGAATAGTTTTATTTGACATATAGGGGAGGAGACTGTTGTACCTTGGAAGACTGGCAATTTCTAAAAGCCTATTGGCAACATCAAAATATTTTTTATTTCTAACCGTGACTCTAACAAATAGATAACAGCACAGAAAAAGGCAACATCAGAAACTCACAACACAGGACTTAGTGAGTGAAAGAAAATTTCATCACTTAAAAGTAAATATTTTTCTCATTCTAATCTCGATTTCTGAACTAGTATTTGTAAATCTATTCTACTCAATTTTAAATGGATATTAAACAGAAGATTTTTAAATGTTTTGGTTATGAGAAGTGATGATGATGCATTCTGATTGACCACCATTTTGATTTTATTTAAACTGTGTGGTGATTGTACCTTCGGACATGTCACAAGGAACAACATATGACATACAAATAGTTCTCAGTAGTTTGGGATTGTTTTAGTATAAATATCTTTTAGTTTAATATAACATTTATGTTTTAATATAACATTCTAACAATAATAAATAATAATTAATATTAATAATCTTTAAGTATAACTTCATATATATCCGATAGACCAATTGATTCAACTGAAGTGTTAAGTGAAGCTTTTCAATCTACAACAGTAAATGCAACAAATGAGTCAATGTGTAGTATGCTCATCTTCAGATTCTCAAGATGTGACATTATTGCCCTTTTAAACCACTTTTTATTTTGCACATATGACATAGCTGCCGCTTTTGTCTATTGTTGAAAGTTAAAATAAAATCATTAGTGAACAAATAAATAAAAACAAAATTAAGGATAACAAAGTTATGAAAGAGAAACCAATGGTATCCAAAAAATTAAATTATCTTTTGAAAAAGCTAAATTACTGCTTGTGCTAGCTAAAATTTAGCTAAAATTAGCTAAAATGCTAAAGAAACTTTAGCAGGTTAAACTTTGCTGGATTAATTAAATTTTTGCTATAACAACCAAAAATGTCAAATTATAAATTTCAAGTCTTCCATCACAGGTCGCATAATATCGCATGGTCGATTGTTAATATATATGCTATCATACTTAGCTTTTATATATATTTGAAGTGCACATTTTGCAATATTTTGGCAAGAAGAAAAAAAAATCGTCAAAAATGAAAATGCTCTCGGTCTTGCTTAAGGGTAATTTTAACTATTTTTGTTTTACAATGACAAAATTAATATAATGCATTTTCTATTTTCAATGATTATTTAAAAAAATACAACAGTCTTAAATTTTTGATTACTAAAATTAATATCTTGCATCTGTAAAAGTTTAGATGACAAATACAATTAAAACTAACTTGTATAAATTAATAAATGAAAATACTGTGTACTTGTGTATTTTCCTAAATAAGTTTTGAGATTAATTGGTATTAATTTTTCATTTAATTCAGTTGTGTTTAAAATATTTTATGAAACGTAAGTTAAGGCAGTCAGATTTCCTTTTTTCCCCTTCCTGTGCTATCCTATGGAATTTTTGTTGCTTTGGATTTTTATAAGAATATCTCATTCAAAAATGAAGTTTTTCAAATTCTGCTTTTTTTTTTTTTTTTTTAATATTACTCTTTGAACATGTCACCTTTTAGCAGTGGCAGTTCGGTGGTGCAGTTCACCTAGGTGGGGCAGTTCGCCCCGGGTGTGGTGTCCCCTGACAGGGGTGACATCTGACCAATTTGAAAGGATGCTTCATAAGTGTTATTGTGCAAATGTTTAGCAAATATATAAAAAGGAATGTAAAATGAATTTTTAGCCTAAAACACATACTAACTTCACTCTGTTAGTAGTGATGAGATTGTACGTGAAATAAGAGTGACATAAGTAAAGTAGTTAACAAAAAGTTATCAATTTGATTTAAGTCACATCAAGCATAGCACACGAGAAAGCCAAAATTATTGAAATTCTAATGGAATATGATAAATTTTTACTTATTTTCGAATCTAAATGGGAATATGATTTTTAAATAAACAATACACCAGTGAATAAACAAATGCTGTGTATTTCAGGGCCCACTATAAAAAAAATTCTGGACTAGGCATAGCACAACTTGGCTGATAGGCCTCCTAAAACATAGTGTTCATTAAATTTGTGTTTTGACTTGTTACATTAGATTGAGTGATGCAGACTGATAAATTTGGAATATTATAGTTTTGAAATTGTTTAAGAAAGTTTGAGTGGGTGTAGAAGAAAACTGCTGTTAAGAAAGGTAGTATTTTTAGCAAAATTAATATACATGTATATGTATTTTTTTTTAAGAAAAATTCCAATTGTCTTAAAAATTGAGGGATTGTACTGTAGGACCTAATAGACTTAATGTAAAATCAGAGCCTGTGTCACCTGTTTGAGTAAAGATGACATTTCTGTGACAGTACAGTGATTATTTTTTGTAATCTATCAATTGGTAATTTTGTAGATTTTATGAAACTGTGGTTATTAGCTTGACCGTTTGTTTGAAATATTTCATGCAATTATTTATCTAGAAATATTAAAAAAGTACATCCGCTCACGCACTCACTGACTCGCTGTGGCGATTCTATGGGAGATAAGGTTACAAATTTTGGTACAAATGTTGGTTTTGATACCTTGCACTAGGGATGAAACGGATAGTGATTTTGCCGGATACCGGATATCCGGAGCTCTTCTGCCTGCCGGATACGGATATCCGGACCGGATATCCGTCGGATATCCGGCATTAGTTTTGTTTTTTGTTGTGTTGTATATTTCTTTTCTTTTTCTTTATTTTAAAACAATAAAATATAAACATATTTCATATACTATTCTTTTAAAAACATTTTAAATATAATTTATTTAAACATATTTATTTAATATTCTATTTATTTGTGCAATATTGCCATGAAGAATAAAATTTTAAGCCTAACATACTCATTCCTACACTTGCAATTTTTGGTGAAAAGCACTATCACAAAAGATAGGTTTTGTTCAGAATTATAAAACTAAAACTTATTATTTACATGTTTTTTAGAATACTATTATTAAAAAAATGAAATAAAATATTTTACTAATATAATCACAGTTGAAGGGTTATTTTCACATGAAAACTAATATGTTGTGGCCATCACAAAACTTTCTTCTACATAATTCTATATAACAGCGCCACTTACGGTTTAAATCATATAAAAGTTTAATCATAGCTTCTCACAATAAATATTTTACAAAAGGAGTTTATGCAATTTTAATCAACAGATGCTGAGATATACGCTTGTGAAAAATCATAATAGAAGCTCCACCTGTCGGCTGATATACACATAAATAAGGTCAACATTTGCTTTCATAATGGTTGTCTTATATATCAAGTTTCATGCACATATGTCATAGAAGTTGGGATTAACTTAGCCTATTCATTGGATAAATTGTAGTGCAGTATTGCCACCTGTTGGCCAATATACACCTAAAATAAATCGCAGTAGTGTTTCACAATGGCTGGTTCTCTCAAATACAAAGTTCTATGAAATTATACACAATAGAATAAGAGATATAGCCTTCCCTTTTTTGGGGGGAAACTTCTGTATTGCAGAGCCACCTACTGGCCAACATGCACCTAAACTGAACCAGCATAATTTCTCATAATGCCTTTCCAACATGAAGTTTTGTGTAGTTACATGAAATAGAACCTAAAATATAGCCTTCCCTAAATTGCAGAAAGCACTGTATAACAGCACCACCTGTAGAGCGACTGGCACCAACATTTGATAGGCACTAATATATGCCAAGTTACATGTACATATATATTTATATGAAATTCTGTGCAGTAGTTTCTGAGATATAGCCTTCCTCTAAGTTGCAGAAATCGCAGTATGGCAGCACCACCTGTTGAGCCATTTGCACCAAAAATTGGTAGGCACTGATTTATGTCATGGTGCACCTACACATAAATTTATATGTAATTGTAGTACTCAGTAGTTCCGGAGGTACAGTTGAACAGAATTTTTGTCACACACACACAGACATTTTTTAAAAATTGGTCAAACCAGGTTCTGGACTTCTTAAAATGTGTAAATCCATCAAAAACCAGAAGTTGAAAATTTTTATGAATCCAATACTTTCTTTTGAGACATTTATAAGAAAACATAAAAGAAAGAAGAAGAAAAAAAAATAAATAAACCAAAAGCTACAAACTAGTATGTTATGGCCATCACAAAACTTTCTTCTATGTCTCTCTATATAACAACGCTACATGCTGTTTAACATGCAGAAGAAACATAATCATAGCTGCTTACAATAAAGATTTTAGATATTGAGTTTAGTGCAATTTTAATCAAAAAATTTTGAGATGTAACCATCTGGAGAATCACAGAAGGTGAGGAACAGTTGCACCACCTGTTGTTCAATATACACCCAAATTAAGCCAACTTTTATTCTCATATTATTTTTATCTTGTTTATCTCTTAAATTTTAAAGATGTTGAGATTTAGCCTTCCTATTCACAGAGTAAATTGCAACATAATATAGCCACCTATCGACCAATATGCACCAAAATTGAATCAACATGATATTTTGTAAAAATGACCCTTTCCCATACTAAATTTTTAGCAATTATGCACGAATGAATCTGAGATATAGCTTCCCCATTCACAGGAAAATTGCAGCATAGCAGCATCACCTATTGACCGTTATGCACAGAAATTGAATGAACATGTTTCATAATAATAGCCCTCCTTGTGACACACTTAGTTTATTTTTTTAATTATACACAGTATAAGCTGAGATATAGTCTTCCTTTAAATGGGAGAAATCACAGTATAGCAGGGCCATCTGTTGAGTAATTTGCACCAAAAGTTGATGGGCACTTTTTTTTTTTTTTTTTTTTTGGCAAGATGCAACTATGTATAAATTTATATGAAATTCTGTGCATTAACCCTTGAACTGCACAAAATTTTTGTCAGATAGACATTTTCCAAAAATGGTCAAATTGTGTTTTGGTTCCCTCAAAATGCATAAATCCACCGAAAAGTGGAAGTTGAAAATTTTCACGAATCCAATACTTCCTTCTATTTAATATAGAAGAAAGTAATAATTCAAAATGAATTTATACTTTTTAGTTATTTTATATTCTGTATAGATAAGAAAGAAAATTTTACATTAGTTATTAAAATTCTTTTTTATTTGAAGTAATTTTAATTTTTTGGGATATATCTATGCAACGCAACAGGGAATTCTAAATTCAGGTGCTTCAGTAAGATATTCCATTAAAAATGCAAATTTATATAAATTGGAGGGTTTTTAAAAAAATCCAAATCGAATAGATAGATGGCGCAAGTAATGCTAGGTTTCTGCTAGTATAAATATGTGGTCACAAAAACAACAGCTTTATTGTGTATGGAAAACTGGATTGTAAATAAACAGGTTCTAGTCAATAAATGCACATTATTTGGCTCATTCTCGAAACAATCTAACAACATATTAGCAAAAGACATGAAAACAGAGTTATATATACACTGCAACTGCAGAGAATAAATATCATTTTTTCAGGAACAACAGTGAACAGTTCTTTTTATTGTTATGGGAAAGATTAAGGGGAATGTTATAGATCACTCTGGAAGAAAAACCTAGCTAACTCTGTACAAAATTAAAATAGGGCTTCTATATTTCTTAGACCTGAAGCTACTTTTGGCTAAATTTGTTTGCTAATGAGTCCAAAATCGATTTTCGCAGAAGCCAACTTAAAAAAAAAAAAAAAATCCTTTACAAGCTACAACTGATCTGAAAAAAAAATTAAAAAATTGTCGCAAAATTTGCATTTGATGGGAGTTTAAGCTTGAATTTTCTCCTTCGGATATCCGGCTTGAAATTGCCGGATATCCGTATCCGGTGTGCTGATATCCGGTACCCCGCCGGATATTTAAAACTCAGCCGGATAGGCCGGATACCGGATATCCGTTTCATCCCTACCTTGCACTAACTCCCATTAATGACCAGTGTTGCCAGATTGAGAGAAATTTTTATTCAAATTCCACCATTAAATTTTAATGTTAACGTTTGCCTAATCATTTCAAAGACTTTTTTGTAACATGTGTTAGAAAGGATTAGCCAACCGTTACAATTGAAATTTAGTGGTGGGTATTGAATAAAAGAATCCCTCAGTCTGGCAGCACTGCTGATGACTCCCATTAAGATGGGGTTTTGTGAAATCCCCCCTTTTTCCCAAGGGGAAGGCAGGCGGTAAAAACATGTTTTCAAGCATAACTCGGCTTAGATGAACCTGTTGCTACTTCGATAAGAAATGGATTAGTTTCCAAAGGAGATTCTAGACATTTTACAAAAGAATTGTATTTAAGTAAATGGCTGATGGGGAAAAATTTCTTCGATTATAGATGGTTTATTCACCAATTACTAACAAGTGGTATAGCTTTTGTTGCAGCTTATTTGTTTCATCTTGTGCTGACACAAAGACTGTATTCCTAAAGTAGCTGATCATGAGGTCACAAATGAATATATTGGAAATCTTGAAAAATGAATGCTAGAAACAAAATTAAGATTTAATTCAACAACAATCCCACAGCAATACAGCCAAAAAAAGAAAAACTAAAGTTCTATTAATAAGATTTTTTTATATTACTTTATTTTTATCAAAGATAAAATTTGCCATTTTGTGGTCATGAAGAAATCAGGAACTCCACTAATAAAGTTCATTTTCTGGTTGGTATTAGTGAATTACTTTAAAAATATGCTATTGTATTGAAGGAACATCTTATGAGTTTACATCATGCATCGAAAGTATCTTATCTGTCTCCAACAATGCAAAATGTATCTATAAATATCCAGTCAAATCATGTAAATAGCAAAGTTATTGAAGAAATAAAATTACCTGTATATTTTGGTATTATGTTTGACAGTACACCAGATATTTCACGCACGAATTACATGTCTCAAGTACTTTGCTTTATGTATATTAAGGAAAGAAAAGTTGAAAAAAAAAAAAAAAAACATTTTTAGGATTTTTCACATTGAAAGGTAAGAAGGTTGCTGAACTCAGCCTTATTGCAATGAAATACTAAAAATACTTGAAAATTATGGTTTAGACATCATGAAACGTTGTTCACAAGGCTATGATAATACTGCCACTATGAGCGGCGTTCATGGAGGAGTCCAAGAAATCATAAAGTCAAAAGCCAAAAAAGCAGTACCGACCAAAATTGGAGTTCACCAGATCGCATGCTGCATGGTACATTTTTTTTGCCGATATCGGAGTAAGTCAGATCGGCCGAATTATAGTATCTAGCAGTTTACTGAACTTATATATAGTAGTTCTAAAATTTCTCTGTTCCTTATTTATTTATCTAAAACATTTAGCCTGCTATTCTCAATTTTACTATCCTTAGTTGTCTTTTATTTTGTAATGTTGTATTAAAAGTAGTAAACGACAAAAAAAAAAAAAAAAAAAAACTGCATGCAAACCAAAGCTGCCAGTTTACAAGAGACATTGATAAAATTTGAAAGCTTTCGATTATTTATTAATGAAAGTTCGAATGATATTGTTAAAAATGCAATTCGAAGAGCATTAAAAATTTGTGAAGAAAATGAAATAACTACAGAATTTAGAATTCGTTGAAAGAAAAAAAAAATCAGGTGTGAAACAGCCACACAACTTCCATTAGTACCCACTATTACACGTATTATATGTATTTTTTGGAGATAATGTGATCAGAAGACATAAAACTGACCTAAAGAAATAGTAGTAACCTAAAATTTTTCCGGTAAGAGAAATTTTATACACATGTAAAGACATTTAAAAAGAAGCCTACATATAGCAAAGTAAAAAATGAAGGGGGGAAATGGTAGAGTTATTTTTTGAAACACTAATTTCCGAGATTTAGAACTAACCTACCTATGCTGGATGACTGTTAATTTTCCTCTAATAACCACATACTACATAAAAAAGGAAAAGATTTATATTACAATTTTCAAGAAAATCGTTAGAGCCATTTTTGAGATACCAACTTTTACCAAAATTCAAATATTGACCGGACAACAATAATTACATACAAAAGTATTTTTAAAAGTGAGTTAATATGGCGAGTTTGAAAGAAATCCATACAACCGTTTTTAAAGGAACACCTTTGCGAGGCCTGAAATTGTGTTATTTATACAGGACGCCTATCAATTTTCCTGAACTAACCAACTATATCATTCGAAAGGACATCTAATAGAGTGTTTATATAGCAAGTTTGAAGAAAATCGTTAGAGCCTTTTTCAGATACGGACTTACGGTCCCACTTCCGGTTTTTCAATATTCACCAAAATTTGGAAATTTCATCTGTACACCAGACGTATTTCAATTCTAAAGTTTCGTAGCTCTATCTTTATTAGTTTCTGAGCTATAATAGCCAGAAGATTCTCCACATACATACATACACACACACATACATACATACATACACACTGACCAATTGCCAAAAACCATTTTTTTTGGACTCAGGGGACCTTAAAACATGTAAATCAGGTGAAAACCCGATATCAAATTTTCAGACCGAATACAATACTTCCATTACCTACGGTAGTAGGGTAATGGAAGTAAAAAAATGTTTGAGAAGAAAGCTAACTGTCTGTAAGCTGAAAAAAAAAAAAAAAAAAAAAAAAAAAAAGTGTATTGAAATGTTTCGAGTTCACACCGAAATACAGACACACACTAAATCAGTTGAATTTGTTTCTAAAAGATTCGAAATAGTAAGAGCTAAAAAGTTACTTTCAGTAGATGAAAAAAATTTTAAATTATTGCTGATAGATTAATTTTCCTTTATAACGAAGTAAATGAATTAAAAATTTTATTGGAAATTCCCAAATTACGATATTTGAGAGCAACTGGTTTGAAAATTCCAGAAACCAGAGGTTCGCTTGGTTTGGACTTTTTAAATTTTACTGTCAAATGGAATTTTTAAGAATCACTTTCAAGTCTAGTTTTGTCCTTAAAGCTATTTTTAAAGATTTGTGTATCTGACGCATCATGCGAATGAAACTTTTGTAAATTGGAACTTATTAAGAATTATAAAATAAATTAAAAGACCTTACTTAGACTTCATCTTCTGCAAGAAGCTTGTAAATTGGCACATCTTGGACGTGAAATTCTGAGTGAGTAGTGAGAGACACAAATGATAATAAAGTCATAATTAGTCCCAAGTTGTTTATTAAAATTTTCTATAATGGGACACATCACAGATGAATTACATAATTAATTTGATGGTATTTATAATGCAATATGTACAATGATAAAAAAGAATAAATTCTTGTTCACATTTCGTTCATAACTACTATAGTCGCTGACACCAGCACACATCCTAGTTCTACCTTCACCAACCGACCGACTGTTGGCTTTTGGCCCACTTTAAATATATAATTGTACTTGACATCGTTTTATTTCAAGTCTTTAATATACTTAATCTATTATAAATAGAAGTTATTGTCTTTTAAATTTATTAAATCTTTATTAAAGTGTAAAATAATTGCATTACTTACGTCATTAACTTTAATGTGTAATTTTTTCCGAAGTACCGCGTTGCAGTTACTTCGGGTTTGTTTACGTCGCCATCTTGGTTTAGTCTGTTGCGGCATTAACCCTTCGCTATTGAACTTTTAGTTTTCACCGTTTGGTGGCGCTTGTTTAAGTTTTGAACGCTCACAATCAATCGTTCAACCACCTATTTTCTGATTGGTTAGTTCTGTGAGCGTTTCATGTTTACGGTGAACCGCACGGATAGTTTTTGGCAGACGATGAGTATAAATATGAAGTAATTTAATAGAATATTGCTTTTTCTCTTTTTGTTATGTTTTACTGCTGGTGGTAAAGCCTAATTATTGGCCATGATGTTTTTTCGTTTTCTTAAATTGACTTTTGAAATAGTAATAGGGAATGATAGTGTTTTTTTTGAAATAGTAAATAGTTTTTGAAAGGTTATTCTTTTAAGATAGCCTGGTGTTTGTCCAGAAGATGTGGACTTTTATTTTCTCGGCTCTACTGGTTCACCGGAAGATAAATTAAACGGACGTGACATCGTTTCAGAAAAATAGTCAGTTTCTCTCCACATATATTTATACATTAAATTTAAATAGCAGTTTATTTTTCTCTCATATGTTTAAAGTTTTTTCTAGTTGAGCATCAAATCTGTGATATATTAATGATGTTACTTTATTTTTACTTATTAATATTTAATAAACGTTAGTTGTTTTATATAAATATCTTGTCTTTATTGCCTCTCACTGTCAACATGTTTTTCACTACCTTAGTTTCCAGTTGGCTTTCATTGCCATTTGTTATAACATGTATTAGTTTAGTTGCTGTAAGGTAGTAAGATTCCTTATTTAATATTGTGGACTAAACAGCAACAACTTTTAGCTAAAATATATTTTAGGCTTACATTTTTGGTTATGGGCTAGTCCCATATTAAATTTAAAGGTTTCTTAATGCTGTGTTATTGGCTAATATAGTTATGTTGACAGTGAAGAAAGTTTTTTTGGCAATATATAAAGTTATTCCAGTAATAATTAAAACTTGAATTTGTTAAGTAAAAGTTAATATAATAAAGAAAAATAAATTTAAATATAGCAGTAAAATTAAAAATTTAAAGTAGAGAAAAATGTTTTTTAAAAGTTTTTTGGCACCCTCATTGATTAATGAGTGGGGGGGGCCATAAATTGAGTTTTTTTTTTAATTTTTGAGTCTTAAATAGACTTTAGTTATGGCTGCTAATGTATTTAGTGTGGAGAGACTGACTGCTACAAATTATGGAAACTGGTCAGCCGATGTCATGTATGTTCTGATGGAGCGTGGATGCTGGGGCATTGTTGATGGTAGTGAAAAGGCACCAGTCGTCGATGTGGAGAAAGGAATTACTTATCGAGACCTCCGTGATTTTAATCAGCGAGCAAGTGCTGCCATCTCGACCATATACCACAACATGTCGCCAGAGTACCGTAAAGTTATTGAAGGACTAACTGATGCAAAGGAGGCTTGGCAGAGACTGAAAACTTTCTTTGAACCGGATAACCGGAGTCGTCACATGCAGCTGGTAACAGAGTTGTTTTCCTGTAAGATTCTTCCGAATGAAAGCATCAGCTTGTTTTCAGCAAGGTTAATGAGGATCCAGGAGCAATTAAATGGAATTAAAAGTCCAGTTAAAGAAGTATATGTGTCTTTTCAGCTGCTGCGATACCTCCCGGCACAGTATGATGGGATTGTACAGAGCATCTTGCGCTGGAGTGATGAGAAGTTTGTATATAAAGATATCCTTGTAGAACTTATTGCTGAAGAGTCTCGTTTACAATTACGGGAGCAAGACAAGCAGCTTGTATATGAAGTTGCTGCTCACAGCACACATTATCAACATAAACCTAGAAAGCAAGTTGTCTGTTACAGATGTAAGCAGCGTGGTCATATTCGTCCTCAGTGTCCAGAGTTGTCGCCTGCGTATGCCCTAAAGGAGTCCTCAACTAGTAATCCTAATCCTGCTCAAAGAACTTTGACGTCTACAAGAAGCTCCAGACCATGGACTTTGACTCCCACTAGAAGTTCTAGTCAGAGAGCATCATCAGCTTCGTCAAGAGGTTCCAGTCCAGGTGCCAATAACAGAAATCAAAGGACTCGGTTTTCTAGAAATAATGTTAATAAGAAAAGTTTGTGTAAACCTAATATAGCTGGTACAGGTAAAAATGCTTTTTATATTCAAGCTTGTATGAGTGATGTAAGCGAAGTGTCGAACACTTGGGTCTTCGACACGGCTGCTTCTCATCATTTCAGTGGTAATAAGGAAATTTTTGAAAAATTTACCCCTTTTTCTGATAAAATGTCAGTTGCTATAAAAGATCAGTTTTTTCCCATTGAAGGGAAGGGTCTTCTTAAGCTCAGATTTGGTCGACGTGATTTTTATTTTGCCGACGTTATGTATTCACCTTCTTTGAAACATAACCTTATTTCTGGTCCAAGGTTAGATAGAAAGGGTATAAAGTTTGAAGGTGGCGGAGGTGAAATAAGGGTCAAGCAAGATTCTAAAATTATTTTTCGTGCTAAATTAAAAGATGGCGTTTATGTTTTACATCCTACAATGCCTAAAAAGAAAAAATCCAATGCTGGTGCATTAATTACTCAGAAAGTTGATGAATGTTTAATGCATCGTAGACTGGCACATGTAAGTCCAGCTGCAATTGAAGATACAATTTGTAAAAATGGCGTTGTAGGGTTGTCAGGGTTTAAAAAGTTTAAATTAAATTGTGAAGTTTGTAACTTAAATAGGCAAAGACGTGTCTCTTTTAAAGCTACTAATTTTATAAGATCTAAAAATCCTAATGATTTGATCTATATGGACGTCTGGGGTCCTACAAGAGATGTAGGCAGAAACGGGGAAAAATTCTTTTTGTCAATAATTGATGACTTCTCTAGGAAAACATCAGTCTTTCCTATACGTGAGAAGACTGAGGTGTTCAGGATTTTTGAGAACTATGTAGCACGTGCTGAACGTTTTACTGAGTGCAAAGTGAAAAACATTCGGACCGACAACGGTAGCGAATTTGTAAATGATAATTTTAATCGCTTTTGCACAGAGAGAGGTATAAAGCATGAAGTTACGAATACGTACTCTCCTGAGCAAAATGGTGTTGCTGAGAGGTTTAATGAAACTGCTTTGAATGGTACCCGTTGTCTGCTTGCTGATAGTAATCTTGGTAAGGAATTTTGGCCAGACGCACTTTTAACGTTTACATATGTTTGGAATAGAATTTGTCATAAGGGTCAAAGTAAAACACCTTTCGAGTTATATGGTGGTTACAAGCCATCCATAAACCATTTAAAACCTTTTGGTTCCGTAGCCTATGTTGGAGTCCCTCGTCAGTTAAGATCTAAACTTGATCCTAAAGCCCAAAAAGGCATAATGATAGGTTATGCGTTTCGTACAAAAGGGTACAGGATTTTCTTTCCAGATACTGGTAAAATTGTAGAAACAATAAACGTTAACTTTAAAGAAGAACCACTTGATGGACCAACACGCAGTGGAGCAGTGCTGGGTTACGAATCGGAGTCTAGTGGTCACGTCAGTGATACGAGTGTAGAGTCGACACATGATATTTATGTTTCCTCCCCGTATTTCGCAGATGATGACTCAGATGATGATTTACGTTTAATCCACGAAGCCCGTGCTAGGAAAGCCAGTGGTTCAACTCAAACTTCCCAACTAAGATCTGTGAAATGGGAACGTAGAACTAAAACCAGAGCTGATGACTCGCGTACAGACGTATATTACTATGAAATGGGCTCAAAAACTAGACAGATCTTTAAACGACGTGGAAACATACTGTAAGACTAATAACATAAACTTTGACCCGACACTTTTTGATTTTTCAGGCAAAAATAAGTATCAGGGAATTGTATCAGATCAAACACACGCGGCTTCTACAAGCTTAGCGACCTCATCTGAATGACTAGACATTCAAATCCCAAAGACTTATAATCAAGTTTTAAAATCCCCACAAAAGGACTTATGGCTAAACGCAATGAACGAGGAGATGAGTGTCATTGAACAACGTAAAGTGTGGAGTTTGTGCCCACTTCCCTCAAATCACACACCTGTTGGCTGTAGGTGGGTTTTTGCTTTAAAACGTGACGATAAAGGAGAAATCATAAGATATAAAGCCCGCCTTGTTGCGCAAGGCTTTAAACAAGTCAAAGGCATTTCGTATGACGAGACCTTCAGTCCGGTCATAAATTTTGGCCTTATTAGATTTTTCTTTTCCATCCTTGTAGTAAGCAAAAACTGGTCCCACTGCCAATGTGACGTTAAGGGTGCATATTTATATGCCCCTTTATCAAATGAAGTTTATATGACACAGCCTCCGGGTTTTGTTCAAGAGGGTAAAGAAAGTTTAGTATGCAAGTTGAATAAAGCTTTGTACGGCCTCCATCAAAGTGGCCGTGAGTGGTTTTTTGAAATACATGGGGTATTAACAACTTTGGGATTTGTTAAACTAGAATGGTGTAATTGTGCATACACGTATAAGAAAACCCTAGTGCTTTTATTGTATGTTGATGATATGGTCTTGTTTGGTGTTGACAAATCAACCATTAGTAAAGCAATTAAATTATTAGAAAGGCATTTCGATTTAAAAGTTTTGGGTAGAACCCGTAGACTGTTAGGGGTTGAGTTCGAGGAAGGTGAAAATGAAATAACTATCGGCCAACAGCTTTACATTAGTGAAGTTTGTAAACGCTTTGAGGGGTATCATTTTCCCATTTCTTCTCTCCCTATCAGTAAGGGAACTGTTTATTCTAAAACCCAGTGTCCTCAGACTGAGGAAGAAATTCTTGAAATGTCAACCTATCCATACCGTAGTTTAGTAGGTTGTTTGTCTTTTCTAGCCGGTCGAACAAGACCTGATATAAGTTATGCCATCAACTTGTTTAGTCAGTATCAGAGTAATCCTGGTAAAGCACACTGGGAAGGGTTATTAAAATTGTTAGGGTATGTGCAATATACACATGAATATAAACTAAAATTAAAATGCAATGTTCCACAAATTTTTTCTTTTACTGATGCAGATTTTGCAACTAATAAAGATGATAGAACATCTATGGGGGGTCAAATAATTTTTATAGACAATGCACCAATAGCTTGGAGGTCATTTATAGAGCGGTGTGTTTCACTTTCCACCATGGAGTCAGAATTTGTGGCATTAACTGAGACAACTAAAGAAACCCTGTGGTTTGATAGAGTTTTAGATGAATGTCATAATAGGGGGATTTTACTTGAAGTTAAACTTAAACCAGTAATATATGTTGATAATATGGCTTGTATCAATTTTGTAAAATCACCAATTGAAAACCATAGGACCAAGCACATTGATGTGAAACTTTTTTTTATTAGGGATTTAATTAATAAAGATGTTTTCAATATAGAATATATTAAAAGTAAATTGAATCTTGCAGACCCTTTCACGAAGCCACAGACCAAATATGACCTTAAGCAATTTTGTGATAAAATTTTTGTGACAAATTAAGTTTTTTTGTATTGGTTAAAATTAGTATTACTACCAGTATGTTATATGTGTTTTTGTTAAGTTTTAATTGAATTTTGTTTCCTATATATATATTGGGAAAAAGTGGTTTTCCTTGCCTATTAGGTATAAGTAAATATAAGAAAGGAAAAGAAATAAGTTTTCAGAGTTCACCCTGCAAATATAATTATACACTAATTTAAATAGATTTAAATGTTTTTGCAAATATAATTATATGCTAATTTAAATGGATTTAAATGTTTTTGCAAATATAATTATACACTAATTTAAATAGATTTAAATGTTTTTGCAAATATAATTATACACTAATTTAAATAGATTTAAATGTTTTTGCAAATATAATTATACGCTAATTTAAATAGATTTAAATGTTTTTGCAAATATAATTATGCATTAATTTGAATAGATTTAAATGTCTTTGCAAGTATAGTTATACACAATGTAATTGCATGGTATTTATACATTTATATTTCTAAAAGTTCTTGTGATATTTTTATATAATGTTGGAATTAGTGATTATACATACTTACATACTTTAGAATCTGTGATTATACTCAGTGCAATAATATCAGTGCTTATATGTATATCTAAAATTTTCCTGTGATATTTTCTTTACATAAATTTTCAATTATAAATTGTTAATGGCAAATGTGTTTATACAGTAATTAAATTATCCATTGCAAGTATCTGTGTAGTCTATCATTGCATGGGTGCCCATGCCAATTTATCATACATGCATATTAATGCATTTATGAAGTCATTGAATGTTGTGTTAAATGTTTTTCATACATAATCTCATTCTACTCATCTTTTCAAACATCATTTATGTTTCATATTCAAAATTTAAAATTGATAACTTTGGGGGTGATTAAAATTTTTCATATTTGATATTCATATTTTCCATTGATAATTTCATTATCATAATTTCATACTTTTCATGATGTTTGTCTGAAATTGTTGATACTTGCGGTGCATAATTAGTAATACATTAAGAAACAAAAATAGATTCTTTTTCAGATCCTGTGAATATGAACTTTTCCTAGAAATTAATGATGAACTTTTCTAACTTTATCCTGAATTGAAATGTATTAGATGGGCAGGCTTTCTTGCATTGAAAGATGTGTTCTTTTTCCTTGTGTGTTATATATTTGAAATTAACCTATTAATTATTGTTATGTATTATCTGGTGAGCCAGTAGTAGTTTAGTTTTTTTATGATGTCAAGTGGGGGGGCACATGTTGGCTTTTGGCCCACTTTAAATATATAATTGTACTTGACATCGTTTTATTTCAAGTCTTTAATATACTTAATCTATTATAAATAGAAGTTATTGTCTTTTAAATTTATTAAATCTTTATTAAAGTGTAAAATAATTGCATTACTTACGTCATTAACTTTAATGTGTAATTTTTTCCGAAGTACTGCGTTGCAGTTACTTCGGGTTTGTTTACGTCGCCATCTTGGTTTAGTCTGTTGCGGCATTAACCCTTCGCTACTGAACTTTTAGTTTTCACCGTTTGGTGGCGCTTGTTTAAGTTTTGAATGCTCACAATCAATCGTTCAACCACCTATTTTCTGATTGGTTAGTTCTGTGGGCGTTTCATGTTTACGGTGAACCGCACGGATAGTTTTTGGCAGACGATGAGTATAAATATGAAGTAATTTAATAGAATATTGCTTTTTCTCTTTTTGTTATGTTTTACTGCTGGTGGTAAAGCCTAATTATTGGCCATGATGTTTTTTCGTTTTCTTAAATTGACTTTTGAAATAGTAATAGGGAATGATAGTGTTTTTTTTGAAATAGTAAATAGTTTTTGAAAGGTTATTCTTTTAAGATAGCCTGGTGTTTGTCCAGAAGATGTGGACTTTTATTTTCTCGGCTCTACTGGTTCACCGGAAGATAAATTAAACGGACGTGACATCATTTCAGAAAAATAGTCAGTTTCTCTCCACATATATTTATACATTAAATTTAAATAGCAGTTTATTTTTCTCTCATATGTTTAAAGTTTTTTCTAGTTGAGCATCAAATCTGTGATATATTAATGATGTTACTTTATTTTTACTTATTAATATTTAATAAACGTTAGTTGTTTTATATAAATATCTTGTCTTTATTGCCTCTCACTGTCAACATGTTTTTCACTACCTTAGTTTCCAGTTGGCTTTCATTGCCATTTGCTATAACATGTATTAGTTTAGTTGCTGTAAGGTAGTAAGATTCCTTATTTAATATTGTGGACTGAACAGCAACAACTTTTAGCTAAAATATATTTTAGGCTTACACCGACCGACCTCGTCCCCGAGATCCGCTTCACGTTCCGAGAGTTTGGTTGCCATACTTATTTGCGGAGGCGCAGGTTTGCCAGATTTGGCGCACCTTACAAAGCTTTTCGTGGGAGGATCCTCCCTCTTTTTCAATTGCAAACTGTGCTTGTGGGCCTTGGCTATTTATAGCTTTATAGCTAAGGCCCACAAGCACAGTTTGCAATTGAAAAAGAGGGAGGATTCTCCCACGAAAAGCTACTTGCAGAAGATGAAGCCAAAGTAAGGTCTTTTAATTTATTTTATAATTATGTTGTACTTCATTTAAAATTTAAATAAGTTATTAAGAATTATTTGTAATCCACTATGAACAATGCACATAAGTCTAGAAAATCTTTTAATCTAACACTCTATACGTGCTAGATTCACCACAATCTATATTCGTGCAGGTCACTATGACTATAACACTTTAAATAATTTGAGCCCATAAGCCAAAATGATAAAAAAAAAAAAATTGTTGTGTCCCTGTAAAAAAAACTATGAATGCTAGATTCAGGGTTCCCCTTTGAGCCTTTGAGAAGGGCGTCGCGCCCTGCCTGCCCTTTAAATTTTTATGAGCGCCCTAACTGCCCTTTAAAGTACAAAAATGCGCCCTCCTTGCCCAAAAAACGCACCCTTTATGCCCGAAAATCGCGCCCTTCTTGCTCCCAAATTTAACCACCATGACCCAAAATAGCGCATTTTTTCTCCTTTTTAAATATTCTTAGTGCTTTATTAATACAAATTTTCTTTCTAGAAGCTTTTTCACTTTTCTGTGTGTTCTACTTATTGCAAAAGCGAGTTGACACTTAGCAGGTGTATAAACTATTTATCAGCATAAACATAGTTGCCGTCGAACTTCTTTAAATGACCCTGCAGCCTGCTGGCTATAAGGGTGGGGTGGGGAACAGACAAATAAGTGCCTCCCCGGTGTTAGCAAAAAAAGAACGGGAAAATATGGAAGATATTGCTCTTTTCTTATATTCCAATAATCCTTTTGCATCATAAATCATGTTTTTTTTTTTTTTTTTGTTTTTTTTTTTAATCTTTAAAATCACGTTAACAAAAATAGCAAATCTAATTACTTTTATGATCTAGCTGAAGAACCACAAAAATCATCGTTAAGTTCAATCTCATAAATAAGTAAAAAAAAAAAAAAAATGACTCAGGAAAGAGAAGTGTTTGTTTACATTAGATGAAAAACCACAATCAATTAGAATGAAAAGGAAATCTAAATTGTGCAGTGCTTTGGTTTTTATTTATACGATAACCACAGTCAAGGATATTCTTTTTATCTGTGACAATAACAAAAGTTCATTTATTTTAATGATATTTTGAAATTTGTGTAAAAATGCTCTCTCATTTCGGTAATTAGTCACAAAATTATTACAAATATCACAAATCATTAAAAAAAAAAACAAAAAAAAACTAATTACATCGATTAGCGTAAAATTAAAGCCTATCTTAGGTATTGCTATTAAACATAAATTTTGATAATTAACGGCAAAATGATTAAATACTTCCGCTATCGGCTAAAAAAAATATTGTGAATTTAGAAAGTCAGCTTTTTATAAAAGTACGGATTTTGTTAACATCGGAATAATAAAGTATTTCATAAATAGTTGCAATTAAACGTAAATTTTCGAAAGTTAGCGGTGAAATCGAAATGATCCTGTATTTCCGAAATCGGCTGCAAAATTACTGCATATTTTGAGATTAAACTATAAAAATAACTCAAATTTTATCGATTAATGACGGAATAGATAATTATTTGGAAATTTAGCTTTGAAATTAATGTGATTTTAATCTTAGCAGCAAAATAATAGAGTATTTCGATTCTTACAGTTTCCTTTTTACTTTCTTCTATATTTAATAGAAGAAAGTACTGGATTCCTAAAAATTTTCGACTTCCGGTTTTCGACGGATTTACACGTTTTGAGAGGTCTAGAACATGATTTGACCATTTTTAGACAATGTCTGTCTGTGTGTGTATGTGTGATAAAAATTTTGTGGCAACTGTATCTCTGGAACTACAGCTCAGAATTGTATATAAATTTATATGTCGATACACCTTGACCAAAATTAGTACCTATCAACTTTTGGTGAAAATCGCTCAACAGGTGGCGCTGCTATACAGCGATTTCCGAAATTTAAAGGAGGCTATATCTCAGGTTCTATTGCATATAATCGAACAAAACTTGATTTTTAAGGTCTTTATGAGACATTATGATGATTCAATGTAAATGTTTATCGGCCAACAGGTGGCGCTGCTATACATCAATTTCTGCAATTTATGGGAAGACTATATTTCAGGAACTACTGCACAAAATTGCATATAAATTTATATGTAGATGCACCTTGACATAAATTAGTATCTATCAACTTTTAGTGTCAACCACTCAACAGGTAGCGCTGCTGCACAGTGTTTTCTGCAATTTAAGGAAAGGCTATATCTCAGGTTCTATTGTGTATAATCAAACAAAACTTGACATGTGCAAAGGCCATTTTATGAGACATTATGCTGATTCAAATTGGATGCTTTCAACCAATAGATGGCGCTGCTACACTGGAAATTTCTTCGATAATGGGAAGGCTATATCTCAGTTTGTATGGCATATAACTGTACAAAATGTGATATGTGAGATACTCATTATAAAAGCATATTTTTAAGATGTTATTTATAGACAATAAAACTTTCTCTGGATATTTAGTGTTAGCTTTCTCTAAGATGAAAATCATTTGCATTCATCATGTTAGATAACTTTAATAAATAATAGTTTTAATAAATTATTTGCCCTTAGTGAATTTGTATAGGAAAATATAGAAGAAAGTCTTGTGGTGACCACAACATACTATTCCCCCCCACACACACACACACAAAATAAATATATTAACCTGTGATACTCCTTGATGGTTAGATAATGCAGAGTTCAAAATTTAGCAACCTCTGATTTTCATGCTAGTTATTTTGTTTTTATAGAAACTTCTCATTTTGGGTGTTAAATTTGCCTTATATGTATAAGAACTTTATAAATTTAACTCATTATAGGTACAAATAAGTACTTTTAATAATAACCTATATAAATATTCCCTCCTCCATTATTCATTCTACAGCCAAGTAGTAACAGTTTCCAGGGATTTTGCATGTTGGGTAGTTTCATCCCTAATAGTTGTAGGAGCTACATTTTTAGAGATCAAATTTCAAAAGAATATTTCATTTACCATTATTGAAATCCAGCAAACAAAGTGAGTAAATTCCAAGGATATATTAAATTTACTAACTGATTGTAACATTAGAAATTAGCAATAATACATAAAAAATTGGAAACTATTTAAAAAAATATCATTAATTAATTAAATCGAACTTTTTATCAAACTATTTGATTAGAATGTTTAATATTTTTCTTTAATAATCACTAAAAAAGGTGTTTGGTTTTTATCTTAAGAAATTTGCGAAAATCTTATTAAAGATAATTTTTATTATAGTTCTTTACTTTCATTTCAACATTTATAAGATTTTCAAGAGCTTTTTACATATTTTTCAGGAAGCAATTTTAATACTTTTTATTAGGTTTAATAGAACTATAGTTAAAGATAAAAGAATGTGAAAAAATAAATTTATTTATCTAATTTTTGCTGACCAATTTGTACATTTAGTGGGGGGGGGGGGGGGGGGGGGGGGGGGGGGGGTTGCTGATTGCTTAGCAACTGCATTTATAAATATAATAAAATTGTTTGTAATTTTGGAGGCTATTTTTTGCGAAGCGATATGCCCTTTTTATAAAATGTGCCCTTTTTCATTCTCCACAAATGTGCCCTCTTTTTATAGCACCCTCCTGCCCCTTTTTCCTTGGTAGCAGCACCCCTGCCCTTTTTCAAACCTAGGGGGAACTCTGCTAGATTGACCAAAATCAATAGGGTTCATGCTACAGTGAAGTGACCTAAAACATATGTACTATCTTTCAGCTCAATCTATCAAAACATTTAGATGCTATCGTATCCACTCACATACATACACACATACATCACCATAAAAATAGCAAAAATTAACACAGGGCACCTCAAAATGTATAGAAACATCAAAATCTCAAAGTCGAATTTTCGTCATAAATGCAATACTTTTCTTACATATGCATGTTCGGAAAGTTAAAAAAAAAATAAAAAATAAAAATACAGTGAAAAACTTTTAACACGAAACTGAGGGGATCGAAATATTTTTTCGTGTTAAAAGAATTTCATGTGAAAAGATTCGTAAAAAAGTACAAAACTGGTCAATGTTTTCCATGTCGTCAATTATTATTTCAATTTCTTGTAAAATTACTACTAACTTACATCCATTAGGATAAAAATCAAGTACACATATTATTATTATTATTATTATTATTATTTTTTTTTTTTTTTTGGGGGGGGGGGGGGGGGGAGGATCAGATATCTCTTACAGATTCTTTCAGCACCATATTGTTCAAAAATTGATCGAGATTATACTTTGTCTATTCATCTCTGAATTTGAATGCACATCTAAATAACTGCGGATACTCATTATTTTCTTCATCTCTGAAGCAGAGGGGACAGGAACTGCATTGTTGATTCAGTTGCCAGATTCGTCATCAAAATTTACATAAATGGAATTATTTTAATGATGAACGATGTTAAAAATCTCATTGTCGGTACTGTAAACATATGATCATCAAAGGCAACTTATTGTAGCATAGTTGCCAACATTTTAATTTATTCCGGATCATTTTTAGCCCCACCTTAAATCCACACCACTTTACTTATAGACTACTTTCCTTCAATATGTAACTACGATAAAATAAGAATAAATTACTCTTAAGAAAAAAGTGGTATGGAAATAGGGGCGGATCTAAAAATGCTTATGAATAAATTAAAATATTGGCACCTCTGTTGTGGCAAACATGCCAATGAAGATCAAAAGTGAATTTTTTTTAGTGTTAAACGATTTTTGTTTCGTGTTAAAATAAATAAAACGTATTAAATAGTACAGTATACTGTCCAGACTGCTATATCATTTTGTGATAACTGATTTTTCATATTGAGTGTTTTTGTGTTAAACGTATTTCACTGTATTCATTTATGTAAGGGGTGACACCATTTATAACCGCCCCAGATGTCACCTGACCCACCGTAGCTATGCCACTGAATTTTAGCTTAATGAACAATTTTTTTAAAAAGTTTTTAAATATTTTATTTCAATAAGTTTACTTTAAGCTTCGATCTCTAAACAAAATATTAATTTTTTTTTTTTTTTTTTCAAAAAAAATTACTGACTAAGCTAAACTGTAGCGCATTCAAAAAGTAAAATTCAAAACAAAGAATTCCAAAAAATTCACTTTTAAATGAGATATTCTTATAAAAATCCTACAGGATAAAAAGGGAAGAAAGAAAGGGGAAATCAAAATCTGACAAATGTACAACCTTAATTTTTTTTTCAAAATTAATCTTATGTAACAAAATTTTGAAATGTTGATTTTTTTTTTTTTTTTTTTAAAGCTTTGATGATAAAACTTACCTTAGATGCAGAACCATTGAGAGGTTTTGGAACAATTTTCATTACTTCATCAAGAAGCTTAACTTGTCTTTGATGCCTTAATCTTAGAGGGAGAAAAATACAATAAGTAAATAAACCAAGAAGTTTATAAATATAAATTTATAGTAGCTTTACAAATATTACTATAGCATATTTCAACATCAAGAAAATAAATAACCCTAAATAAAACAGTTTTTACTATAAAAGCAAAAATGTTTAATGTTCAATGCCTTTGTTTCATTTTTTTAGTTATAAATGTTAGCATTAGGGTGAACCAACCAGTAATTGACGGCAATATTTTTGGAAATTTTTCTAACAAGGAGAAATCACGTCACGGAAAATTTAGTTTGGGACAAACTTGCGCAGAATTATAGTATACAGTATGGAACCGTTTACCTGAAAACCAGTTATCCGGAATTATATTTTCAAACAACTAACTTCCAATGCATTATAAAAAATATATATATATACAGATTTTTTTTTTTTTTTTTTTTACGATAATAATGTAATCTGAATCAATTAAATGTAAAAGAAATAGTTAATAAATAATAATTCCATTTGTTATATTTATTATAAGTAGTATTTATATATTTGGCAAGGGGTACTATAAGTTAAAAGTCATAATGTACAATGTAAACTGAAAAAATAGCTTTTATTTCTGAAAAATGTCGATAGATGGCGCCACTACACAATATCATAAAGGTGACAATGGGTGAAATGGGGAAAATCAGTCTTGTATTGAATTTATTTTATTTTGTTAATTTACTTATTGTGTGTGTGTGTGTGTGGGGGGGGGTGATAATTAAAATCAAATAACCTTTAAAAATTTATGAATATTTTGCACTTTCATGGACATAAAAAAAATGGAATTTTCATAATGAATAAAAAGGAAAGCCTCTAAAATCAGATCATAATTTTTTAATCTTTAGTAATATTCAATGTTTTAAAATCATTGACTAATCATATTTAAAAATATTTGGATTTGGGCAGATTTTAATTTTTATGGAAAGTTAAGTTTTAAAGATTTTTTTTTTTTCACATTTTAAATTTTGATTAATAATTTATCTTGATTAAAAATTATTTTAATACTTTTATTATAAAAAAAAAAAAATGAGGTTAATTAAGTATTTAAATTTGATTAATTGATAAAAAATATTAATTTTTGATTTAAAATATTTATTTTAAATGAGAACCATGTGCAATAATTCTGATTAATGAGGCTTGCTTTGATGAGCAACCAGCTATCCAGAATAGTCTTGTAAAAACCATTCCGGATAATTGGTTCCCTACTGTACTACAAAGGTATCACTAAGTATATTAAAGAAGTAGCACACACCAGCCAAACAATCTCAAGAAAAAAGCCTTTAAAGTTTCAGTAATTGCTTCAGTATAAGTTATTTCGTAATAATGTCAGTGCTCCAGTGGCATACATGGTAGTACATGAAACTACTGTCGGGAGGTTGTCTGCTGAATGCTACTTGATGCAGCTAACACTTTTTTTCCCCCTTCTTTTTCTGGCTTGTTTGTTTATTTAAACTTATTTTATTTTGCATTTAAAACAATTCTTTAGTTTTAATACCTATCATAGAACATTATATGTATTACAAATAGAAATATTTAACTTTAATACACAGGTACAGATACATAGTTTTTTATTATTAATCTATATAAATAAAGAGAAGTATCTGTGTGTCTGTCTGCACTCTGGTGCTCACACTAGAGTCTTGCATCGGGTTGGGTAACCTGATTTTACTCGAACCGAACCTGACCGATAAGTTGGGTCAACTAAATTTTTTCCTCTCATGGGTTGGGTTGACTGATTTATTTTTTGTGTGGGTCACGTTCAGTTTTCAACGAGTGGGGTTGACTTGAGAACATCTTTTTAAAAAAAATTACCTTAACCCTCAAAGCATTTGAACCAGATTTTTGTTATTCAAATAGACACCTACAGGCAGATATGCAATGTAACTAGGCAGATATGCAATGTAAACAAACAAATACAGGGCCCAGAATTTCAACCCAGATTACACTCGGCGAAAAAAAGTTTTACTCGCCACAAAATAGGGTTGTCATTTTTTGTTTTCTTTTTTACGCATTTTGGGGTTTTTATTTTTCTTAACTATTTGAAAGGCTTTTACAAATATGTCTAAAATTATATATATTAAAAGTATGTCATATATCATGTTTCATAATCATCTATAATTAAAAATCATTATAATGTATTATATATGAGATTTGAAAATGATTAAAATATCTAATAACATAAATGCAAAGAGCCATTAAAGAAAAAAAGAAGAAAAAAAATTGTTTGTCAAACAATATCCTGTGAAAATCTTTTTATTATGAAAGATTAAGCTTCCTTATTTATCTATTTATTTAGTTAACTTTTTATATTAGCAATGTCTTTTTCGTCCATTTTATTAGGACTGAGGACTATTGGTCTCAATCTGGGATTTTTGCGGTGTCATTTTTCGATAGTTGGACATTTATCGAAAATATAATTGAATAATTTGAAAGCAATGTTATAATTTGAAAAAAAAACTAATAGTCCTCCGTCCTAAACTAAATTCTGCTTTTGCCAGAATTTCAGATTTTTTTTTTTTTTTTTGGAAGGAAAAAGAAAAGAAAACAAAGTTAATAATAATCAGTATCAAAACAAACACCATCGAAAAAGGGTTTTTTTTTTTTTTTTTTAATTTTGAATTAGGAAATAAGAAGTGCACGTGCAAAATGAAATAAAAATAAGTAAAAAAATGAATTTAATGATTTAATTTTTATATAAAACATGATCGCGTGCTATCTGAAAAAGTAGATGTAAAATTTAAAGTTTATGTGGTGCGTGTAGCATCTATAAAAATTGTTTTAAGAAATAGAATAGAACAAAGAAAGCAACGATGTTGGTTGCATTTTGTTCTATAAGTTTGAATTTTTTTTTTTTTCTTTAAATCAGGAATTTGCATGTGGATAAATATTTTCATAGAGATATTTGGCATTTGTTTAATATTTTTATTTTTGTAATCAGACGGAATGTCGATGTATATAACTTGTCCACTGTTGTATTTAAAATAGCCATTTTGGAATAACTTTTTCAATAAAATCGTTGCTTACAAATCATTACAAGCACAAACCATTGGCGTTTCAGTAAAAAACTGGAAAATATGAATAGTTTTTTTATCATTATTCAACGAAATAAACATAGGCAGTAACTTTAAAAGGGCTCGGGCTCATTTCATGTGACAATATCGCATAGGCAAACTCAGGGACGTATCCAGAGGGGGGGCTCTGGGGGCTCGAGCCCCCCCTTCCCCCCAAAATTATCTGAGACAATTTTTGTCATCTACTGACCAGAAAAAAAAATTAATTTTTTCTTCAATATCTGTTTTTTTTTGTTGTTGTTAGTTTGTTTACTTGTTAAACCTTATTTATTAACAATTTTCTGTCTTGTAAAGTCCAAATTACCGAAATGTACATTAGCTCTTTGTAAAAAACACTAAAAAGAGATCTTTATGGTACTTATTGTTGAACACTGTAATGTGTCTCCTTTCTTTTAAACACTTCTCTTGCTAGAAATAGCGTTTTAATTCCATGTGAGACAAAAGATTCGTCATTAACAAAGATCGCAGTTGCATATGGAACTTCTAGTTTTGTTAGTTATGCACGTAGTATACCTTCCATAGAGTATAAATTCTGACAAAAAAAAAAAAAAAAAAAACAGCCAATATAAAGTCTACTTTACAGAAAGATATATGATGAAAGATGGCACTATCTAATCCTACTTAAAGCAAAAATGCCAGTAATCACATCATAGACTATAGCATTCAGTATTCATATTTGCAGTTAGGTAGATTCTCAAACGAATGTCCAGATTCCCAAACCAGACTGAGCTTTGACTGGACCAGACTCTAGTGGGTACATGCAGTCCACAGGTTCTGTCAAAAAAATTCCGTATCAATTTTCCTTGTTTTCTAAAAGGAAACCAAAGTGTTAAACCCACTTGCGGAAAAAGCCACCATATGTGGCCATGCGTCATCAGCATCGTTCAAACAGTTACACTACTAAGGTCATCCGTCGCCATGCACCTATAACTAAATAATATTCCCATAAGGAATCAGAAGGATTACCACAATGAATCTCTCAGGGAGTAAATCAATCGCATGCGATTGTATAGCCTCAAGCATTACAACAATTATTGGTCAACACAAAATCAGAAAAGTATTTGTAACACCCTGCGCTCGAAAGAAGAAGTAAGGTATTGTACCTACATTGGTAGGAACCACAGCTCGCACCACAGGCCAAGTGAAAGGGAAGAGGGAAAAGTTAAATATAAATATGAATATATATATATATATATATATACATATAATGTTGGAGCTAAGGCTCCCTGAGTTCGACAGACCTCTGAAGAGATCCAAGACGGTCCTAAAACGAAAGTGGGTGTGAGCTGCGATGCAAGTAAAATAAGTGGCTCTGCTATCTCTGCTGCCTTGAGAGGCCTTAAAAAAACAATACGTTATGTAAAAAACTTTGTTACGATCGTCACAAAGCAGACATATCTGAGTCTAATGTAGAATGCGATGATGGGCCATTGCTTCACTGTTCAATTTCCAAACGATAATCACTAATGACGTGCATCCACAGTTTAAGATACGCTGTGTCACATGAGACACCTGATTGATAAACACCCTGGTAACATATAGAAACGCTAGATAGTTCGGTACGTATGCCATGCCAGAAGATTTTCAGCAACTACAATGCGTATAAGCATGGTCTAAGGTTCTGTAGAAGACACGTCTACCCACGCTAAACAATAAGCCATATGAGAAGACCTCAATGTGTTCACTAAACCTAGGCATAATATGTCTAGGTTCAGTGGACGCCAGCACACAGGTCCTCATATTTCCGGTAATATGATCTAAAGCAAGCATTATTATCTAATTAGAAAATCACACACATATATATATATATATATATTATTTTC
Source organism: Salticus scenicus (assembly GCA_963930645.1). NCBI lineage: Eukaryota > Metazoa > Arthropoda > Arachnida > Araneae > Salticidae > Salticus > Salticus scenicus. Next base: position 339,656,904 of record OZ005650.1, on the reverse strand, counting down.
TTCTATACACATAACAAGAGAAAAAGTATTAGATTCGGAAACTTTTAGACTTCCAGTTTTCAATGTATTTACATGTTTTTAGATGCATTTAACACCATTAGATTATTTTTGGAAGCTAAGATATAAATTTTTTGTTGATTAGATTTTTGGGTATATCGCCCAGCAGGTAGTGTAGCTGCACTAGGTTTCTCTTTTAATGGGAAAGATATATATCTCGGCTGTATAAAAAAAGAAGCTATATCTAAAAAAAACGAAAAGTATTTGAAACATGGTTGTTATGTTGAATTTGAATGGACTTAACATTGCACTAAAGCTAGACAGACAGCATATCAACGGTCTAGAATTCATTTCTAGGGTATTCGTACCATCACAATTTAAAACCTCCACGGAGGAGATGTTTCCCCAACTTCAGTATTCCTGAGCTATTACATTTACAAAGCATGGAGGACACAACGTATTTTATGTGCACCAGATGCCATTAATCTACATGACAGTCTTTGGATGGCTCCAGCATCGATTGCTCAATCCTTCAATTACGAGCTCGACTCCTTATTAACCGGACTACTGTGAGTCCAGTTTTTGAGGATTTTCTCCGTTTCTCATCGGTTTATAAAATCACGGATTAAAGAACTCTCTAGCAGAGACTTTTGCATTTTAAAGGACTAGTTCCATCAGTTTTAAACCCAAGGCACTTTTTCTTGCCATTTCAGATTTTAGGAATATTAATTCCATTGTTTGCCGCCATGCGGTGTTATAACCGATCTCATTAATAACGCATAACCATTTTACTATGCCTAGATACGAATTTTAAGGCGATAACTTATATTTGTTTTAAAGTTAAGGTGATTGGGGGGGGGGGAGACAAGCTTTAATGCACACGCTCTTGGTGTACATATGTGCGGGTGCACGACCACCATCTGAGTGAAAGTTGGTCCCCCTCCGAAATTTTTTTCTGGATACGGCCTTGGGCAAACTTTTGCATATCTCTTCTTTTGGATAGTGGGCGACGGGCAAAGAGGCTCTCTGCTCGTCTATTCTTACTCTGCTTGGAGAAATAATAGTCGGAAAAACAAAACTGCGGAAGAGATCAAAACTTTTATGTACAGGGCTGCCACAAAAGAAATATAGCAAAAATAGTTGCTTTAGTAGCCTAGAAGCATTAAAATAGTTGCCTAAATAGTAGCCTAGTGAGACCAAAATACTAGCTTAAATATTGCATGCTAACTATCATTAAAGTATAAAATCCATACGCATTTTCTTACTATTCAACAATATAAATATACCAATAAAAAAAAAACTTCTGAATGTGAAAACTGAATTAAAAAAAAAAAAAAAAACTTTAGGCAATGAGTTATTGTGGAAACAAATTTTCCCATAGAATAACATGGGATTTGGTTGTTGAAAAGATTAAGTATTGTCCGCTCTTAAGAGCTTATGTTTTTTTTTTTTTTTTTTTTGTTGTTTTGTTTTTTGCTGTATTCTACATTTTCTGATTTATTAAAAGAGCTTTCTTTAATAATTTTGTTTTGTTTTTTTTGCAAAAGGTGAAAAATAGTCTCCCAATAGTTGCCTTTTTGTGAAAATAGTTGCTTTTTCAAGCTTTTTGGGTCAAAAAAGTTGCCATAGTCTCCTCAGGCTGAAAATAGTTGCCTTTAAGTAGCCTGTGGCAACCCTGATGTAGCATTTTTCCTTTCCCAGTCTGGGCAATTTCGGGCAGCGCACAGACTCGGCTCTCCGAGAATCCAAAAGGAAGAGATTAAATATGAGGTTATAAGATGGCAAGATTTTGCTATATTTAAATCTATAAAAAGAATGTTTTCCGTCATCGTATCATGTAAGAATTCTATCTATAACTAGACCAAACTTTACTCGCCACAGTAAAAATTCTACTCGCCAATGGCGAGCGGAAATTTCGCACCCTGCATATATAAAGCAAAATACAGTGAAACTTGAATCATTCGAACTTGTTTAATTCGAAATTCTGGATAATTCGAGTTTTTTACTCAGTCCCTTGAATTTTGTATTAAAATGTTAAAAAATTGTGGATAATTCGAATTTTTCATACGATTAACTTTAAAATATTACAGTAAAAATTTTCCCAAGATTTTTTTCAGCTAAAATGCATTCTTTATTTTAATAGTCTTTCAAGCCCCTACCTAGTGCATCAGAAGATATGGTGCATATACAACATGAACTTCGAGGGTTTTTTGAATTGAAAGTCATGTCTGATGTAGAAGATTCTATTTTTGTATCAACTGATAGATTGAAGTCATATGCTTATGACACAAAGATAGTACTTGAAGAAGCAATAAAAAATATCTATTTTTTTTTTAAAGTGTTGAATAAATAAGCTTGTAAAAAATATTGATTTAATGGGAGGGGGGGGGATGTAGCAGTTTTCTTAGATATAAAGTTTATATGTAAAATCTTTGATCGTAGAGTTTTAAATTTTTAAATTTATTTCCTCCTCTTTTTGACAAAATAGCTTGCTTGCGAACATCCTAATTAATATTCTGTAGTGTTGTTAGTCCCGCCCTTTTTTTTTCACACCAGTAAATTTTTAAAGTAATACTTTGCAAATGCAATTACAATTAAATAAGAAGAAAATACTCCAAAACGGATACTTGTGTGAAAAAGAAGGCAGGGTTAACAATACTACGAAATTTTAATTAGTATGTTGGCAAGTATGAAATAGTATATGTACCTAATTCGAATTTTTGGATATTTCGAATTTTTCTCAGGTCCCTTCAACTTCGAATTATCCAAGTTCTACTGTACTTTTGAAAGTTCAGAAATAATATTCATCCATTAATGCATACATTGTATCTTACAAATCTGCAATTTATAGGATAATTTTTTAAGAAAAACAGTTTATTCTATTTCTTCCACTTGGAAGAAACCTATTTCTTCCGGCCGGTTTTTCCCGCTTTGCAAGAAACTCGCCAACCCTGTAATAATTTAAGAGAGTATTTAAGTTATAATAAAAAATAATGCAAAAATATGGAGTACCTTTCCTTGTCCTTGTGTAGATTCATTTTGATCTTGATCTTTATTAACAAATATGCACAAAACGATTGAAGAATGCGCCAGAAAATCAATTTAACAGTTTAAAGAGGAGAAGCAAACAATAGATTCTGTATAAAATATTTTAAAGGGAAATTAAATTTTAAAAAGTAATACAAAACAGAAATTGACAACAAAGAACACACAAGTATAAAATCTCAATAACATGAAAATATCCATAACAAAATTAATTTAGTATTATTGATTAAATTCTATAAAGCGAAACTTACCAAAGTTTTAGCAGACTCTATATTTGATCAAAAATTAATATAAAGTATGGAGAAAAAAAATTGCAAACCAGCTGAATTTACAGAAAAAATAATTAGTACATTAATTTAATTATTAATTTAATGTTCGACGAGTTCATCAATTTTGATTTTAAGAATGGCGCTATAAAATTTTTAAGATTTTTTTTTCCTTTCTCTTTCTATTATTTTTACTAGCGTCTGTGGATGCAATGTGGTACTATGGAGCCGAACCAATCAGAATTCAACTTACACTGAAAGTTTATAACACCATTGTTGATTGGTTATCAGTTCTTATAGCAACCTGTTAGCGAATTGGCGATAAAATGAGTAGCTTGCTTTTGCAAAATCTTTTTGACATTCATTCTCTGCATCTCGCCAGCGATTTGTTTACAGTTTACATCGTGGAATATTTACGTTACACATTCCTCCTGACATCTCTTTTGCGCACTTTGCAAAAAAAATAAATAAATAAGAAAAAAAAAAAAAGTTGAATTCATTTATCTTTATTAGAAGTATAATTATTTACTTTTCTTGCAATATTTTGGTATCATTTTAGACTAACTTAGAAAATATAATTAGTTTTGCATATTTTAAATAATAATCATATTTTTATCATTAAAATGTGTTGAATACTAATCAATTACATTCGCATTTAATATAAAATACTAATGTGATTTTAGATTGTTGTTCTTTCATGATTGAATTGAGTGCTTTTAAACTTTTGTGTTTAAATATGTAACTTTATTTAGTCCTTTAACAAGTCTGTCTCTAAAGATGTTAAAGTTATTATTATTATCTTAACGCTATTTTTTTTTTAACTTCTTTTTGATGATGAAAATGAAAGTACTTAATATTTAAAATTATTGAGCGAAGAAAAAAAATATAATCTGCACATTACAGTAGGCTACTCAATAAATTGTAAAATGTTACTTTGACTCATTGTTTTTAACTTTTTAACATTTTTAGTTAGAATTCTCAGTTCGATTTTAAAAGACAAAAGCACATTTGTGGCGATAAATATTTCCCTTTGTAAAAATCCTTAAAACCTGCGGAAAAATGTTTACAAAGTTTTTTATGTAGCCATTGTGAAAATAACTTAGATTTTATCTAGTCTAAAAGTAGAATGTATGCACTTAGAATTATTTTGTAAATGACCATATAAAAACATTTAACATTGCATATAAATTGTAAAATTCAGAAAAATATTTTAAAAGTAAGCTTTAAATATTTACTTTTCTTTCTAAGATTTTATATTTTCTTTTTTGCTTTCTGTTAATGAACACAAGATCATGGTAAATACCTACATATATCATTTTGTCATGTGTTTTTAAACTTAAACAGTACATGGTAAGAAATTAAGTACTTAAAGTATTATTATACTATGGCATGTCTGTTATTTTTAGGGATGAAACGGATAGAAATTTTGCCGGGTATCAGATATCCGGAGCTCTTTTGCCTGTCGGATACGGATATCCGGCATTAGTTTTGTTTTTTGTATGTTTCTTTTCTTTTTCATTATTTTAAAACAATAAAATATAACCCACCTTTTAAAAACATTTTAAATATAATTTATTTAAATATATTTATTTAATATTTTATTTATTTGTGCAATATTGCCATGGAGAATAAAACTTTAAGCGTAACATACTTATTCCTACACTTGCAATTTGTGGTGAAAAGCATTGTCACAAAGAAATAGGTTTTGTTCAGAATTATAAAACTAAAATTTATTATTTACATATTTTTTGCAATATTAATATTAAAAAAAATGAAACAAAATACAGTAACCGCCGCTTAATAAAAATCACTGGTTAATAAAATCAGCCGCTTAATCTGATCAAATTGCCAGGATCGGAATAAAATCAATGCAAACCATCTTTGAAACTGCCTCTCAATAAAATCAGTATTGCCGGTTAATAAACTGAAAAATTCTCATCAGAAGCAAAATACCATTTCTGCATGCTGAGTAAATTCTTATTTACACTCCGATTTTTTGTTTTTTAAATAAAAAATAAATTAAATACAGAAATCCCTCTGTTATCTCTCTTTGTCGAAAATTTACAACATTAAATTTTACATTTATAATTATAGCAATTAAAACACGCCCCATCACTAGGAACAATTTCAAGGAATATATTCTTCAAGGTGTAATAAGTTACAAATTTGATTTAATTCGCCAGTGATTATTTTATTTTTAATTATTTAAAGACAATTTCTAATTCTTATTCTGAAATAACTAAGAAGTAAGATGTTTAAACGAAAATATTTTAAATTTTAAAGAAAGGCGTGAACTTTTAGCAAAGTAATGATGATTTTATTTTCCTCAAAGGAAAGCGCATCGTAGCTTGGGATGTGTTTAATTCTTTTATTTTGAAGAAACACTTCAATAATTATCTGTTAAAAATTAATTAGCATTGTTTATTAATTTCATTATTTGGTATCTTTTAAAATTTCTTTTCAAATTCAGGGAAGTAACACCTTTTTATTGTGTACAGGAACGTTAGCCGGATATAAAAATCAGCCGCTTAATAAAATCACTTTTGCTCAGAACGAATGTGATTTTAATAAGTGGCGGGTACTGTATTTTACTAATGAAATCATAGTTACAGGGTTATTTTCATAGGAAAACTAATATATTGTGGCCATCATAAATCTTTTTTCTATATTATTCTGTACTAGCAGGCTTTGCCCGCTTCGCTGGTCATTATATTGAAATGAAGTCTCAAAATACCATATCATTGATGATGATAATAATAATAATAAAATCATTGAAATCAGTCAAAATCTAAGTTAAAATTCTCGATACCTTCGATAGCGGTTGTCCCACTCACCACACTTAACAAAATCCCTTTATAATGCATGTTGCATACACATACCTAACCCACACATTAAAAAATCGGGATTCTAAGATTATTTGAAGCAAAGTTATGTTTTAAAACGTATTTTTTAGCCCCCCCCCCCCCTGCCCTCTCTTAAAAGGAAAGCAGGGGGAGGTTTTGCAAAATATCCTTATATTATGAGTTAGATACATATAACATACCCACACATGGAAAATCTCTCCTTCATAAGATAATTTACTGCAGAGTTACACATGAATACATGTCCCCCCCCCACCCCTTAAGGGGAGGTGGGGTGGAGTTTCACAAAATCACTTTGTAGTGTGTGTTGAATACGCATAAGCAGTCCACGCATCAAAAATTTCCATTCTTAGATAGTTTGGAACAGAGTTACGCATGGAAACATGTTTTTAATCCCCCTCTAACCCTCAAGGGGGTGATAGCACGGAATTCCAAATAATCCCTTTGTAGTTTGTTTGTGTTGAGTACATATAACCAATCAACCTATAAAAAAATCGCTTTTCTGAGATAATTTGGAGCAGAGTGACTCTTTAAAATGTGTTTTTGCCCCCCCCCCCCGCCTTTAAAGGGGGAAAAGGAAAATTTCACAAAATCGACTTATAGTGCGTGTTGGGAGTGCATAACCAGCCCGCAAGTAAAAAATCATCTAAGATAGTTTGGAGCAGAGTTACGCATGAAAACATGATTTTGCCCCACCCCCAAGGGGGATAAGGTGGAATTTTACAAAATCCCTTAGTAGTGTGTGTCTTGAGTACGCATAACCAATCAACACATCAAGAAATCGCTATTCTGAGATAATTTGGACCACAGTTACTTCTATAAGCGTGTTTTTGCCTTCCTCCGCCCTTAAAGGACGGGGGGTGAAATTTTGTGAAATCCCTTTACTGTGCGTGTCAGGAAAGCATAAACAACCCACATATACAAATTAATCTTGCTGAGATAATTTGAAGCAAATTTATACTTGGAAACGGGATTATATTGCCCCCCACCCCACCCCCAAGGGGAAAAGGAGGAACTTTCGCAAAACCCCATTGCAATAGGTGTAAAGCCCCCCCCCCCAAAAAAAAAAAAAAAATCGCAAAATACCAAACATGAGGTTCTTGAAATATTCTGAAGAAGACTCTTGGCGATTTTCTATATCTTTGTGCTGTTATTGGTACAGTTTTCCTCAAAAACCCGTATTTTGCTATTTCTTTTTTTTGCACTCAAGTCTAGTCTCTCTCTCTCTGCAATTTCTTCACCGTGAAGCAATTTGGAGCCAAATTATGCTTATAAGGGGTTTTTTGCCTTCTGCCCCCCCCCAGGGGGCAGCGGGGATATTTCGCAAAATCCCGCCATAATGGGCATCAGTGTCCTAAAACCAGCATTCTCACCAAAATTTGCAAGTCTATCTCCCATAGAATCGCCACGGCTGTGTTGAGTCAGTGAATCAGTGATTTTACTCTTTTATTCCACACCCAACCCCCAAAGGGGTAAAAGAGGGGGGGGGTCTTTAACAAAATCCCGTTACAATGGGTGTTGCACACACATAAATAAGCCACACACTAAAATTTGTGACCTCAGCTCTTAGATTTCCACGGATAAATTTAGCGCTAATGAATTTTTGCAAATACCTTCAAGAAGACGCTTGGCTTTTTTTTTTTTTTTTTTTTTTTTTTTTAATCTGAGCTATTATTGCTAGAATTTTACTCGAAAATCCATGCATTGCTAATTTTGCCTCCGAAAATTCTTTTTACCCCCTCTCCCCCCTTAAAATCCAAAATCGCAGAAAATGATTCTTTTGTACTTAAGTCTAGTCTCCCCATCTGCAATTATTTCACAATGAAGTAATTTGGAGCCGAATTATGCTTATAAAGGTGTTTACTTTCTGCCCCCCCCCGAAAATCTCACTTTTACCCGTTACCCCCCCCCCCCCTTAAAAATCCAAAATCGCAGAAAATAATTTTTTTGTATTCAAGTCTAGTCTCCTCATCTGCAATTTCTTCACCGTGAAGTAATTTAAAGCCGAGTTATGCTTATAAAGGTGGTTTTTGCCTTCTGCCCCCCGGGGGGTATTTCGCAAAATCCCGTCTTAGTGAGCGCCACGGTCCTAAAATCAACCTGCTCACCAAAAATTGTGACTCTATCTCCCATAGGATCGCCACAGCCGTGTTGAGTCAGTGAGTGAATCAGTGAGTTTACTCTTTTATATATATAGATAACAGCATCACTTACAGTTTAAATTGTACAAAAATTTGCCCATAGCTTCTCACAATAAATATTTTACGTATGGAGTTTGGTGCAATTTTAATCAACAGATTCTAAGATATAGGCTTATGAAAAATCATCGGGTAAACTGCAGTGCTGTAATGCTACCTGTTAGCTGATATACACTCAAAATAAAATCACGATAGTGCTTCATAATGGCCGACTCTCTCACATACCAAGTTTTGTGCAATTATACATGATACAATATGATATGAGATACATCTTTCACGTATTGGGGGAAATTTAAGTATAGCAGCGCTACCTATCGGCCAACATGCACCAAAATTGAATCAGCATAACTTCTCATAATACCCTTCCAACATAAAGTTTCGTGTAATTATGCGCATTAGAGCACAAGTTATAGCCTTCCCTAAAATTGCAGAAAGTACTGTATAACACCACCACCTGTTGAGTTGGCACCAAAACTTGATAGACACTAATATATGCCAAGGTGCATGTACATATAGATTTACATGAAATTCTGTGCAGTAGTTCCTGAGATATAGCCTTCTTATAGGTTGCAGAAATCGCAGTGCGCCAGAACCTGTTGGTGAAATTACATATAAATTTATATGTAATTTAATTTTTTATTTTAATTCCAGAACTACTGCGTAGTTGTGGAGATATAGTTAAACAGAATTTTTCTCTCACACACACAAACAGACATTTTTAAAAAGTGATCAAGACAGGTTCTTGACCTCTTAAAATGTGTAAATGCATCGAAAACCAGAAGTTGAAAATTTTAATGAATCCAATACTTTCTTTTGAGACATTCATAAGAAAACATAAAAGAAAGAAGAAAAAGAAAACAAAGCTTCAAACTAGTGTGTTATGGCCATCACAAACTTTCTTCTATATCACTATATATAACTGCTACATGCTGTTTAACATGCACGGAAGAAATTTAATCATAGCTTCTCTCAATACAGAGTTTAGATATGGAGTTTAGTGCAATTTTAATCAAAAGGTTGAGATGTAGCCATGCGGAGAATCACAGAAGGTGAGGAAAAGCGCCACCTGTAGGTCAATATACACCCAAATTAAGCCAGCTTTCATTCTCATATTATTTATCTTGCATATCAAGTTAAGTGCAGTTAAATGTTATAGATATTGAGATTTAGTCTTCCTATAGACAGAGTAAATTGCAGCATAATATTGTCATCTATCGCCCAATATGCACCAAAGTTGAATCAACATGATGTTTTATAAAAATGGCCCTCTCACATACAAAATTTTGTGTAATTATACACAAATAAATCTCAATGAACTTCCCTATTCACAGGAAAAATTGAAGTATAGCAGCATCACCTATTGGCCGATGTGCACAGAAATTAAACATGTTTCATGATAGCCCTATGGCATACTTAGTTTTTTTTTTTTTTTTTTTTTTTTTATTACACACAATAGAAGCTGAGATAGTCTTCAATTAAATGAGAGAAATCACAGTATAGCAGTGCCACCTGTTGAGTGACTTGCATCAAAAACTGATGTGCACTTTTTTTTCCCTGTGTATAAATTTATATGAAATTCTGTGCATTAGTTCTTGAACTAGAGCTGCTACATAAAATTTTTACCAGCCAGACATTTTCTAAAAATGGTCAAATTGTGTTCTAATCCCCTCAAAATGTGTAAATACACTGAAAATTGCAAGTAAAAATGTTTTATACATCCATTATGTCCTATTTAATATAGAAGAAAGTAATAATTCAAAACAAATTTATATATTTTTTAATTTGTATACATTTTATATTCTGTACAGATAAGAAAGAAATTCTTAGATTATTTATTAAAATTTTGTAAATTTCAAACCATAACTTTTCAACATAAGGCATCGAGGGGGGGGGGGGGGTTAGACCACCCCTTCCAAAAATGCAGTCTTTGTCATACTAACACCCAACCAATGCCAAATTTAAAAGTTCGTAAATATAGGACTGTAACTTTTCGTGATAGACACCATGGGGGGGGGGGGGAGGACCCTCACCCTTCCAACAGTGCTTTCTTTGTCGTACCAATGCCTAACCACAGTGGCAGATCTAGAACTTAACTTTATTTATTTATTTATTTATTTTGTTTTGGGGGGGGGGGGGGCTAAGATTTTTGAAAGTGTTATTCCAGATCAAAGAAAAGTTTACAATTGTAATAGTCAGTTGTGAATGTTAGTACTTTTGCCCCCCCCCCCCCTTCTTTAAATCCGCCACTGTGACCATAAGTTTTCGAGATAAGACACCGTGTGCGTACGTGTTTGTGTGGGGGGGGGGAGAGACTCTCCCTCCTTTTAACACTGCAGTGTTTATCATCCCAACCAACCCCAAATTTAAAATTTTTTTAAATTCTGACCATATTTTTTTTTCGAGATCAGGCACCATGGGGAGGTACGGCCCTTCCTCCTTTTAACAGTATGTATTCTTTGTCATACTAACACCCAACCCACCCGAAATTTAAAATTTCAAACCATAACCTTTCGACACAAGGCATCAAGGGGGGTGGGGTCAGACCACCCCTTCCAACAGTGCAGTCTTTGTCATACTAACACCGAACCAATGCCAAATTTAAGATTTCGTAAAGATTGGGTTACATTAGGTATTATTAACTTTCAGTCAGAGCATAATTAAAACATAAGCTTAACAGTTATTGTTTGTTTTACACTCAACAGATAATTTTCTTTAAAGTTTAAGAACAATATCAATAAAAGATTATAAAGAACATAATTAGGCCTTTGACGGTTGATTTTCAACCTGACACCTGGAGTCTCATTCATAGCTTTATTGTGTAGGGGTTTAGTTGTTTTCCCAGGTGCCGGCCCCTTCCCTACACTAGGCTATGAATTCTTCGACCATAATAAAATGGATAGGTTATTCATCTTTTATAGATTATTGACTTTAAAAATGAGGTCTTTTATCATGTAAACAAAATATATGATAATGATATTCTTACATGTACAGTAACTTGTCATAAATCCTTATTAAAAGGTTTAAGTTATAATAGCTGATAGGATTACAAAAAACTTAAAAAAAAAAAGTTTACAAAAAACTATCTTTATAAATAAATAAAAATATGTTTTTGCCTAATAAAATCAAATAAAATCTCATGAAATTCTCTTTAAAATGAGGGTCAGAAACTTTTTTATCTCATAAAACATAAGAATGTGTTTATTTAAGCTTTAAAAAATTCTGATTTTTCAAAAAATCAAATGAAATAAAACATTTTTAAGAGTATTTTATCATTTATTTCAAAAGAAAGAATGATTATCAAATGTTTAATTGAAATCTGAAGCTGATTGGTTAAAAAATTAAAAAAAAAAAGTTGATTTTACAAATATATAACTTTTTAAAGCATGTGTGGCACAAAATAGTCTACCATTAGCCTTTAACTAATTCAATACATATTATAAATTATATTATTAACAGGACTTTGCACAGTACTTTAACTTTTTAATGCATAATTTGCTGCAAATTAACATTTATAGATATTGCTTTAAAAATTAAATAAATAAAATACAAGTGGTAGATGATAAATTTGTCATTAAGCTTACTTTTATTTGCTCATACACTGTATTTTAATATAACAATGAGAATTCATAATCTAAACCTAGGTTTTTTTTTTTTTTTTTTAAATTATTATTATTTATTAATTTAACAGCATCCAGCTTCAACTATGCTACGCAGATATGTAAAATTAATATTTACAAGAAGATTGTTAAAGACATTTGACAAAATTGTTACATTATTATTGTTTTTGCATTTTTCAAAATAAAAAAAAGCCTTAATAAAATCAATTATAAAACTAATCTTTCTTTTTTTTTAATTAACAAAGGATATATACAAAATTAAACAGTTAAATATTTAGAATTAAACATGTACAAGTAACAAGCAACATATTATTATTATTATTATTAAACGTTTTACAATATCTAGTATGTTTTAAATTTACCTTTTTCTTACTCAAAAGTAAAAATTAAACATAAAATTTAATTTATCAGGAGATAGCATATTTACTGATGTTATAACGTTCAAATAAAAATTATTCCTTTTTTCACTGTTTACCAAACATTAATATATAAATATACAATAGATAGCTTAATATTGGATCGAACTATCTTACAAAAAAAAAAAAAGCACAGATTACAATAGAGAAAATGATAATGATACTAAGAAAAAACAAAAGGCATAAGGACAAAATCGCTTAATGTGGTCATAAACATAAACATAGAAGAAATATATCGCCAACGCCAAGGTGCGCCCATCGAACTAGTATATCTGCTCGATGGGTGCGCCAAGAAGCCCATTTTCGCTAACATGATGGTAATCATTTGTCTTAACCAATCAAAGATGCTGTCATAAATGAATATAGAGAAGAAATGCAAGAAAGAATTTGATTGGTTCGGCTCCATAGTACCACATTGCATCCACAGACGCTAGTTTATTTTTTGGGGGGGGTCGAAGAGTAAAGAGAAGAGTTGAGCGAAACAAAAACTTCTAAAAAATAACACTTTTATAGACATTAAATTTAACTAATTATTTCATGATGAAGTTATGCTAAAAATTCAATAAATGCTTCTAAAAAGAATATTTGGCGAATTTTTCATGTTTTTGGAATGAGTCTATTCTTTTTTTTTAATTGTGACCTTTAAAAATAATAATAATAAAAAAATTATATATTTTCCTGTCTTTTTTTCTCATTTCTAAAATCGCTCTCAATTTTCTCATTCCTAAAATCTTTCTAATTTTTTTTTTCATTTCTAAAATCGAATAGCCAGGAACTTTGTAAAAATTGCATTTGGATATATTTTTAATTCTTGGCAATAGACTCAGATCATTTTTTTATTTATTTACGATGGAGGACGGGATACGTAAGTTTGTTTTCGTTTTGTTGAATTTTGCCAATAACTTAATGGTATTGATTTTTATTTTCTAAATTAAAGGGGAGGGAAGTTTGTGTTCCGAAGTTTTATGTATTAATTACCATATCAGAATGTTACTTACATTTAAATGCGAAAAACTCAATTTCATTTTATACAATATTGCTTATTTTTCAGTTTTCCGGTAAAAAAAATTAGGTGATAATTATGAAAGTTTTTACTTTCTCAAAAAAAAAAAAAATAAATAAAATAAACTAGGACAAAGTATCATGTTTACCAGCGTACATATAATAAATAATCAATGATACTAGTTTGATATTAACATAGGTATATTATTATACCTACCAATTTATTTTCAACTTAATTTTAAAAAATAAATAAATATGAATAAAGTTTCTTGTTAACCACCGTCCATATAATAAGTGATCAGTGATATAAAAATTAACTAAAATTATTAATAAGATGTAGTATTATTATACTAATTTACTTTCAATTTTATTTATTTAGCTTATTTATTTACCATTTTCAATTAATTATGCTTATATAAAAAATTTTCAATAAGTAAGGCAAAGGTACTTTGAATAATTTCATCATTTGCAATTTTACAGCTTATGCAACATATATCTTACAAAAGTTGATAATTTCTAATGCAACTGTGATTATTATTATTTTGATATTAAGAATTGATTTCATCTTTTAAATCTTTTTCCAGTTCAATATCTTAAATATTTGCTTGTTATTAAACAATATACTGGAGGATTGGTGATGAAAAGTAATAAATAATAATATTTTGTAAGCAAGCACTTTAAATTGGATGGGGGGGGGGGGAGGGACTTGCAATAATTGCACGAGTGCAGACACTAAAGTGTATTGCCATTTTGTTCACTTGATGAAGGATTGTGCTTTTATTTTGACTTAAAACAATTACAGTCGAACCTCATTAACGTGAGTCTCAAGGTGGATAAAAAATCTGTTCATGTTGTCAGTAACTAATCTTCATACATTTAAACTAATCTTCATTTTGACATTGATTGGGGAAACAGTTCATGTTAAAAGTAATTCACGTTAGGCGTGTTCATGTTAACATGGTTCGACTGGATTGTGATTCTTTTTTTTTTTTATTTACTTATTTATTGCAGATTTACAAAGTTTTTTTTAATTATTATTTTCTTGTTCAGTTAAGTTTGAGATGTTGTCCATAATTTCTATCTGTTTATGGAACGCAAAAGTACTATTGCTTTTTATTTTCAATTTTTATGATCATTAGGAAGCTATAAAAATTCGTGGATCATACAAAATCCTAAATTTTAAGATTATCCCAACATATAATTATGGAAACAGTTAAGACCACCCCCTATCATTTCTGGGGAATTATTAAGTAATTTAATTTTACTGAAACATGATATTTATAAAGATGTCAGAATTTTACTGATAAGTCCTGCAGGATCCCAAATATTTACAGGAAAAATTATAAAAACTATAACAATCAAAAATTGTTAAAAACTCAATTTGAATTCAATCAGGCTAGCTATAATTTGATTAGAGATCTTATATTCACTTAAAATCCAGAGATTTTATTGGACCTTTGTGTCCTTTTGATTTCTGTGCCATCCAGATTTACCTTAAATTAGATTGGAAAATTGATAATAAAAAAATGACCATCTTATACTACGAACTATCACTTTCTTCCACATCTTTGGTTACTATTCCTTGTCTATTTTACTTGGTTGGTGTTAGTCTTTCTTTTGTTTCACACACTTGTGATTGTGAGGTTTTTTATTTTCATTCAGTACAATTTTCTTTGGATTTTTTACTTTATTTTTGTTGTTTTCTACATTATAAAATTATACAGTATAGGACCCATTATCCAGAATTCCAAAATCTGGAAAATCCAGAATAATTTCAGATTATTATTCAGGGCCGTGCTTAGGGGGGGGGGGGGGGCGACCGGGCGGCTAACAGCTAGGGGCGGCTAAAAATGACAAAATTTCAGCTAAAAATTAGGTTTACTAAAATTGTTAGATTTTTTTAAAAACAAGATTGGATTGGATTTGGGAATAAGGCCGATTGACTGCTGTAGGTCCTAGACCTGAGGGGGAGTGCTCTCCGTGGGGGAATTTCTAAGGGGTCCTAGCCCGTATTTACGCAAGTTTCAGAGAAAACCATGGAAAATTCCGATCGGCTAGGCCGACAAGCGCGACTTGGGATTGAACCCGGCACCTCATGTCTACCAGCTTTGAGTGCATAACCACTCGGCCACTGGAGGCTTATTTTTAAAACAGAGAAAAAAAAACTTGATAACTTTTCATCTGTGGCAACCCGGCAGTTTTTGGCTTTAAAGGATAGTTTTCAGAAGCAGAAGGAGGGAAATAATTTTAGTGCCTAGTATGGCGGCTAAAATCTTTTGTCTAGGAGGGCGGCTAAAATCTTTCGCCCAGGGCGGCTAAAAGTGTAGGCACGGCCCTGTTATTATTATTATTATTATTATTATTTTTTTTTTTTATGATTAAAATACATTTTATATCTAGAATCAGAAGAAGAAAAAGAAAGAAAGAAAATTGCTCAAAAATGAATTATTGTGTGTTTTATTAGGTAGTATGAAAATTTAGAAATTAAAACAGAATTTCTTTCTTTCATATTGTCAGGGATGTTTGTGGTTCAGGAAAACCCTGGAATTCACAGCAAGCCACATAAAAAAAAATTCCAATTTATTTTATGATAGATTTCCAGTGTTTTTTTACTTCTCATTAAGATTTTAAAAAGAAAGAAAAAAAGAAATAGAAATTTTTAAAGAAAAATCATTTTTTTTTTTTTTTTTAAAGCATTCTGCTCTTATGATTGAGACAGTATTCATGTTTAGCAGCATTGATAAAGAAGCAACCATGCCACTCATGGCAAGTGGCAGAAATGTACATTTTTGTATATATATCAATACAAAAAACCCTTAACGGGTTAAAAGTTTGTGACGCAGCATTGTACTTTATGGCTATAAGAATTAGAAATACGGGTCTTAAAAATAATGATATCAAATTTTCAGTGACGCTTTGATATTAATTAAATTATACATAGATTTTCTTATTTGAATTTGCTTTTTCCTTTTATTTATATTTACAATGTAAACGTTATTTTCAACATAAAATAATATATAGCATTTACTCATTGATACCTTTCCATTCACATCTCTTATACTATGAAAGCATGTGTTTTAAAAGAAATTATATGAAATTCCAGTAACGCAGTGGTGTTACATTAAGTGATTTGTTTTTAAATTTCTCTGCAATTATTTTGTTTTGCATATTAAAGTATATGTGCACATTGAAATATTGCTTTTAATTTTCAAATACGCTGTCAAATATATCACTTTCATTAAGCTTATATTATGTACTGAAATATATTTATTTCAATGAATTATTCTATCTTTTGCGTCACGCCATCCAAAACTGAAAAAAATTTCACAGTTTTTTTCTTTGCATCACGATATTTATTTGCATGCATTTTCAATTTATTTGGATGAAATGACACAAAGTAAACATTTCCATATATTTTACTTACAGTTTTGGATGGCGTGACGCAAAAGATAGAATAATTCATTGAAATAAATATATTTCAGTACATAATATAAGCTTAATGAAAGTGATATATTTGACAGCGTATTTGAAAATTAAAAGCAATATTTCAATGTGCACATATACTTTAATATGCAAAACAAAATAATTGCAGAGAAATTTAAAAACAAATCACTTAATGTAACACCACTGCGTTACTGGAATTTCATATAATTTCTTTTAAAACACATGCTTTCATAGTATAAGAGATGTGAATGGAAAGGTATCAATGAGTAAATGCTATATATTATTTTATGTTGAAAATAACGTTTACATTGTAAATATAAATAAAAGGAAAAAGCAAATTCAAATAAGAAAATCTATGTATAATTTAATTAATATCAAAGCGTCACTGAAAATTTGATATCATTATTTTTAAGACCCGTATTTCTAATTCTTATAGCCATAAAGTACAATGCTGCGTCACAAACTTTTAACCCGTTAAGGGTTTTTTGTATTGATATCATTACTTTTTAGGGGTTAATGATCAAAACGCAAAAGTAAAGGAGCATGGTAATAACACTGTATTAAAAGTGTTGTTTTATAGGTCACACTCGAACAAAATAACAAACTAAATAAAATTTCAAAATTTTATAAAAAGTGATAAAAAAGATGGACACATGCAACATTACAAAGGCATAATATAGTACATTTTAAAAATGACAAAAATTTCTTATTTATATTTATTTCTTATTATAATGTTTTAGGTATAGATTTGATTTAAAAGAGAAAAATAAATAATAATAGAAAAATCTTTAAAAAGTGAAAATTTTATACTGGTAAATATTTAAGTAGTATAGTTTGTTATGAATTTAATTTTAAAAAAAATCTTAATCTATTCAAAATTTTATTATAGCTTAACATTTTGTAATTTATATATTATATATATACTAGAAACTTAATGAGCAAATTAATTATTTTCAAATTCTGTTTTAAGAATTTTTTCAATCCGTAGTTTAAGTGATTTATCACCTAATTTTGAAAAAATTACAAATATTTGCATATGATTATCATATTATTTGTCATTTTTATGAAAATAAAGGAAAAATTTTTTGTTGTTGCAATCACCTTTTAAAATAGAACCAATTTTGAAAGTTAACAACGTATCAGCATGAAAACAATGTAAATACAAAGAATATTTTTGATAAACAAATGTCATATAAAATACAAGTGCCTAAATAAATAACTCATTTAATATATATATATTAAAAAAAGAAAAATATTTTTTATTTTATTTTTTGTGTTTATTTTTGACGCTCCCCGATAGATGGAGCCAAAACGATTATTTGATATTCCGTATTTCAGATGGAAGAGAAGAAATTCGTCCGCGAAACTGCCGCATCACGGTATTTTCGGAGTAAAAAATAGTTCGATTTTTAAACTGAGTTATAAAAAAAACAAGAGTTTTCCTAGGGAAAAGGGAGATGTCAGGCACATCAGATAAAAGCGATTAATATCATATATCAATTAAACTAAATTCGCTCGAGCCATATTCGAGAAAAATTTGTCCCTTACATACGCCGTCCATTTACAACTTAAATGAGCCAATTCATATCTCGAAATATATTGCACGCAGAAATGTAGGGATTTCAGGGTAGGATCGGACAGAAGGTGAAAGTCTATTTTGAAAATATCAGAACATAACCTCCCATATTTCCTGAGATATTAAGTGTCGGCTTTCAGCGGTTACTTTGATCTTTAAATTCGTGTATATATAAGTGTCGCAGTTTCGTTCGTTTTTCCGTTTCCGCTGAGTGTCGTGGCGTTCGTTTGTTTTTGCGCTTGCGTCACTAGAAAAACTGCCGTTTTTCATGAAAAAAGGACCCAAAATTCCGAAATCAGGAATTCTTCTGGTCCCGTGGGTTCCGGATAATGGGTCCTTTACTGTACTATTATATATAATATTATTATTAGGTACCATAAAGTTCAATGGGCTTATATGTATAGTAATGGCTCCTTGATCGTGATGGATAGTGGTGTTGGTACGAGAGCTGGTATTTGCAATGCTCATTTCTCCTTTTACAAAACTATAGGTAGCAAAACTACTAGTTTTGATGGTCAGGCTTGGCATCCAAGAGGTAGAGATTCAATCTCACCCCTCCACCCCCTGAAATTCTGCAGATTTGTTAAAATTTTTTTTATTAAACTTCATTTTTAATATTCAACATTATTACATGTACAAAAGTTTTAACCCCCTCCAAATATTTTTTTACGGCTATAGGCACTATAGCATTGTGGTCAGGGGGAGGCTGTTTGCATAGCCCTGGAGCAGATTTTGGCTAGAACAAAGACTTTTGATAAAGTATTTTTCTCTCTGATTCCAGAGTTGCCTTTCATGCTATTTTCATTAATAAAATGTGCAACTCAAATCATATATATATATATATATATATAGATGTCATTCACTTTTAAATTCCCTGTCAGGGACTTTTGCCATACAGTGGGTTCCTTTTTAAAGGGCAAAACTGGAAAAATTTGTTAGTGGCCAGCGGCCATAAAAAGCCAGTTTTTTTAACTGGCCATATTTTTTGAAGCAGTAGCCCCCCCCCCCCTTTTTTTTTTTTTTTTAAGTTAGAAATAATGAAAACAATACTATGTTTTGAAAACTTCTATATAGAATAGTAGTGATTTAAAATTAAACAATCCAAATATTTTTATTTTAATATTAATAAAATAATAAATTCTTTAAAAAACGTATTAAGAAACAATTCCACGGATAACTACTGTGACAATTTTCAAATTTTAAAATGGTAATATGGTGAATAGCTTGTTTCTAACTAGTGCAAATTTTTATTAAATAAAATAATCTTCTTCTGGAGGCGACTATGTACATCAATATTTCGGCCCAAATTAATCAATCAGTGGTAGGAAACTAACACTGTTTTTAAAAATTGCAACAGACAACTAGAAAAGCAGACACTGTGATGTCCACCAATAGCAAATTTATTTGTGACCATTTTTTAGCAGTAAGTGGTCATGTGGCAGGTAGTCAGCGCTAATTTTGCCATGTAATATTCTTTCTTACTGTGGGATAGAAGGAAATGAGAGTGCAGTCTTCTTGGCAAAGAAGGGCACCATCATTTTGTGGACCTTTCACACTGCAAAATTTGTTATCAAGAATGAATTTAATAAAAGACACAAACTGCTGCTCTCTAACTATGCTGAGGACAAAGCCTGAGAATGCCTGATTTCCAGAATCCCGAGTTTTCCTTGTGTCTCTGCTGTTGCTATATTCCGTTTTCATACTGGATATGACTCTACTATATATAAACTGAATTTGTTTTTATAGGGATAGAGTGTAAGGTTGAATTTTCATACCAACTATATGAAAAACAATAGAGCTGGAATCAAACCTGGGCACTCCGCTTACCATGCAGATGCTCTACCACTAAGCCACCCGATAGACCACATAATTTTTATTTTTTATTTTTTTTGGGGGGGGGGGGAAATATGAATTGGTTTGTTAAGGTCATTTTCACCTGGACAGCATTCTTCATAATTGTTTATGTGCCCACATTATTGTACATCTCTTTCCCACTTTATTTGAGGAACAATTTGACCTGTAAAACAATATATAGATGTACTTTCACGTGTTCTTTGTTCAGTTCTAGTGGCATCTTTGTTTTTATTTCACTCTTAAATTACTATGGTGGATAGTTCTGGTACAAGAAAACAATCTAACATAGTTATTTTTACTATTTAAATATTTTACAGAGCTTGTTTTAAAATCTGATGCAAAGATCAAAGATATTTTTATGAAAACTCACCTTTTAAAAAGTTGAAAATGTTTGTGATTTAGGATCATTTGTGTGTTTCTCAATCTGTCTGTCCACACACTTATTCATGGAAAATATTTACCAGGTTTCCTATTAAAATAAATTAAATACAATGACTGGTTTCTTTCAAAGATTTACAAATGATTTTGAATACATTACAATCTATGAGAGGTATTACTTTACTTTAAAGCATTTTACAAATTCTTTATTATATTATTTATCCCCCATGTTCTTTTTATATTATTATTCACTATGTTTTCTTGCAATGGCAACAGGCAGACTGATGTGGATGCACTGTTGCACGCTAAAAGAGAGTGATGTTGATGAATCAAGGAAGGGAATAGATGTGATCATGCCTTTTATATTGAACTAATTCTTTGATTTTTTATACAGTTGTTAAATAAGTGTTTTTATTTAGAAGACTCTTTACCACATAAGCTGACAACACCCATATTATATTTACTACAATATCATAATTAATATGCATTATTCTAATGCATGTTACATCTAAAATATAATGTGATTTGCATTTATGTTTTAAAAATTCATTAGTATGTAAGGCAAAATTTGTCATTTACATGATAGTTATAAGTAGAGTAGAA
Organism: Salticus scenicus; assembly: GCA_963930645.1. Taxonomy (NCBI): domain Eukaryota; kingdom Metazoa; phylum Arthropoda; class Arachnida; order Araneae; family Salticidae; genus Salticus; species Salticus scenicus. Next base: position 339,635,647 of record OZ005650.1, on the reverse strand, counting down.
ACTGCTCAAGTACTTTTAAAAGTAAAGCTTTAAAGTTTTTGAGAGACTACTTCCTCCATAATTAAATACAAAATACATTTTATAAGGTGTCATCAGGAATATAAAATACATTGAAGTTTAAATGATGTAACAAGAAACAATTGAAAAATGTTTTAAAACCTATGTAAATTACAGGATTTTTTTTTTTATTATTATTTATTTGTTTTTGTCTTGCTTTAAACTTTAAGGAAAAACAATGACAATATCAGTCTGATAGTTAAAATAACTTATCCTTTTTTTTTTTTTTTTTTTTTTTTTTTTTATGAAATTTAGAAATTTCTTAATTTATACATAATTACATATCAAAACTAAGAATAGGTATGGTGTGAATCAAGCATAAAAATTAATATTTTTAATTGTTTTAAGCTTTTTGTGTATGTTGGCTAAAATTAAAAAAATTTCTAGATTTTAATCTTAATTTTTCTGCTTTCATTTTTTTTATTCAAAATATTATTCAAATAAGATTTTCTTATTTTTTAATTATTATCTATCTATTATTATATTATTTTGATTTTTTTTTTTTTTTTTTTTTTTTGAAAATGTACGTATGAATTATAAATGGTCTATATGTAAAACATGTTAATGATGGATAGATTGTGAATAAATATTACATATTCATATGTGCATAGTACTTTGTTGTAGCAAACTCAGATTCCAGAAATGAAAGATTAGAAAAGCACACATTTGCTCTTATTTTCATCTTGAAGTGTTTTTCGTCTGCTTTTATAACAATTTTGCGTATCAGTTTAAATGTGCACCATTGCATTGAAAATATGAAATAAACTTTGTATAATTTCTTTGCCCTTGGATTAAAATGTTTGAAGATTTTACTTATAATAGATGCTCTATTATAAGCTCTTACTGTATAGATGCTCTATTAAATAATTTTCAAAATGTATTATAAAATTAACTTTGTTAAATTCAAAAATTAAAAGTTGAGAAATATATTATTTTTTCCTTTTAATTAAATAAATAATACAAATATATACAATATAGGATTTAGTATAAACCGATTTTTTTATATATATATATACTAGCGTTAAAACAATATTGCCTTCAACTGCTGCGCTACCACAAAAATATCTTCGTTTGAAATAATCAAATGATGTAGAAAAAAACTTATCATACCATATTGCCATGACAACAGGTGTAGGAAGAACCTCAAAATATAGCCTTGAACAGTATTTCTTTTTTTTTTTTTTTTTTTTTTTTTTACATAGAAAGAGTATATAATATCATGCTCACAAAAAAAAAAAAAAAAAAAAACGTGTTATTTAACAAAATGACTCCCCCCCCCCCCCTTCTTTACCATGTATACTTATTTTCTTATAGTGTACTGTAAGTTTTTTCTTTTAATTAATCATAGGATTAACATATATCTTTCTTCTTCTTTATCCAATGAACACCTGTTTGCTCCTATTGCATTTTTAAGGATCTAAATTAAAAATAGTCCAAAGATGTTAACTCTGGGTTTATAAAGAGGATATTTTAATATGGGTGTCCAGCGAAGCTTCTTTTTTTCTTGTGTTGCAGGTTATGTGAGACTTTGCATTGCCAGGGGCCAATCTAAGATTTCAAACTTAATACCTATTTTTGTGAAAAATCTTAACTATATTTTATTTTTGTGAAAAATTGTAGTGCACTCTTTTTCTTTCACTCTGTGTGTATGGGGGGGGGGGGGAGTTTGAACTAAGTAGAATAATAAAATTAACTCTCAGCAGCTAGTGTGAGGCTTATAGCAGAACAGGAACCAAAATCCAAAACTTACTTCACTCTGAAGTAAACAGTTCAGTAGAGATAGTGTAAGTAGAAGTTGTTTTTATTTGTGTTAGTATCACTGCAGTATACATGAATTGTACCAGGGAGGATAGACACATCACCATACAGTCACCAAAATGTTAAACCACCTGACGAATCAGCAAACAGTACACTATGGCCACAACTTCAGAGCATGTCTGTACTGATACACACAAGGATCGTTTTGTTTACATATGCTGCACTGTTTCTCGCCCATAACAAACGCTTGTGTGTAGATTAAAACCAACATTCTGTATGATTCTTGCTTCGCAAATCGCATCAACAGAAATGCACGAATTACTTTCCTTTGAAAATGTGCTAATTAAAAATGTTAAATTAAAGTTGCTGGGAGGACTAAGATTTTTGTGAAAGTACCGATTTTAGCTGTATGATTTTTGTGAAGATACCTTTTTTGCCAGGTCGATTTTTGTGAAGGTACCCATAAACGGTAGTAAACTCGACCTGTATTAACCCCTGATTGTGTTGGAGAAACTACAATTCATAATGAAATGTCTTTTGGATCTGTATACAATTTTATTCTTCTTAAGAAGTTCAAAATAGTATAATACATTAATTGGTTTATTATTCATGAAGGAAATCAACATATAGTAACCTTGCTTCTTATACCTAGCAGTGAGGACGATTCCAAAGGCTTGGAGGGTTGCCAAATTGACCGACAGGTTGGGAATTAGTAATCATTCTGTGTTCCCTTGTCACTTACTTTCTTTCAGTGACAAGAGTTATCACTCCTGTTTAAACAATAGACTCATTGAGTCTGCACTTATGCAGAAGCTCCCATGATTGCAAGAAATGTGGTTCAAGAATACATAGTAGAGTATACTTCACAAAGTAGTATAAGGGTTTTTCCTGTGAATAATAGAAATTTTTCTTTTAATTAAACATTTTAATATTTTATGCATCATTTCTACATTGATTGCACTCTGTTTCAAGGGTGCAGTGAAGCAACATAGGTTCATTTTTTTAGAAATAATGAATCTGACTGATGTGTAGCTATAAAAGAAGGTAGGGTCAAACCTCAAGCCAGTGGCCACCACTTAAAGGCCTGAAAATTAACATAAACCAAGGACATGTCTAATATTCATGGATATTTAAAGTGGTACATAGTGTTAAAATTGAATCATCTATTTTATTTATTAGTAAAATTTTAATAATCTTTATTGTAATTTTCACTTTTCATAAAACAACAAAAATAAAGTGTGTGCAGGATAAACTTTTATGTGTGTTTTTAAAAGTATTTATTCGAATTTAAATGCTGCGGTAATAAACAGTTTACACAAAATATCTATAAATTAAGTAATTTTAAATAGAGTCCGTAATAAATGTTCATTTATTTGTTTTATGCTAATAAAACTAATATAGTGTGAAAAACAAAATTTCTCTCAATTACATTTTTGAAAATAACTTTTATTTGGAATTATGCTACTTACTACTATATACTACGCACTAATTTTCAGCATCGTTCTAATATATATATATACAATTTTTACGAGTGAAACTTATACATTTTTTTTCCTTTTTGTTACTTTCAGACGCAAATCGTGTGGGGAGATGCCTTATCTCTTTTATATGCAAAAGAGTGACAGGGGTGTCACCTTCGCTGTTAATTATTTCGAGCGTTTCAGACGTTATGAATTAATTTGCCCGGAACTTGTTGACACTGTAAAATGATCGTTAATCCGTAACCCTTTACGCCTTCAGATTTCCCGAAGCCCACTCTCGGGCACCCTTATGAATATTTAGTCTTCCGCGTCAAGTGCATGGATTTTTCTCTTGAATATATTTGATGCATTTTTTTTTTTTTTTTCCTTGTTTTCTTTTATTCATTTGGGTTTCAGGTTTGCCCCCATGGAGGAAAATCTCCAGCTGCGCAGCAAATTCCTTCTTCTATTTTTAATTAGAAAATTGTCATGCTATTAATGTTTTGATTTTTTTTTTTTTTTTCCCGCTATTAAAAATTATCAGCGTGTTTTTCTCCCTTTTCCTCCATTAGGAATTTTATCCGAAATAAATTCAGAGCTAATCTTAACTACCGTATATACTCGTGTATAAGCCCACTTTTTTTGGATGAAAATTTGGTCTCGAAATGGAGGGATGGGCTTATACACGGATAAAACAATTTTTAAAATTTCAAAAATTTTAAGTTAAAATAGTTTTAAAATTTTGTGAATTCGAATACTTTTCAATTTAATTTAAGCAAAAATGTTTAGCATAATACCAAATGGACTTCTACACGCGTATATATACGCATACGGTCATATTTGAGTCAGGGTTTCGGCCCCCCTCCCCCCCCCCAAAAAAAGGCTTTTTTTTTTATTTACACACTTTAAAAAACCCAATAAAACCCACTGTCAAGTGAGTTTTATTGTGTGTTTTTTTTTTTTTTTTTTTTTTTTTTTTAATCTAATAAAATTTTTCACTTTTTAAAAAATAATTTATTATTTTTTTACTTATATTTTCTTACTTGACATTATTCTGTGTAATAAATATATATGTAATGTAATAATTATATGATTAATTATTATGTATACATTACATAACATAGTATATCACATTAGTGATATATATGCCAGTTTAAAATTATGCAATTATTTTTCAACTTTGTTAGAAAAATTCCTTTTATTTCAACCATCTATCTACAATATCTCTTTTGAACGGAACAGTTAAAAAAAAAAAAAAAAAAGAAAGAAAGAAAGAGGAAAAAAAATGAATAAAATTGTAAGCCATTTTTGTATTTGTAAGTGATAATGAAAAAAAAAAAAAAAAGTAATACTTTGCCTAAAATTCTAAGGATTTAACAATAAATATTAAACACTAACAAATATAATATATTGACCTGTAAGGTTAATGTTTACCTATAACTTCATAATAAACATTTATATAGAACAACTGATAAAAAAGAAGGTGTTACATGATTTTTTTTTTTTCTTTTTCGCCTTATAATGCATTTAAAACTCTTTAAATATAATTTATTATAGGTATAACTAAAGTATATTATTAATAAGTCCCTTTCCATTCATTCTGTAATACCAGTAGTAGTTTTCAGGATTTTTGCATGTTAAATAGTTTCACCCTTGCGACACCTTTTCAATCTTCAGTGTGAATATTTAAATTATAATTCTCCAGTCTTCTCAAAAAATGAATAATCATAAACGTTCACACAAATTAAAACAGTGAATCAGAGTTCTCAGCTTTTTTATTTCCTAAATTAAGTTTATTACTACTGATGCTCTAAGACTAACAATTACGAATGGTAGCTACTCGATGAATAAAAAATGATAGTCACTTTTGATAGAGCCACTTTTAGATATAAGTAAGTATACCACTAATTAAAAAAAAAAAGGGGGGGGGCGCATTTTCTTTTTAAAGCTGTTTCTCGAAGTATTTAATATTTTTGCGGTAACTGCCGAAATATCGGGTGTTTTTGTTCGATATAAATCGCGCTTTTTTTTTTTTTTTTTTTTTTTTTTTAATAGGCAATAATTTTACGTTTTATTATTCAAATATGAAATAATTTCTCAGCTAATTATTAAAATTTACGTTCTACGATACAAATAATTGCAGAAATAGGCATAAAATTAAACCTTTTTACAAAGTTATTTACTGAAATACGCAATAATTTTACGGCTCATTATTGAAAAGCGTAATCATTTTATGGCAGATTGTCAAAATTTAAGTTTATAAAGCAAATAATTGCCGGAATGTACAATTGTTTCGTCGCTAATTGATAAAATTCGAGATTTTTCAAAGCCATTTCCTGAAATTGGCGACAATTTTGAGGCCTATTATCGAAATATGAAAACATTTCATTGTTCGTTGACAAAATTTACGTTTAATCGTAATCAATTGCAAAACAGGCTATTATTTCGTCATTAATAATACGCACATCCCCCCCCCCCAACTTTCACTCTTTCTTGGATGGATAATTATCGGCAATGAGACAATTTTTTTCAGCTTTAGATGACAAATACGTTCCTTCACTAAAAACTTTTGAACATGATTGCGTTGAAAGTTAAAAATAAATAAATAAATAACTGTGAGAGAATCCTGATTCCGTATTTTTTACATCTTGAGGAACAATAATTCCGTAGTTTCCTATTGCTCCCAGTAGAAACTACGGTGATTACGTAGTAGTTGGCAGATAAAGACATTTTATTCCCTGCTTTTGATTTTTTGTAAATAAACTATAAAATGGTCGGCACATTTGTCGACTAAGGCTTGAATTTTTGGTAGCCGTTTTCAATGTAATGGTCGCCAATTGGCGTCTGACGACTGCTTATCTAAAGCATTAATTACTGCTGTTTTTTAATAGGAATCCTTAATATAAAATTTTCCGATTTTTAATATATTATAGGTTTTGATATATTTGTTTACGATTATATAAAGTATTAGGCGAAAAATGAAAGGGTTGAACCTATGAGGAATTTTTTCATAGGTATCTGCTGTTCTATATGCCGTATACATCATTATAAATAGTGTAGAAATGGAAATTTATATAACAGAGCAGTAGTCTTCTTCTTCTTCCTTTTTTTTTTTTTTTTTTTTTTTTTGTTTGTTTGTTTGTTTGTGGGGGGTGGGATATAACTAAGTCGGTGGTAGAGTTTCGGAGTGACTCTAAATTCAGCTGTCAAGTACATTCATTAAATAATTTTCACTTTTAAATGCATAAAGTTTACAGGTATTTTTAATACGAAAGATTTTTAAGCAATCTATATTCAGAACATATCTCATATCTAGGGGAAAAGAAAATTCCATCTTTTCGAACAATATTCAAGAATATTATTCGTGAAGTCCATTTTGCGAATAAAATTTGTTTCGTAAATATCTTGGTAAAATGCGCATAATTAAATGAGGAAACGAAAAATATTGGGATCACTTTAACTAACTTTGCTTCAAAACAACATTTGTGCGATGGATGAAAAAAGAAAGTGTTTTTCTTTTCCCCATGTATAATGTTTTTTTCTTTGTTAATTAAGTACTACTGGAGAATTTTTTTTATTCACTCTCTTTTAAAGGAAATAAAAAAATCACAGATTGAAAAGTTTTGCAATATTATACATTATGTTAGAACTCTTTGAGCCTGAAATTTAAATAGTACACGTACTCATCTTTTCATACATATTTTTAGCAGTAAAATGAAATAAGCTTTCTCGATATGTTATTATGTATTGTCGAAAAACGCTTCGTTTAATTATTTTATAATAAGCGTGTGCATTTTATTCATCCACTATATTCGAAATTGTCTTAACTGTTAATTGTACTACAAAAGTCAAGTAAAAGGCGTTATATACACTAAGGAAAAGAAAGAAAGAAAGAAAGAAAGAAAGAAAGAAAAAAAAACAGCATTTGGATTAACTTATTTTTATTTATTTAGGGTTTTTTTTTTTTTTTTTTTTAATCATTTTTGTAAAATTTATTATTATTTTATTTTATTTTTAACGGCTAATTTAATCATTTAAAAATAGGAATAAAATGGATAGTGATTTTTTCCGGCTATCGCATATCCGTATCCAGCAGGCAATAAAGTTCCAGGTGTTTGGTATCCGGCAAAATCACTATCTGTTACATTCTAATTCTTCTGTTCCCTTCATTTAAATGTTAAAATTGGTAATTTTTGAAAAATTAATTAATTAAAAAATATCCAAATGCGGGATTTTTTTTTTTTTTTTTCACTTTTCTTGTCCCTTTTATTAGTGTACACATCGTAGATTAGGAATATCATTTGTTGAGGAACGATGGTCAACAGCTTTTTAGCACACACTGTCGCTTAGCTCGAAGACTGAAAACGACAAACTGAACACCTTCAGGAATATATATATATATTATAGTCTCGGTAATAAATTGGCAAAGACTAGGGATAACTCAACGCGAGAGACGTTTAGCTTATTCTTGTAAACTAAAGAAACTCGGCTGTTATTGTAAATATAGCTTCCAAATTTTGGCAACTGTAAAATAACATTTTATGCTAAATTGGTCGCCAAGGCTGATCTTTCTAAGCAGTTTTATTTTCCATCTTGCCTGTAAAACTGCCTTTTTTGCAACAGCAGTTCAAATGCAGGAAAGGTTTTTTTAATCCTTTGCAACAATATGCAAGGCGCTTTGTAGATATACATTAAAATATACCTAGAAAGCCCTTGAAGTTATTGAAATTTCGCAAATAACCACACATACACACACTACACTAATAATAATAATAATAATCTGCAGCTAAGATATATTAAAGTTAAATATAATAATAACTAAAAATAATATATATATATATATATATTTGAATCAACTAATTTCAAATTAACAAGGAAAAAAATAAATAATCAACAATTTCTTAAGAAGGTACGGAAACCGTAGACAGAAAAGCATAAAAGAATCGATATATATTGTGCTCTATCTAATTATATGAAGTGCATTAAATTATCTAAAAGAAGAATAAAATTTATATTTATTTTAGAGTTTTACTACAGCATAGTCATTACTAAAAATTGTGTGCCATCGTTCTTGCATGAAAGAATACGGTTACATTATAGTCCATTGTGCAAGTATACGACTTGATGAGCAGTATTCAAACCAACTATATACACATCTTAATTTATTTTAAAAAGGATTAAAATTACATTTTACTTATAAAAATATATACCTAAATATACTATCCTTTTAAGAAATATGCACTTACAGCTATAGAACAAATGTATTTCGGATACATCGTATCCATCTCCAGTGCTGAAGATGGATACGATGTATCCGAAATATATTTGTTCTAAAGCTGTAAGTGCATATTTCTTAAAAGGATGGTATATTTATAGGTATATATTTTTTTAAGTAAAATTCAACTACATATATATTTTTTCATATATTTATTTATTGAATAATTTACTGATTCAAATTTGTTTTAACTCCTTAGAGCATAGTGATATGGAAAACATGCCGCATGTTAAAGCTTTTCAGTTTTGCTACAAATTATTATTTCAGTTCAAATACTTCTATTTAAAAAATTAGATTAAATATTATATACTATATTTAAAAAAATATATTGTTTTCAGTTTTAATGTTACTCTTCATTTTGTAAATATAAATAATTTTGCGTTCATGAGTAAAACAAAAATCTGTGTATTAAAGAGTTGAGCATCTTGTAACTATTAAATATTCAAAAAGTTGTGCGGACAGCAGGTTTTCCAATATTTAATGATTTATTTATTTTTTCCCTTTTACTCCCCATCTGTAAAAAGATACTTGTGCTGTATAAGCATACGTTTGAATGCAACATTTCAGTTTTAAATATGTCATGTACAATGACTTAGTAGAACTATATAGATTATTAAAATATATTCAGAGTGAATAACCCCATTTTTCGTGGTTTTAAGAGGGTGATTAATAATAAGAATCTTTTGTTACGCGTTTGGAGAATTCCAGTTTGAATTCTTCCCACCTCATTTCAATTCTCATTTGCATTATTTTTTTTGATATTCAGAGTTCTGACAGTCGTTCGTATGCCATTAGAAAAACTCATTTTCCATGTCCTTGAGTGTGATACACTTTTACAAACAAAACGAAATTCCTCTTTGTCCATTCTTCTATTTTTCTTCAAGACTGGACAACTGGAATAAAAAAAAAAAAAAAAAGAACCATCATTAGTGGATGTTCTCCCGTTGTTTTATGTTTCCTGTCTCATGTAGGTGCCTTGTCATTTGCATGTCTGTAAAAGGCTATATAGTTTCGTTACATCACCTGATCACTTGTTGGCCGAATGTGTCATCATCGCCAAAGAATCACACTCCGTGTGTTCAGAGTTTCCAAAGTCTGACAACCGGTTTCTCTCTGCTGCTGATATTCATTCTCTTTAGTCGCCCTTCACCCACTGACTGATTAGGTTCTGTCAGTCAGTCTGTCAGGCCTTGATCGGCATAAATAAGCGGAATCGCTCTATACCAGTTTGTTTTGTACGATTTGCGTGTTTCCGCTATATAGTTGTGGAAGAGTTATATTATTATATATTTGGAAAAGCATCGGACTCTTGGATTTCTCCACTCCGTCCCCGCTTTCTGCACGAGAGATAAGATGAAAATCCATTTCAAAGATAACGGAGAAGCTTCCAATTCGGAAGGAGGTGAGTTTTGAATTGTTTTTATTAATCAGCATAATATCTGCTACTGCCATAGTACTCTTGTAACTTATGCAGTTTTGTACAACTTTTGTCGAATAAAAAATTATGAACATTTGGATTCGCTGTACGAATAAGAGTACATATGAATAAAAATAATGTGTTATGTGATGTTGAAAAATTCAGAGTTATAATCGTAATAATGAAAATTTTATGATCATGCCATCTTTTAAATCTTAGTTTTTGTTATTTGAATGGGTATAGGAAAAGAAATTGTTTGTATCATTAGCACACCATTATTTCCATAGACATTTTTTTTGGAACGATATTTCATGAACTTATAAATAAATGTGCATCAACAGTATAATCATTTACTCTTTATTAGTTTCATTGAAAACTAAATTTAGGGGTAAAAAAAGAATAGGATACATCGAATTATAAAGATTTTCTCTTTTTATGATTCATTTTAAATTTACATTTATTTTTCTACTTAGAAGGCGTGTAGCACGAATGTTTTTACATAATGTTTGATTCGGGATATCTTTTTGAAGCGAGATGCATGTTTTATTGCAATAAATCACCTCCCAATATCTGCTTCGAAAATATATCTGTTTAGAACATTTTTTTTTTCTCTCTTATATACTAAATATAGAAAATTTGACAGGACTAATAAATATTTTTCCAAATTTTATGTCTTTAATAATATACATAGTGCATGTTCCGTAAGTCATGTGAGTATAAATTTTTTATCAGTATAATTCTACGCAAAATTTATTGCACTTGAAGGAGTGATTACTGGAAAGATGCCAAAATTTTATTTTTAAAATATATTGTATAAGTTTTTATGTAGAAAATCCACGGTTAACTTTATTTTTTTATTATTATTATTTTCAACAAACAATACCTATGTGTTCAGTTACCTTAAATATAACAAGTTATATAAAAGAAAATTTTTTGAAGTCAATTCCTACTTACAAACACTATCGAAAAAGTTTTTTTAATAATTTTGAATTAGGAAATAAGAAGCGCGCGTGCAAAATGAAATAAAAAAAAATTATAAGATTAAAAAAAAAAAAAAAAAAACTTTTTATATACCATGTTTTAAATCTTCTGATGAATCATACAGCTCTTATCAATGTGCATAAATTTATAAAAGTGATAATGACGTCAATTTTTGTGAGATGCATAATTTAACTTTTTATAATTTTTTAATGTCCACATTTAATTAAATGTATTTATTTTTATGTCGAAAGGAAATGAACTCTTTTTTTTTTTTTACAATAATTAAATTATAGCTAATATTTTAATGGCTATTTTAACGCTATTAGGATATTATTATTTTCATATTTTAATTACTTATAAGAAAACTAATAAAAAAAAAAATTTGAAAATCAGACTTCGAAGTATTGTGTTGTCACCGTGTTCTGAGCAATCCTGAAAGTTTCAAATTTCTAGCTAGTCGGGAAGTTAGTTAAAAATCGATTGCAATGTTTGTCAAGATATATATAGGGAGAGTGTGAACTAATAGTAGGAATTGAAAAAATGATAGAAATTAAAAGATCTTATATTTACCTTTTAAGAATATTGATAGCTTCCTTTTAATACATTATTGCAATGTTTGTTTTTTAGCAAAGAGACCGTATTTTAATAATAGTAATTGGAATAGCTTTCTAATTTGATGTTTGTCACTATAAGTATATTATACGAATAATTAAAGATGGTTTCCTTGCATGTTTTCAAAATCTAAAATTTTAAATAATATGTAATATATTTTTGCAAAATTTATTATTTATGTTTTGAAAAAAAAAAAAAAAAAAAAAAAAATTCTTCCATTATATGACCCCATCGTTTTTAGTAACAGGTTCTTAAGTGTTCTTTTAATTTCAGTTTTTTTTTTTTGGTATCATTATTTTACTAGACTAAGTTATAAGCCTTTTAAAAGTATGGAAGTACAATATATAATCAAATCAGTATAAAACATCTCGGCCAACGTTCCAATTGCAGTATTTAAAATGTTTTAATGAGCGTTAATGCTAAATATTTAAAAAAGCTGTCCCATCCCATTAGTCAAAATCCTTTGAAAAATTAGGGGCATACGAAATAAACAAAATAATATAATTTGGTTAAAATCTGCAGATTTCATGTAGGCACTTCTACTTTGCTCTAGAACTGATAATATTATTAAATTTAAATCTTCCCCCCTCCACTACTTCCCCCCCCCCCTGTCTTTTGATTTAGAGATACATTTTACAAAGAAATATTAGCCCTATGCTTCATTTAAACTAGTATAAACTTTTTTTTTAATCATTCTTGTAAAATATAAATTTCTAAATTCAAATAGAGGAATCTGCATATACTAAAAAGAAGGGGAAAAGGAAAAGAAAACGAACAAATTATGAATTTTCAAACCCTTTATTCTGTCATTAGGCACTCTGCAGTATACGATTCATTCTATATCTCTTCCTGATTTGCGATGCAAGTTTATCTGAATTGCAATGTAAAAGTTTATTTATGTGCAATTACTGCTACGGGTCATTCCATGTCAAATCAACGAGGAATCTGAACCTTCACATCTCAGATTTCTATAATTTTTGGTTAGTTTGTATATATGGAATATATGAAAAATTCATTATTTAAAATTTTTTTTGGCCCAGCAGTTATTTTTATATAGAATTTTAATAATGGCCAAAATTGGCAGTGTTGTCATTCACACAATCCTTAATAATTCTGTGACAAATTGAGGTACAGAGTTCATTTATATCTCATTTTGATTTTAAAGTTCTTTTCATAGCCTTTCATATGGTATGCAACAATAATTATTTAATTTTTTTTTTTCAAAATTTTAAAATTTAAATTTTTAAAAACATTATTTTTGATTTTTCTTTTTTCAAAAAATATATGTTTATCATTGACTTAAGAGCTATAGGCATGCAAATTTTCAAGAGGGAGAAATGATGGAATTTTAAGATACTAATTTTTTAATAAAATGTTCATATGGAATATTACGTAAGAATTTGCAAGAATAAAAGTAAATTTTAATCATATAGTTTCTTTCTCATTAAAAATTTCAGCGTTTGCTGTTGAACTAATTTAGTTATAGTCTAAGGCATGAAAAAGCTTCTGAAGTATACTTTTAAAAATATTATTTTGTATGATTTATTCTTAGGGGGATTCACAGGAACCTCTGAAATTTCATCTCTAATGTTAAGCCTATGTGAAACAAAAAGTACAACCACTCTTTTATGTTCAAAGATTTTCTTTTCTTTCTTTCTTTTTTTTTTTTTCTGGAAAAGGTTTGATTGAGTAAGATTCATTTGTATTTTTAATTTTCATTTCATGGAAATGAAGTTAAAATTTTTATAATTGATTAATCTAAATTTAAACTTTATTTCCCGTTAAATCAAAATGTAAAACTACAAACAAATCTCGCTCAGTTTGAATATTAGTACATTTGCTTATATCAAAAACATGAAAATTTTTAAATGCAAAAGATCAATCGTTTTTGTTTTACAATGGCGTAACATTAGCGATAAAATTTCAAAGACTTCGTGAAGTAAAATATATATTAATTTTTATTAGGCACCAGCTGTACTTAAAATACTTTTAAGAATTACATAACATTATATAATTCTTAATTAAACTTACCTGGTAGGCTAAACTTTTGAACTTAAAATGAACAGACTGCAAAACATTTAAAAATGATTTTCCCCTTCTGTATTGTTATCGTATTTACTACATTGTTAAAAATGGTTTCTCAAAAATGAGCAAAATTGTCTCAAAATAGCTCCGAAACAATATATACTTAAATTTGAATACCCATGTACTCATTTTTGAATATATTGACATGCTCAAAAATGGAGTTGACCACTAAGAATCCCAGTATTCCCAATTTTGAGCATATCAATATACTCAAAAATCTGGTGTAAAACTAGCACACGACTTCCATTATCCACTATTACACGCATTATATGAATTTTTTGGAGATATCATATGCATTTTTTTGGAATTTTCCAATAAGAGGAACTTGATACACGTATAAAGACATTTTAAACAGAATTTACATAGCAAGTTTAAAAAAAAAATAAAGAAAAAAAAAAAAAAAGTTATTTTTTTAAACACCAATTTCCGAGATCTAAAACGGAACTACCTAATCAGGATGACCGTTAATATTCCTGTAATAACCACGTAATACATGGGAAAGAGTATCAAAAGTGGAACAATTTCCAAGAAAATCGTTAGAGCCGTTTTTGAGATACCAACTTTTACCAAAATTTAGTATACTCGATTATTGACCGGAAAACAGTAATTGCATACAAAAGAATATTTAAAAGGGAGTTAATATGGCGAGTTTGAAAAAAATCCGTACAGCCATTTTTAAAGTAACGCACTTGCGGACCTGAAATCGAGCTATTTATACAAGACGCCTATCAATTTTACTGAACTAACTAACTATATCATTCGAAAGGGCATCTAATAGAGTGCTTATGTAGCAACTCTGAAGAAAATCGTTGGAGCCGTTTTTGAGATATGGATTTACGGTCCCATTTCCGGTTTCCGATGACCCACTTCAGGTTTTCCAATTTTCACCAAAATTTGGAAAATTCATTTGTACACCAGACCTGTATCAACTGTGAAGTTTCATAATTCTATCTTTATTAGTTTCAGAGACATGATAGCCAGAATATTCCACACATACATACACACATACTGACCAGTTGCTGAAAACTACTTTTTTGGACTCAGAACACTTTAAAACGTGTAAATCAAGTGAAAACTCGACATCGAATTTTTGGACCGAATACAATACTTCCATTACCTACGGTAGTAGGGTAATGGAAGTAAAAATGAGTACACGGGATTTCAAATTTAAGTATATATTGTTTCGTAGCTATTTTGAGACAATTTTACTCATTTTTGAGAAACCATTTTTAACAGTGTGTTTATTATGATACATACCCATTACAGTTTTGTAACACATTATACGCAGAACATTTACTGTAGATTAAAAGAAAAATTAATGAGTTCAATATGTCTTTTATTTTTGGATTGAGCGTTTTACTTTTCTATCCAAAACAGCATACATCGTTTCTTCCTTTGTATAAATCTGCTGTAAGGGAAACAAACCTGGAAGGGAAACAAACCTCAACTGAAACCTAAACTAAATCTAAAGTAAAATATCTCTACCTGAAACCTGAATAGCAGTGGTCAGTTGCTAACAAGGTAAAATTGTAATTAAATATATTAAAGTGTATTAAAATATTTAAAATAAATTGAGTTTGAATAGACCATTCTTATTCAAAAATTTATTTCTGAAAATTCCATCATTTCTCCATCTGCTCTTGAAAATGACTTTGTATTTATGACTATTCAGTAAATATTAAAATAAATTGAGTTGAAATACATAATTCTTATAATTCCCAAGTAATGAATTACTAAAAAGTTTGAATTAACCATTTTTATTCAAAAATTTATTTCTAAAAATCACATCATTTCGCCATCTTGAAAATTGTCATACGTCTGTAACCCTTAAGTCAATGATTTAAGGGTATATGTATAAGGGTACATATATTTTTTTGAAAAAATCATTTTTTTTTTTTTTTTTTTTTAATTAAAAAATTTTGAAAAAAAATTCAAATTATTATTGTTATTATTATTATTATTATTTTTAATGAAATAGTTATCGTTATGTACCATTTGAGAGGTCATACAAAGAGCTTTACAATGCGATATAAATGAACATTCTAGCTAAATTTGTCAAAGAGTTATGAAAGATTATGTGAATGAAAGCATTGGCAATTTTGCTTTATATATATATTGACCATTTTTAAAATTCTGTTTAAAAAAAAAAAAAAAAAAAAAAAAAAAAAAAATTGCTGAGCCAAACATTTTTTTAAATTGAAATTTTCATATGTGCCATATGTACAAACCACAAATCAAACATTATAGAAACCTGAGATGTGAAGGTCCAAAAGTTATATATATATATTTTTTTTTTTTTCGTTGATTTGACCTTTCAGTTACGTGTAAATTTTAAAATACATTATGCATGAAATACTTTTATCATTAAAAATAAAACTATAATGATGTTTTTTTTTTTTGTTTTTTTTTTGCGAGACTTCTTCCATCATAATTAGAAACTATTTTTTTTTTTTTTTTCCCCTAATGTCGTCACGTAGGTAAAATACATTGAAAGTTAAATTATTGTGTGGTTAAGTACTTCAGGAAAGTCTTTTATTATATATAAAAATCGCATGTTTTTTCTCTCTTGTTTAATATTTGAAAAATAAGGTCATTTTAAAAGTGCAAAGAGTTTAGAAATCTACATAAAGTTGTCTTTAAAACGATATATCATTACATAAAATGTGAAATGGAAGTTAATTTAACTTTCTAAAAAAAGAATCTAAATCATGCGTAAGTTTTCAGCAGGCGATGCTGCGTTGAGTTTTTTCTTTTAATAATTCAGATCAGTTTCCTCCTTTAAACATACTTTCATTATATGGAGTTATTAAAGTGATATTTAAGGACGTGACTTGAGAACTTTCAAAGCTGACGACCTGTACTTCGAATCAGGAAATCTTGTTATGATATGTCTGCAGTTATGTGATGGGTTTTCCAGATTTGTCAGATTTACCGTTTCGTTGCTTTTTTTTTACTTGCCACTGGGTAGCCTCTTAAAAAGGGCAACGTTCACGGATTTTTCAGAGTTCAAGGACGTGACAAAATGTAATGGTATATAAAATCCCGGAAACTAGATTTTGGTGCACAGAATTATTTAGAGTTCCTTCTATCATAACTAACTCGATATTTCCTTTTCTCTTACTCTTTGTCTTCTACTTTTAAGTATGAATTGAAACACAGATTCTATCATTTTCTACTCAGTTTTGAAGATTTTTTTTTTCCAAATATATATAACACAAAGCAAATCAAATAAAGTACGACAAGTATGTTGTGACCATCACAGAACATTCTTCTAAATTTTCTCATACAAAATTATTTTCCTGAGTGAATGCAGACGAGTTTTATCTAAAAAAATTTTAACTGAAATAATCTAAGAAAGTCAATTTTGTGCCATACAGAAAACGTCTCAGGAAATGCATTTTCTTTTCAAATTTTTATTTATTTTATTTATTAAATCTTGTTTCAAATTATTGCAATAGATTTTAAAATTTAAATTTTTCAATTACTCGTTTTAAAAATATTAACGAGTTCTTTTGAAAAAATACACGAAGGAAGCCTCTTACACATGCAAAAAATTATCCTAATTGACTATTATTATAATATATAAATTTTATAAATTCAATGATTGGTTAAAAAATAATCGTCATTGTGCACACTTATACGAAATTTTGTCCTACGCTGCCTTATTAAGAGGTATGAAAAACGGAGCGCCGCCTGTTAAGCGATATGTCCCAAAAATTGATAGACATCAAATTATGTCAAGGTGCATCTAAATGTAAAATTCCGTGCATTTGTTCGTAATTTAAGGCTTCTACAAAATTTTTGTCTCACACACTGGCAGACATCATGTTCAAAATGGCCAAAATGCATTTAGGACTTCTTATAAAAGTATAAAATCGTCAAAAATTAGAAGTCGAACATTTTTTCGAATCCTTTTTTTTTTTCCTACGAATTTAAAATTAGTAAATAAGTAATTCATAAAAATAAATTTTCAAAGTACTTTTGGGCGTTTCTCACAGTTTGTTACTATAACTATAAACGACCATTGTTTTCAAGCTTGAAATTTATAAATGTATAGCTGCCTTTTTATTTTTATTATTATTATTATTATTTTTCAAGTTTTTAGCTCCACATTTTTTAAATATTTATTTTCGTCCTATTTTGATCTCCTAGTAGCCGAGAGGTTCTACACTTTAAAGCTGGAAGACAGGAAGTACTGGGTTCGATTCCAGGTCGTGCTCTTCGGTCTAGTCGGTCAGAGTTTTCTGTGGTTTTCTCCGGAATTAGCGTAAATACTGGCTAGGACCTCTTAGAAAGACCCCCCCACACACACACACGGAAGGCATTCTACCTATAGGCTGGGACCCTAGTGAAGTCAATTGTCCTTAACCCACATAACCAAACACCGTCTTATTTAATTGTAGAATTTATCTTAAAATATTTTATCAGAAAATCGTGTTGTATAAAAAGTGGCAGAGTTTACAATTAAGTAAATAACTCCAGAAAAAAGGAAAAGAAAAATAATCTTTGGACATAAAATGGGAAAAAAATACTAGCACATTTATAACTGTTACATCAAGACAAATCCTATAAACAATCATGGTATGACTTGTATCATCGATTTTCATGTATGAAAGAAATCTTCTTTTCGCCGTAAAAGAAAATATTTCAAATTGATAAAAAAAATTATTTAAGTTGATGATATTATCAAGACCATATTAAGGCACGAGTCACTGCCAAGGGTCTCAAATACGTGTGAAGTAGTAACGCTGCGATATTTTATGTAATACTAGCAGGTTTCGCTAGACACTATATTTGAAGGAATTTCTTTAACAAAACATTTATAACTATATTTTAAATCACTTTATAAATAAATACTAAACATTTCATTGAATTCTCTTAAAAACTCACATCAGATCTCCACTGCTTACATTTGCACCTGAACCGGACAATTCAATTTAGGTGCTAACTGGACGATATGTGGTTCTGCTATTGTTCAAGAATTATTTTTTTCGAACAGATTACCATCTTTTGTATGACAACAGCTGGCAGCACCCAGACAATCTCACTAGCTGCAAAAATTTTAACTAAAAAAAACCTAATCAAAAATTCGAGGCGCATTAGAAGAGGTCAAAACGGATCTCGGTTCTTTAGCTCTGTGTGATCCGCTAGGAATGGCTAATGCCGTTTGCCTCCAAAGCGACAAACACATCTCTAAGTTTAATTTTTTTTTTTTTTTTTTTGGTCATTTTTCCGTCATCCTTGTGGTCTAAGACACTGTGAAAACTCTGAAAGATTTTCTTTTATCATTTGGCATCTTTTCTATTCTATCTGCAAAAAGTAACACATTGACCCTTGGAGGATCGAACCCACGATCTTTTAAGTTATTAACCTTACGCTCTAACCAGCTGATCTGATAGGCCACGGAAAGTCTCTTTACATATGTTTCTATCTCTTGAGACGATCATTTCAGAAATTTATAGATTTTAATTTAAAAGAACTGATCGAAATTTCAGAAATCGTACTTAGGAACATTTTAGGAGATGACATTGCTGACCTCCATGAAAAAAATCTGTAGCTCTGCGATCAGCCGTTTGCCTAAAAAGCGACAGACGTACATACACATTTTATTTTATTATTATGTAGAGGCTTAGAAAAAAAATAATCATTGATTGTTTCTTATTTATACAATTTGACTTCCAAATTTAAACAAATGTTAAAAAAAATCAGCATTATTCATGGTGAAGTTAATGTGATTAATTTTTTTTTTTTTTTTTTTTAAACTCTTACAACCCCATAAATGTTTAGAACGTAAATATTTTAGTAACATAATAAAATTTCTTATTTTTTGTATTATTTGTATTAGTGTTTTATTTTAAAACTAGTATTTTAAAAATTGTCTTAGAAACTGAAATATATAAGAAGTAGTGTTTGTACTTTAAGTTGATAATAATCATATGAATTTCGAAGACTAAATTGTATCTCATATTGTCCTTTAGCTTTTTTATTCATACATTCCTATGCATAAATGTGTTATTCAGTTCGGGTAATAATAATTAGATTTTTTCAGTTATGCATTTATCTGTAAATTTTTTATGGGAGCGTTTTTAATATTTTATGCTTGTTTGTCTCCACAAATTGTGTTTTAATATAAAAATAGTTTGTTTCCAATTTTATAAACATTTCCTATGAAACATAATTATGTCATCGAACTTCATAAAAGTGTGAAGGAAAGAGGGGGAGGGGGGGCTCAAATATAATTTGTGAACAGAGCTTTCAAAAAATTTGGTCGGGCCCTGGACATTATATATGATTTTTCTAAATTACTGTAATAGAAACACATACATATGCATTGAAATATAACAGTATTGAGTACTACACAGAAATTTATAAAAAACTATTTAAATTAAAAGTTAAATTTATTTTTTTTTTAATTTTTAAAGTGCCTCATGCAAACTAGTTTTTTTTTTTTTTTTTTTTTTTTTTTGTTTTTTTTTTCCTTCCTTGATTTTACATTATTAAAGTTTTTTAAAAATATATTTGTTTAAATGGTAAATTTTTTTTATTTAAAACATTTAATATATATATATCAACCAATCCACAAAATTATATCCAAATATATTTAGAATATTATATATTTTGTATTTAGAGTATTAAAATATATTATTAATAAACTGTAATAATGTGAAATTGGGGGGGGGGGAGATTAAATGTTAGTCAGCAATTTTTTATTTAAAATTTTGAATTTTAGTTTATTAAATTTTATATGCTTATTACATTTATTGCATATGTATACCATCCCTTTGAAGCAAAATATTACTGTTTCTCAGATATCTCTACAGGTTTATATTTAATTATAAATAAACATGCTGTCAATTCTACAGAAGGCCTTGGGAGAAAAAAATAAAATAATATTACTATGCTTTAAAAGTTTACCTTGTGAAATTCTCTTACGATTCGTTAAACTAGTGTCAGATCAACTTATCCGATAAATATTGAACCACAGAAGTCATTTCGAAATATTAAGTACGCATGTTGTTTCATTTCCAAAAGTGATTTTTTAGTCTGCTTAACTTTTTAATTTTACTTGATACTTTAATATGTATTGAAGTGTGATGTCTATTGTGCTTCAAAAGAAAAATAATGTTTAAACATTTTTTTTTTTTAAATACTTTATAACATCCCCCCCCCCCCGCCCTTGTTCTAAATTCATATGACAGAAGTTTAGTTATATTACTAAATAAAAATTGATTAAATAATGTTTATATAGTTAAACTGTTAATTACAAATCTCTCCCCACTCCCAATAGAATTTTATTTGTTAATCTTCAAGAACAAAATTTCTATGCTATAATACTTCTCGCACATTCCAAAGTTTTAAAAGCAGATTATCTACAGAATGATCGTTGGAAAACGGATTTAAATGATGAAAAAGTTACTGTTTTTAGAAGAGGAAGCTTTGTAGAAAACGAAACTTTCTTAATTATGTTTCTCTTTTAAAAATAAATAAATAAAAGTAGCTTTTAACTATTTTAATATTAGTATATGTTTTGTAGTTAATTTTACTCATCTTTTTTATAAATTATTTTCAAGCAAAATAAGTAAATAATTATTTTCATTCCTGAACTGCACAGTATTTCTCCATAATTATACAGTCGGCAGCAAAATTATTCGAGAGCTAGCAATAGTTCCTATGTAAAAAAAGGTACGCTTAATACTGCTTTGTTAAAGAAATCCTTGTCGAATCATGTTCTTAGTCAGTCTGAGAACATGATTCGACAAGGATTTCTTTAACAAAACAGTATTAAGTGTACTTTATATAATAAATTTTCTGCCGACTGTATCTACAATATAGTATTAAGTTAAAGAAACAATATAGCCATCAAGTGAAACTTTCGCTCTTTAAATCTCGAGACATGAGCCTATGCAACTCCGAAATTATTGGATTGTAAATTTGCCTTGCAATTGTATTTTTTATTTTTAATTAATACCGAAACAATTGAAAGAAGGAAAAGGTCACTCTAAGATACACCGAAATAATTTGTCCATTTCGCGTTTTTTTTTAATCTTGCTTGCCATAAAAGATATAATTTAAGCCATTGAAATGAAATGACGAGTCCAGCTCGTCATGAATTTCCCGACACTAATTATGTTCTTATATGTATATAACAATAAACATTCATATAAATGTGTGAAACAAATATTATTCTTAATAATAACAAATTATTTCAGCAACAAAACCGTAAGTTTCTATATCAATATCTCCTCTTAAAAGTAAGAAAATTAAATTGTCTGCATGAGCAGTGCTGACTGAAAATAAATTGCAGTTCAAGGGGTTAATTTTATCATTATCTGATATAATGTTAAATGAAAACATCAATTGGTATTATGCTATAGCATTTTATTTTTCAATATGTTGCTGAGGGTATATTTTGTTGTAGCTATCCCTGAATTCGATTCTTTGCCCAATTCAGCAATTGTTTTGTTGTGTTGTTTTTTTAAACCAAGGTCAAATTAAACTACACGATTTAAAGGAGAGATTAATCAGAATTAGGTCCTCTTTAGCGGATATTGTAGATTTTTATGGAAGTCACTAAATTGAGGATTCAGCTACTTTGGTATTAACGACACCGAAAAAATTGCCCTGACTGCGAAAATAAGCACTTTACTTGCTTCCATTGATCGAAATTGGGCCTTTGTAAGAGACATACGATTCAGGATAATTCGTACTTATTAAGAACCATCAGTATGCCCAGTATCTGTGAACTAAAAAGGGTTGCATTTCATTCAAGGAATTATGTTTCTTAAATCCTCTAACTTAAATCCTCTGAACTGAGTTTATGGAACTTAGTAAGCATAATTTCTTTAACCACGATTCATGGTAGTCTGTAATTTTCATTATTATGCTGCTGAAATTTCCTGTTACTACCTATGGATCATAAACTTATATAGATCGGCGAAAAATCGTTGGTATTTATGCAGGTTTAAGGTCAGAAGATGTGTTGATAAGAAACGCAAAAACGTTTAGCAGTTGTAATTCATTGCCCATTCATTCATTTCGATATCAAAATGTGTCAAATCTCTTTTGTTTTCAATAGACACTTCATGGTTGATGTCATTTTTACTTACTGCTCATTTATACCGTGGTCTAATTTTTGCTTAATGTAATTTTAATTTTATTTAAGAAGAAGAAGAAGAAAAAAGAATTTTCTGTTAATATGCGTATGATGATAAGTAAAAGGGTGTGGAGGAAATTTCAAGGAAATCGAAACATTATTATCGAATAATATATTGTTCTTCATATCTGATAAGTTTTGAGCTATCTTCCAGGCATATTTCAATTATGTTACGTATATATTTAATGAAATTCTTATCTTTTCCTGATTTAAAAAAAGAAAAAAAAAAAAAAATACTATCTATTCATCTGGTATTTTTCATATAAAGTAAAGTAATATTTACAATAACTCTGGGCGGCACAAAAAGAATCTGATGATACCAGATTGTACAGATATGTTAAGATTATTAGTTTAGTAACACAACTAGTGCTATTTCAAGTGCTACAAACTGCAAAAGACGCGTAATGCTATTTATATTGAACTTTTATGTTAAAATAAACCGTATTTTTATAGAAGAAAATGTAAAATTTATATGGTTATGAATATGGGAAGGGACAGAATTCGGTATTGTAGTTCTTAACCTTACATTTTTATTTATGAGGAGCTATTGTTTGCTTTTTAAATTTGATTCTTATTTAAATTTTTTTTTTGCATATGCATATTAGGAATGTTAAATTCGTGAACATTTTTGCATTAGGTTTGTAAAAGTTTCAATTTCATTAATTTTAGCCCATCTGTCCCACCCTTTGCTTTTGTAAGTGTTGCCACTAAAGATCTATAATGAATTGAATTTCACAAATATTTAGTTCGATGTTGACATAAATTAATATTTAAAGTTTTGAAGTTTAGCCTTTATTGTTATAACCTGTTTTTTTTTTTTTTTGTACGATATTCATATTTTATTTTCCGTGGGTTCGCACAAAACCTGATACATGATATAATATTACTAAATATTCATTATGAGAAATTTTGTCGATTTAATTTTAGTATATATATATCGCCAGATATACTGCAATTTCGAGATATTTTTAGTAGCTATACCTATTTTTTTTTTTTTCTGTCGCATGAAATACAACATAACTACTTGATTGAGAAATGTCTATTTTGTGTGATAACTGTATTTCAACTTTATTGTTTAGAAATCCTACCAAAATCGATGCAGAATTTTTTTTTAATGACATCTTACACTTGTTGAATTTCAATCAATTTGGATCATTTAATATGGGCTATTCTATGCTTTTTCTGATAAATTAAAGCTGCTTGTGAAATTTTATTGGGTAGAAATGAACTCATTTTTATCGATATCGACAATATTGGGAATAATACGAAATGTGGCATTGAGGTACATTAGTATAAAGGAAAGTTATTGCAATGCCCACTTTTAGACTGAGCTATGTGAGCCATATATATGTATTATTACAAAAGAAGTAGAATTCAAAAACAAAACGGATGATAGAATGCCACTATAATCCACAAATGTACTTCAATGTTTGTCAGCACCTATTGAACGATGTACTCCAATATCTAATCAGCTTCGATTCATGTTAAGCTCAAATTAAACATCAAATTTCCTGAAATTCTATGCATTATTTCTTGAGCTACAGTACTTATAAATTTTGTAAACAAATAGACTTTCCCTTTTCTAAATGCTCGAGAATTGGTTATTGATGTAGCTTCAACGTCAGGAACAACAGTTACAACACAAACCACTAGAGCTTTGGGAAAATGTTATTTTTTCCGATGAAAGCACATTCAATATTTTTGGCTCAGATGGTAAAAAAACTGTGTGGTGAAAGTCAAACATTTCTCTTCAAATTTAAAATTTTTAACCAACTGTAAAACATGGTGGTGGTCATATAATAATTTGGGGATGCATGTCTTTTAACGGAATTGGTGAAATGGCCTTTATTGTAGGGAATATGAATGCCAAACAGTATATTGACATATTGCGAGATAATTTGTGCAATAGTGCTCTGAAATTAGGAATTCCTAATTTATATTTTTAGCAGGGTAACGATCCCAAAGCACACTGCATACATTACAATGTTATGGTTGCTATATAATGTAAAAAATTACTTGCAAACGCCACCTCAATCACCAGACCTTAATCTGATTGAAAATGTATGGCATATTTTTTATATGAAAATAAGGAAAAAGAAAATTTCTAACAAATCAGATCTTAAGCCAAGCTCTTAGTGAAGAATGACTACAAATTAGCCGCGATACATGTGACAAATTAACTGAATCAATGCATTACAAGCTGTAATCGAAGCAAAGGGCATGCATACTAAACATTTGCACTATTTTTAACTCATAAATTATTCTTATATTTCTATTCTTATTGCTAGTGTGCAAATATATATATATATATATATATATATATATATTGGCAGATCAAATGTTACTTTTTTATATTGTCATATTTTAAATATAATTATTTAGTCAGATATTAAATATGTTTATTTGTGTTGCAAAAGATTTTCTATTTTTAACTTTTAGTTACTTTTGTGGTGGACAAAATTAAAGCAACAACCTGTTCTCGGTCTTTCCTTCTGCACATAAGTTTTAAACAAATAAACATATGAAAATAAAATTTGGATGGCCTGTTCGTTATCATATTATTAACCAAATTTTGTGTAACTTTAGCATAAGAATAATTTTTAAGCTAATAAATATTCATTTTTCTCTCAGAAGTAAGCTTTGGAAAAATGAAAATTTTCAATAATTTTAGGAAAGAGCACTTGATGAAAAATGTTCATAAGGATGCCTTACAGATAGGTGAAGATGCGCACTCATCCATATGTTAGATTACAACCAAATCTTTTTACCTGTATTCACTTTTTTGTTTCTTATTTTTTCTTCCTTTTTTCACATATGAATAGCTTTTTAAAAAATATGCATACAAACATGAAAATTGAATAAGATGTTCATTATAAAACTGTTTATCGACATTTTCATTATTCTGGTGATGCTCATAGTTTACAAATTATTAATTATATATTTAAAAAGTCCATTATTAAAGTGAAAGAAAAGTTAATACAGAAAGAAGAATCGAGATTTAGTTTAACATTTCAAGGTATGTGCATCTTTACCTATCTCTAATGCATCCTTAACACGACTTTTCATTAAATGCTCTTTCCTAAAATTATTGAAATTTTTCATTTTTTCCGAAACTTAATTTTGAGAGAAAAGTGAATATTTATTAGCTTAAAAATTATTCTTATGCTAAAGTTGCATAAAATTCGGTTAATAATATGATAACGAACAGGCCATCCAAATTTTATGTTTATTTGTTTAAACATTATGTGCAAAAGAAGAGAGCGAAAAAATAGGTTGATGCTTTAATTTTGACCACCAGTGTATTTATACATGTATGATACAACAAATTTACCTGGTACACAAATACTTTTTTCTTTTTTTTTTTTTTGCTCATTGTATACCCATTCTAGATAATGAGTATGCGTAGAATGTTTTTTAGTTAGTGTTTCCGAGAAAATATTAATTTGCGATTAGGATGGAAGACCTGACGACTCGTATAACATGGATGAATAGGTAATTCTGTTCAGATGAATAAGTAAACTCTGTTCAGTCAATCATGAACGCTCATTTATATCTTAATCTTGTCATATTATGAATACAATTAACTCCATCTTTCACGGGAAACTGGACTTTTGGCGTGGTAACTCATGTACTGTAAAAGCTCAGAAATAAATGAATAAAATGTATAATAGAATTGAAACTCATTAATTAAAATTTCAAAACCTTTTCCTTTCGAGATTTGCATAAACAAAACACCTATGCCGATCTTTTATCATTCCTTTCCTGAAACTGAAATCCGAATCTTATCTGTTCCGAACGAAACATGAATCGGGAATGAGTATTAAGTAAAAATAGTTTCGTTCATTCATTCATGAGATGTGGATGACGAGATGGAATGGCGGATACGTGGTTGACGCGATGGAGAAAGGTACCTTTAAATATTCTTTGATCTCACTTGGTGACTGCTGTTATTAAGGCCATTCTTAATTTAAACTTTCCCTTGATTCCGTTTTTCCTCCTCGCTAATCTTGAAAAGTGATCTACCGGCCAGGATTTGTGTGTTCGAGGCAGGTGAACGTCCTAATAAGGCATAAAGAGCAGAAGCAGCCGCTTTATTTTGTCCGTGCACGATTTTTCGTGCAATTTTGCAAGGGTACCGAAAAAAAATATATTGTCTGCCACGAATTTGTTGCGTAAGAAATTTCAATGTTTTCATCATTTTATTTTTGGAAACGAAAAAAAGAAATGTGTTTCGAATGCATATATCATATAATTAGCATATTAATAATATAATTCCGACGAAATATGTGCTTAGAACTTTTATATGCATTCACAGCTGGAATGCATAGGACATGGCCTAGGCGCCTCAATATAAAAAGCTAAAAAATAATCTATGAATAAACTTCAAAACAAATTTTAAAAGATGCATTAAAATTTGACGATTTTTGTTATTTAATGTGGTATTTAAAAATATATATAAATACTTGGTCATGAGATTTATTATTATTATATTTATTTATTTTTCGGGAAACATGCCCAGTATTGGGTAAATGTGTATTTATTGTCTTTAGCGAATGAAAAAATCATAAGTTTAATCGTGGTCTACTTAATTTCCTTTCATTTTGATACGTCAAAAGTGTAGGGGGGGGGAATATTTTTAATTGTAAATTAAAAAACTTTTATTTTGTGTTGTTTGGGGGAATAAAATGATGAATGATTCTTCAATGTGAACATGTATGTAAATATAAATATTTGTGAATTCGCTTGATGTAAGAATTGTAGCATATTGAATCGCATATTAACACTAATAATTACTCTTAAAAATTATATACGTGGCATCTTGAAAATTAGTTTCGTATTAATATAATATCTGTATTAGATTTGTACTCAAGTCTCCAAAAGAAATCACATTTGATGTTTATAAATAGCTTTTTTTTTTTTTTTTTTACATATCAATTTTATATTTTCTGCGTAATACTCATGCATTGCTAATTTAATTATATTTTAAGCAACTTATTCTTATGTTAATGTGATAATGTAGAATCAGTTAAAACCTTTTATGAAGTATAATGCGTCCAAATTAACATTCTAACCTTAAAAACAAACACCCAGTTTTTGTTAACTTGTCACAATGTAAAGTAATTACTTTTTTGAAATTTAAATGACAAAGCTCATCTCTCAGCAGGTGTTTTATTTGAGAAATTAATCCTAAAAATAAAATGCGCTGTAAATTAGAAGGCGTTTTTATAATATTGCGAGGTTTTTACTTTTGACATGAAGATAAACAATAATTGCATGTAAAAGGTTCAAAATAAACTTATATAGATATTTATTAAAACTTAATTTATATATTAATGTTTTAATGGTTTTCCATGAGTTTTATTTCTCCTTTTGTACTAATAATAAAAATGTAGCCTATTTAAAGGGAAAAAAAAAAAAAAAAAAAAACTTATCTGCATTGATTATAGAACCTTTTTCAACTGCACTTACTCAAAACATCGTTTAACTTTCAACTTATATTAAAACCATAATGACACTTTAAAATGAAAAGTGCCAAAATGTATAACGCATCTGAAAATGCCTATCGTTCCACTGTACTTCATTATGTAGCTGGATATTTTTGAGCGGTCCTATAAACCAATCGTTAGTGCTAATCATATCGAAACGTACCTTGGTGCGTCTCTGAGTAATGTGTATTAATTCTGTTACGTTTTGTGCAGTATAGTTATATCTAATAAATATGCTTTATATAATAAAGAAATATGTCTTGAAAAAATACCTTCGTGTATTTTAACCTTTGTTAATCTTTGTACGCAAACCAGTAGTGTTATTTATTCCATATTCATTGAGAAATATATTTTTATAGCGAACCTGAATAACATGTATCAGTTTCAAAGCATTTTTATAATACATATTTTAAGGGGTCTAGGGAATTTTTAAAAATTCCGTTTTTTTTTTTTTTTTTTTTTTTTTTTAATGAAAATACAATATATTGTTTAAAGAACTTTCTCTTACTTCATACTCAAAGTACAGATATGAAAATTGATACATTCCCTTTCCAACGTTCTTCACTAGTAAGCTAAAAAAATCTGGAGTGACTCCACTCGACTTTCCGAACATTGAGTAACTAACAGTTTTGTAGATAAAATAAAGAAAGAGGAATTGCTAAACAAACAAAAGAGAGAAAACCATAATAGAGTGTTTTTTTCTCCATATATCACACGAGGTTTTATTTAACGCTACTGAACTTTGAGCCCTTAGATCATAATGATAAAGAATTTTTCGTTTTGTCCCTGTAAAAATCTATAGATGCTAGATTCACCAAAATGCTTATAGTTAGTGCAACAGTGATTTATAATATTCATACAAATTTTCAGCTCAATTGAATAAGGCATTTAGATGCTATCGCACTTTTAAAAATTTGGTCTCATAGGCCATAATGATAAAGAATTTTTCTTTGTGTCCCTGTAAAAAAACTGTAGTGCTAGATTCACCAAAATCTATACAGTTGGTGCAAATGCGACCTATAACATGTGTACAATTTTTTTGCTCAGATTAATAAGGCGTTTAGACGCTATCACACTTTTAAAAATTTGGCCCCATTGGCCTTAATGATAAAGAATTTTTCTTTGTGTCCCTGTAAAAAAACTATAAGTGCTAGATTCTCCAAAATCTATACAGATTGAGTATCTGTGACCTATAATATGGGTATAAAATTTTTGCTCAATTGAATAAGGCGTTTAGATGCTATCGCACTTTTAAGATTTTGGTCCCATAGGCCATAATGATAAAGAATTTTTCTTTGTGTCCCTGTAAAAAAAGTATAAGTGCTAGATTCACCAAAATCTATAGGGTTCGTACTATGGTGACTTACAATATACGTACCAACTTTCAGGTTAATCGAACAAAGCCTTTAGACGCTAGCGTGTTCACAAACATACACACATGCACACATACACACACACATACATACATCATCGTAAAAATAGTGAAAACGGACTCAGGGGACCTCAAAACGTATAGAAACATCAAAATCTCGAATTCGGATTTTTGACATGATTACAATACTTTCCTCACTATAGTGTTCGGAAAGTAAAAAAAAAAAAAAAAATCAGATTAAGAAGTTTTTCAAATACGTGGAATCGCAATCAGATAAATTTTTTAGTTTCTTTCTTTCTTTTTTTCTTAATTAATTAATATGTCTAAAATTATATAATAAAGAAATATGTCTTGAAAAAATACCTTCGTGTATTTTAACCTTTGTTAATCCTTGTACGCAAACCAGTAGTGTTATTTATTCCATTTTCATTGAGAAATATATTTTTATGGCTAACCTGAATAACATGTATCAGTTTCAAAGCATTTTTATAATACATATTTTAAGGGGTCTAGGGAATTTTTAAAAATCCTTTTTTTTTTTTTTTTTTTTTTTTTTTTTTTTTTTAATGAAAATACAATATATTGTTTAAAGAACTTTCTCTTACTTCATACTCAAAGTACAGATATGAAAATTGATACATTCCCTTTCCAACGTTCTTCACTAGTAAGCTAAAAAAAAAAAATCAGATTAGAAAGTTTTTCAAATACGTGGAATCGCAATCAGATACATTTTTTAAGTTTCTTTCTTTTTTTCTTAATTAATTAATATGTCTAAAAATAATAATAAATAAATAATAAGATATCTTACCATAAAGTTAACCTACACTGAGCCTCGAAAAGTTATGGTACGACCTGTTTTCTCATTTTTTTTTTTTTTTCTTTTGCGTATAATTTTAAAACAAATGAACATATAAATATAAAATTTGGATGACACATTCGTTATCAAATTATTAATTTAATTTTATATAACTTTAATACAAGTAATAATTTTTAAACTGATATAATTTCAGTTTTTTCAAAAGCAAGCATTGGAAGAAATGAAAAATTTAAACAGTTTTTGCACTGAAGACGGTACGCTTTAGGCTACCGTAACAGCTGTATGCACCAGTGTTGGGCATAATTGATTAAAAAGTAATGGAATTACGATTAAATTACAATTATAATTATTTTACTCTCAATCGATTAACGAGTAATTGATTACAAATAAATTGAATTACTTTTGCATAGCTTGCAATTCAATTATTTTGTAATGAAAATAAAATCACTCTCAATTACAATTGACAAAAGTATTTGAAAATACTTGTAATGGATTACAAATTAATGTCATTACGTTTCTTTACACTTTAATTCAATTAACTTGTAATGCAATTGACAGTTAATTCCATTACATTTTTCAAATTGTAATTTCACGTGTTCGCAAACAATTACAGGTTAATTTCAATTTAGTTTTCGAAAATAATTAAATTAACCTGTAATGAAATTACAAATTAATTCCCATTACATCTTATAAAATGTAATTCAATTAATTTGTATTTGAATACAAGTTAATCAAATTATATTTTTCGAGACTATAATTAAATTAATCTGAAATTGAATTACAGGTCAATTCAATTATAATTTCTAAATTATTCCATTAAATGGAATTAAATTATTCTAAAATCCGTCAAAAGTTAGTTAATTTTAATTACATTTATTATGTAATGAATTTTTCTCCGGTTGTTTAGAAGAATTTGATTATCATTATTTAGAGCGTAATTATACAGCCAAAAAGTCATACATATATATATATCTTTATATATAAAAATTACTATGTTTGTTCGCGATGAACTCCTAAACTAATGAGCCGATTTTAATGAAATTTGGACACTGTGTGCAGTTTCGTCCAACTTGAGAGATAGGATAGTTTTTATTACAAAATTCACCCCCCAAAAGGGGGGAGGTGTCAATACGTGTTTCACAAACAAACAAACAAAAATAGAAATGCAGATAGACTGTTCAAAATTGGTGTAGATAGGTTTTAGAGGCCTGCAAATCAAATGACGATATTTTCGAAAGTGTAAAGCTATTAGGCGGGGCGTGAAAGGAGGCGGAGGGGCAAAAGTAAAAATAAAGTTTGATCGCTCAAAATTGGTACATAGAAGTTTTTGATACCTACAAATCGATTGCAGATATTTTCGAATTTGTAAATTTATTAGGAGGGGCGGGAAGGGGGGTAGAGGGGCAAAAAATAAAAATAGAGTTAGATCGTTCAAATTGGTGCATAGAGGTTTTTGACACCTACAAATAAACTGCAGATATTTTCGAATTTGTAAAATTATTTAGAATAGTCGGGAGGGGGGAGGGCAAAGGGGCAAAATAATAGAAATAAGAGTTAGAGCTTTGAAAATTAGTATTATTAAGTTTTAAGGCCCGATAAATCGATTGCGGATATTTTCGAAAGTATAGAGTTGTTAAGAAGGGCGGGAACGGTGGGCAAAGAAACGGTGCGCACAGGTATGCGCTGCCGCAGGCAGTGGGGGTCCGGACAGATTATTCCATAGATAAGAGAAGATTTTTTTGTATTTTATATCATTTCCCTTTCGATAATATATGGATTCATTATGAGTGTCGAACATTTTTGCCGATCAGATTTTTTTCTCTTTTTTTTCACCTGATAAAAATTAATGCATTTTTGAGAATTCTTTAATTATAGTGAATCTGTTAAAAATGGGGACCACCGAAACGGGCTATGCCTGCTAAGATCAAGGATATGTTATCAAGGATGGTCTTTATTCGTAAATAATAATTTTAATGTATTGAATATTTTACTACAATATAATTCAACGTATAACATAGCCACAGCGAGGCGTAGCCGGGTCTGCTAGTATATGTATATAAATATCAAGACATATATATCAAATATATATGTATATAAATATCAAGACAATTTTTACTCTCTAATATAATATTGCGATCATGTTATTCGATAAAACATTCATATTTATAAGTACATAACTTTGATAAAACGGTATCTAGTTAATTCTACATTGTAGATTTGCCATAAAAGTTGTCGAGCTCTTAATATTTGATCAAATATTAGAAGTTATAGTACTTATACACTCATGTCCATAAATTAAGGATAATGCTAGCTGAGGCAAATAAAGGTTCAGAAACAAAACAAACATGACTTATTCATAAAATCCATTTATTAAACAAAAGATCACGAACAAAAAAAGGTGATTTATGTAGGATACCATTTATAAAAACTACGATTTTTGCTCCCTGAAGCAATTACAAAAAATATCTCCCTTACAAAAACTTAACATTACATGACTGGTATGATGGTTAATACATTGTATGTCTCTCAGATGATGAAATACAGTCCTTACAACGCCTAGGAATGCTGAGTATTAAATTATTGATCTTATCATGGGGAATGTTACTCTACTCAGTAAGCAATGCTTCCCGAAGTTCCGGTACACATGTAGGAGGTGGTTGACGGACTACAACTCGTCGGAAAAGGATGTCCTACACATGCTCTATCGGATTCTAGTCAGGTGAGAATGCTGGCCATGCCATGCGAGTGATAGCTTCAGATTGTAGGCATCCGTGTACAACGTTTGCACGGTGAGGATGCGCATTGTCATCCATAAACACAAATTCTGGGCTCACGGCATACCTAAACAAACGTACATGTTGTTCCCGACTGATGTCCCGATAAGTTTGGCCTATCATTCTTCCGATTTGATCATGCAGATCTGTTCTGGTACCCAATATTACCCCCCCCCCCCCCCAAACGATCACTCCTGCCCCACACGGTGTCGTTCAATGACTTTGTTTTGGTGGTAACGGGTACCTGGCGTTCTACATATGAAAGTCTGGCGTGAATCACACTGCAAGCTAAACCTGAACTCGTCGGAAAACATCACACAAGCTCACTGTGCCGCTGTCCACATTGCATGTTCTCTACTTCCAAGTTAACCGCTGGCACAGTGCATTGCCGTGAGTGGAACGCATCTAACAGGCCTGCGCGCCATACCTCCCAAACGTCTATCCACGGTTTGTTTTGAAACTGTGGCTTTCGTGGCTGCAGACAGCTGACGAGACAGGTCTGATGCTGTGCTTTAACTGCTTATTTTGGCAGCTACTACAAAATACCGGTGATCATTCGGAATTGTAACTCGTCGCCGACCAGTACTGTAACGTTGACTGGCATATCCATCATTTTGGAATCGTTGCCAAAGCCTAGAGATGACATTTTGAGCGATTCTAAGTTTCCCCGATACTTCTATCTGAGTACGCCCACATTCTAGTCGGCCGATAATTCTACCACGTAAAAAATTATCTGCATGCTCCTCTGTGTCATAACTATTCGGTTGTGGCACTAAGCGGCACACAGAACGCTTGTGAACAATTTTCCTTCTTTGCTTTCCTTATCTACCCCCTTCTTACATTTTCGTCATTGTAACATCATATCGGCGTCATCTGATGGCTTCTTATAATTTCCATATTATTCTTAAAGATGTGTGTGGTATTTCTACAGGTGAAATTTTTATATTAAAGTTCGATTTCAGTGTGAATCTGAATTATCCTTAATTTATGGACATGAGTGTATATAAAATTGGGAATTGATGATACTATATACACAAATTCAAATATTGAACACACCACTGAAGTTAAAAGATTATTTGCTAAAGGTTTGAAATATAAACACAAATTTTAATTTGAACTGTAGCATCATAAATATATACGGGATTTTCGGTGAGGGGAGCAGCAATGAGAAACTTATTTCAAACTGCAGCCAGGAAAATATTTAATAATTGAGAAGATAATTTAGTGATATTATTAAAGGCTATATTTATATAAATAAGTTTTAAACAAGGTAGCATGTGAGACTAAAACAAATTTACAACTTTTTGAAATAAATAAATAATAAAAGTAAAAGATGTATTTCCATTTAAATGAAATATATTAAATTTGAAAAGCATAGCTTAATTCTCTCCCCCCCCCCCCTTCTCTGCGTTAATATTGTCTAAGTTTTTCACTGAGCAAATTCATAATTGAAAAAAATTTTAGAAGTTTAGAAGTTTAACAGTTATGATAGTTTGTAACAGTGGATATGTAAAAGATCGAGCTATAAAAAGATTATATTATACATAACAAAATATAACGATCTCGGGGAAGAAGTGTACTTAGAATAATAAAAAGTATCCGTATATAATAGGAACTTTTTCGAATTTTTACTTTAGAAATGCATTCTAAACAGTAAAAAAAAAAAAAAAAAAGTAAAAGGATTGGGAAATAAAAGAGAAAAAAAAAGATATATATATTTATATATATTTACTTTTTACAAACAAATTTTTCACAATTCTTCTTACTAATGTAGAAAAAAAATCCGAGTAACAGATATATAAGACGAAATGGTGGAGGGATTAATGAAAAACATTTTTATCACTTTTTCTTTGATTGCTGCAAAATTAATCAAGCTGTATTTTGGGAAAATTCTGGGGAGAAAAATAGGTGCTAACCGCCTTCGAGGCAAGGGGTGGCTGTGAATAAAAAATGGAGAAGGATATATATATATACATATGTGTGTGTGTGTGTGAGTGTGTGTAAGTATTATTTATTTATTTATTTTATTTTTTAAGCACAACTAAGTACTCTTATTCAATATACTGATTTCCTTAGATATTCTTGGAAAGCAGAAAGGAGAAGGGAGGGGGAGTGGCGGTTTTCTACTCAACACAGCCGTGGCGATTCTATACAAGATAGAGTAACAAATTTTGGTGCGCAGGTTGGTTTTAGGACCCTGACCCCCACTAAGACAGAATTTTTTGACCCCCCCCCTCCTTTCCCCTGTGGGGACAGAAGGTAAAAATACGTTTATAAACATAAATCGGCTCTCAAATAACTTCACGGTGAAGAAATTGCAGATGGGGAGACTAGACTTGAGTACAAAAAAGTCATTTTCTGCGATTTTGGAAATTTGAATTTTTAAGGGGGAAGGGAGAAAAATAATTTCTATGGGAAATTTAGCAGAATCCTGATTATTGAGTAGAACTCGTCCAATAATAGTACAAAAAATATTGACAACTGCCGTTCGTCTTCTTGAGGATATTTCCAAAAACCTATATTTGTTTTTTTGCGATTTTCGATTTTGGTGGGAAGGGGAAGTTTAAGGGAGAAAATTCGAGACCTTCCTTTTCTAGCACAATACAGCTCGTGGCGATTCTGTGGGATATAAGGACACAAATTTTGGTGTGTAGATTAGTTTACGGACCCTGACGTCCACAAAAACGGTATTTTTTCTACCCCCCCCCCCTGTTTTTCGAAAACGAAGGCAAATACACGTTTGTAAGCATAACTCGACTGTGGGTTGTTTATTTGTATATCCATTGTAACGAGATTTTGCGAAATTTAATCCTTCCCCCTCTCCTTGGAGACAGATGGGACAATAGACATTTTTTTCAAGCACATATAACTTTACTTCAATAAATTATCTCAGTAAGATTAATTTTATACATGATTTTGTTAGACGTACCCAACACGCACTATAAAGGGATTTTGTGAAATTTCTCCTTACCCGCATTTAATGGCAGGGGGAAGAGGGGGGGGGGGGGAGCAAAAAACTTTTAAAGAGTAACTCTGCTCAAAATTATCTCAGAAAAACGATTTTTGAAGTGAAAACTTCTTTAGGCGCGTTGAGCACTTTTGGGTGAACAAAAATCATTGAACTCGCGTCATCGTAAGCTGAGAATTTTTATTTGAAGTGAAAACTTTTGGGTGAACAAAAATCATTGAACTCACGTCATCGTCAGCTGGCGCTTTCCATCCTTGTATGATACAAATAATGTATCATACAATTAATTTGCCAATATGAAGTGTTAATAATTATATACTGTATACTGTTTTAAAATCTGGTGCGGCTCTACACGACTTCTCTCATCTCCGGGCACTGTCTCTATTGCAGTTAGACCTTACAAAACCGTGAGAAGCCCAAAGCTGCCATTTTTCTCACGTTTTTACAATCTGGTGCGGCTCTACACGACTTCTCTCATCTCCAGACACTGTCTCAATTGAAGTTAGACATCACAAAACCGTGAGAAAGGCCAAAGCCGCCATTTTTCTCACATTTTTACAATCTGGTGCGGCTCTACACGACTTCTCTCATCTCCGGACACTGTCTCTTAAACATTGCAACCGGAAACGTTGCAGTTAAACTTCACAGAACCGTGAGAAAGGCCAAAGCCGCCATTTTTCTCACGTTTTTACAATCTAGTGCGGCTCTACACGACTTCTCTCATCTTCGGACACTGTCTCTTAAAGATTGCAGCCGGAAACGTTGCAGTTAGACCTCACAAAACAGTGAGAAAGGCCTAAGTCGCCATTTTTCTCACGTTTTTACAATATGGTGCGGCTCTACACGACTTCTCTCATCTCCGGACACTGTCTCTATTGCAGTTAGACTTCACAAAACCGTGAGAAAGGCCAAAACCGCCATTTTTCTCACGTTTTTACAATCTGGTGCGGCTCTACACGACTTCTCTCATCTCCGGACACTGTCTCTTAAAGATTGCAGCCGGAAACGTTGCAGTTAGACCTCACAAAACAGTGAGAAAGGCCAAAGCCGGCATTTTCAGGGTGGCTAGCATTTAA
The DNA here is from genome assembly GCA_963930645.1 of Salticus scenicus. Lineage (NCBI taxonomy): Eukaryota > Metazoa > Arthropoda > Arachnida > Araneae > Salticidae > Salticus > Salticus scenicus. The sequence continues at coordinate 339,598,355 of OZ005650.1, read as the reverse complement.
ACCTTTTCAAATTCCCTGACTTTTCCCTGACTATTTTTCGAGATTTTCCTCCATTTTTCCCTGACTCTCACGTTTATTTTCAATGAAAATTTCACGACACTAGAAAAAAATTTAGTGATTTAAGATATCATTAATAATTTAATGATTAATATAGCTTATTTTCACAAAATTTGTTAAAATTCCCTGACTTTAAAGGAAATTCCCTGACTATTCCCTGACTTTTCCAGATTTTCTAAATTCCCTGACTTTTCCCTGATTCTTGGATTTTCCCTGACTGCTAGCCACCCTGATTTTTCTCACGTTTTTACAATCTGGAGCGGCTCTACACGACTTCTCTCATCTCCGGACACTGTCTCTTAAAGATTGCAACCGGAAACGTTGCAGTTAAACTTCACAGAACCGTGAGAAAGGCCAAAGCCGCCATTTTTCTCACGTTTTTACAATCTAGTGCGGCTGTACACGACTTCTCTCATCTTCGGACACTGTCTCTTAAAGATTGCAGCCGGAAACGTTGCAGTTAGACCTCACAAAACAGTGAGAAAGGCCTAAGTCGCCATTTTTCTCACGTTTTTACAGTATGGTGCGGCTCTACACGACTTCTCTCATCTCCGGACACTGTCTCTATTGCAGTTAGACTTCACAAAACCGTGAGAAAGGCCAAAACCGCCATTTTTCTCACGTTTTTACAATCTGGTGCGGCTCTACACGACTTCTCTCATCTCCGGACACTGTCTCTTAAAGATTGCAGCCGGAAACGTTGCAGTTAGACCTCACAAAACAGTGAGAAAGGCCACAGCCGGCATTTTTCTCACGTTTTTACAATCTGGTGCGGCTCTACACGACTTCTCTCATCTCCGGACACTGTCTCTATTGCAGTTAGACTTCACAAAACCGTGAGAAAGGCCAAAACCGCCATTTTTCTCACGTTTTTACAATCTGGTGCGGCTCTACACGACTTCTCTCATCTCCGGACACTGTCTCTTAAAGATTGCAGCCGGAAACGTTGCAGTTAGACCTCACAAAACAGTGAGAAAGGCCAAAGCCGGCATTTTTCTCACGTTTTTACAATCTGGTGCTTCTCTACATGACTTCTCTCATCTCCGGACACTGTCTGTATTGCAGTTAGCGCATTAAATAAAATTGTAATATAATTTTTTTAGTAGTAGTTTACATTAATGAATAAAAAAACACTTCATTTAAAAGTATTTCCTGCACAATAAAATATTTCCTGACGATTCAAGAAATACACTCGTAATTGTTGACATTTTCGCTTCTGTCGGCACTCCCGGAGTCATTTTTTTTTTTTTTTTTTATGTGTCGATTGATTATGAGTACCCAACACACACTACAAAGTATTTAGCGAAATTTCTCCCAATACCCTCTTTGGGGTTCGGGAGACAAAAAACATATTTCCATGCATGAATGTGCTCCAAATAATCTTACAAAGGCGATTTTTTTTATGTGTCTTGGTTATACGTACCTAAAATATAGTATAAAAATATTTTGGGAAAGTTCACCTCCCCCCCCTTAAGGGAGGGGGCAAGAAAATTGTAACTCTGCTCCAAATTATCTCAGGAATGCGATCTTTTGATGAGTCGCTTAGTTATGTGTACCTAACACTGACTCGAAACCATTATGCGAAATTATTCACTCGTCCCCTTGTGGTGGAGAGGCAGAAAACACGTTTTCAAGTTTTACTCTGCCCCAAATTATCTCCGAGTGGCGAAATTTAGTGTGTGGGTGCTGGTTAAGTGTACGCAATATGCACTTTTCTGGGATGTTGCGGAACTTCTAAGTTTATTCGCGGGGGAAGAAGGAACAAATGCATATTGCATATGTTCCTTAAAGAGGGTAAGGCGATACCGAAGGCGGTAGGGACCCGATTCGTCATGTTGCGAGCGTGAAAACCACTACCGAATGCAGTGGTCAATATTTCATATAGGTTTCGATGATTACAATGATATATTTTTATTTATTATTATTATTTTAATTAATAATGATGTGAAATTGAGAAATCATTTAAATATAGTGACCAAAGAAGCGGGCGAAGCCCACTAGTCTGATGTAAAGTACAAAAACAACGAGATAGCATTTGTTAACACAATAAAATGTTTCTGAGCAGATTTTTTAAGAATCTGCTGCTTGATGGGATGCTTAAGATTCACAAAACAAATATTATCTACACGTGCAAATTTTTAGTTAGAAAATTTATAACTGTAAATGTTAATAAGTGAATAAAAAATTTTGAAATTATTATTATCATTACTGAAAAGAAAAAAATGACGTATTTCTTTCTTTTCTTTTATTTTCTTTTATTTTTTTTTAGTTAAAGCTCTTTCGAATATGGTTAATAATGAATATTATCAATGAAACTACAATATATATTATAAATTAACTGCATTTTCGCGGAAATAGTTTCATAACATCAATGAATCCAGCTGCCAAACATTTTGCCCCTTTCCCCTCCCTTCACACCACTTGGAGGACAGGTTCTTGAAATTGCTTTTAGGTAGACGTATTTGTTATACTTTAAAACAAGGATGGATATGTGCTTTTACTTTCCGAAATAAATATTATTATTAAAAAAAAAGGGTAATAAAAAAATTCAATTATAAAATTTCAGTGTATCCATACATTAAAGTGTTGTATGCATTTACAGAATTCGCATGATAACGTGTAAACGTTCATTCGATTAAACTCAAAGTTGGTACTGTATATTATAGAACCACGTAGCGTGATCTATATTGATTTTGATGAGTGCGGGATTTATAGCTTTTTCCAGGTAGATAAATAAATATATATATATATCGTTATCATTATGGATTGTACATTTACGTTATTGCAGTGCTCTAACGTGTAAATTATATATTGAATTACAAATTGGGAAGGCATGTTATAGATCATAGTTATAAGAACTTTATTTAAGTGTAGAACTTCTTGTTCTTTATTACTTTCATCACCCGATGACCGCAGGTAATGGAAGCATTGTTGTCGGTCAAAAATTTCGATGTCAAATTTTCATCTGATCTACATGTTTTAGAGTCTCCTGAGTCATAAAAAAAAAAAAAAAAAAATGTTTTTTGCAACTGATCAGTATGTTAGGTAGTGTGCAACTGGTCAGTGTATGTATGTAGGTAGAGTCGGTAACAAAAGTCTCTGTTCTTAGTTAGTCTAAAAACAGAATTCGACAAGGATTTATTTAAGAAAACTGTATTAAGTGTACTTTTTTTATATAGGAATTTTTGCTAGTGTTCGGAGACTTTTATTACCGACACCGACTGTATGTGTACGAGGAATATTGTGACATTCAAATCTCCAAAACTAATAAAAATAAAACTACTGAACTTCAAAATTAAGATAAGTTTAGTGTACATGTGATTTTTCCAACTTTTTAATGAAAACTGCAAAACCTGAAGTGAGACCGTACATCCGTATCTCAAAAAGACTAACAATTTCTTGAAAGCTACTATATAAACACCGTTTTGGATGTTTTTCCGTATGTGTTAACTGAATAGTTCAGGAAAGTTGTATAACACTCTGAATAAATAGGTCAATTTTAGATCTCGCGAATGCATTCCATTAAAAACAACTCTATGTATTCTCTTCAAATTCACCATACTGACTCCCTTATAGATATTTTAGTATATAATTGCTATTTTGCAGTGAGTTGATGAGTTTAACCAGTTTTTATGAAAATTGGAAGGGGGATTGAAAGTCGATGTCTCAAAAACAGTTCTAACAATTTTCTTCAAATTCGCTACTTGGTTACTACAAGAAAATTCACGAGCGTCCTGATTAGGCAGGACAGTTAAGGATTTTGGAAATGCGTACTTTAATAAACGGCCTCTAATGATTTTATTATTATTATTATTTTATTTATTTACTATGTACATTCTCTTTAGTATATCTTCTCGACATATGCATCAGTTTGCTGTTACAAGAAATTTGTTAGGTGTCTAATTTATTGAAACAATTTTGTGTTTTCTACATATAATATTTCCAAAAAGAATGTACAATATGCCCAATGTTCGACAATGGGAATCCTGTGGTTGTTATACATCAGCTTTTTTTTTTTTTTTTTTTTTTTTTTTTGGGGGGGGGGGATTCTAAAAAAAGGAATGCATTTGCAATATTCAAAAATCAATAAATATTTAATAATTTAAATAATGACTTTCACACACACACACACACATATATATATATATATATTGGTAATTACAATTAAATTGGTACAAAATTCACTTAGTATTAATGGAAAATAAGCAGTAAGGATTATATACATCTGCGGGTGGGGGATCAGGTTAGCGGTAGTTTGAATGAAAATAATTGTTTTTATATCACCTTCTTACCAATTATAATGAAACTTTGCATACGAATCATTTATTAATTATGAAAAATTTCAGCAAGTGTCACACTTATTTGGAAGGGAAGGATAAGTGAGAGGGACAGAGTGAAATAAAATTATTTTTTATATTATCATGTTACTATTTTAGTGATATCTTATATAATATATCACTTACTGTTTATTAAAAATTACAATGAATGAGTATTATATATGGCTAGGAAAGGTCGCAAGAGGGGTGCATATGGATTTTTTTTTTTTTTTTTTTTTTTTTTTTAATCACACAGTTTAAATGAAGCTTTATATAAATAACACTTACTATTTAAGAAAAATTAAAATGCGTGTTACGTATATCTGCAAGAGAGGGCTAAAGGCAGGGCAGAGGGAAAGAAAACTGTTGTTTTTATATCCTCATATCACCGTGTTACCGATTTTGATGAAATTTTGTATAACTGTCACTTTTTCTTTATGAAAATGAAAGTGAGTTTTTCATACAGTTGAGGGGGGGGGAGGGTTAAGGAAGGTAGAGGAGAATAAAATATTTTTTAAACTGACCCCATTATCGATTGTTTGTTGAAATTCTGTGTAAATATTACTTATTGGTAATGAAAAATTACAGTGAGTGTTACATATGATTTTTTTTTTTTTTTTTTTTTTTTTTTTTTTTTGGAGGGGGGAGGGGATTATGTACAGCAGAAGAAAAGAAAATTGTTTTATATCACTATGATTTTCATTTTAATAAAACTTATTATAAATACCACCTACTGATTAGGAAAATTTATACTGATTGTTATCTATACCTGGGTCTCACAGTTCTAACAATTTTCTTCAAATTCGCTACTTGGTTATTACAAGAAAATTCACGGGGTCTCACGGAGGGGGAGCAGAAGAGAAAAATGATTGCTTAAATATCATCGTGTTACCGATTTTAATTGGAATTTGAACAACCAGAGTGCGTTAGATATATCTACGGGCCAAGGGGAGACAGAGGGAAAGAAAATGATTGTTTTTACGCATCCCCTCTTTACATTTATAGGAAACTTTGTACAGATATCACTTATTGTTCGTGAAAAATTACAGAGAAGATTATCTTATTCAGGGAATAGGGAACATACGGAAAGAATATGATATTTTTATACCACGCTGTTGCCGATTTAATAAAACTTCGCTTAACCCTTGGCGGCGCAAGGTAATCGAGATCATTTAAATTGGACTGCCACCGGAATTCACAAACAAAATTAAAATAGAAGAAATTTTAAGTTTGTAAAAACGGCCTTTTTCTGCTACGTTATAAAAGAAAATTTTTGATAAAAAATTTCAGGGATGAGTATTTGCAGCTGGAACTTAATAATTGCATCCTCGCAGCGAGGACAGCGCACCACAAAGGGTTAAATATTATTGTTTATGAAAAATTTATAATGAGGGTTACGTGTCATAGTGTCTTTATCTTCCTAATACTCAAAAATTCAGTGTTTGATTAAAATCTCTGAAAAGATAATTCAAAAACGAGATTTTTTCGTCTAATCTGTCCTCTTAGTGCCCTATCGCAGGAAACAAAAAATTACGTTCTCGTAGATTTTTAGCATGCATCTTACAAGTGTCAATAAGAAAAAGTGTTCATTTTCCACGATCCGGAAGAAAGAGTGCCGGAGGGCATTTTAATAAATGCTACTTGTTAAATATATGTGTCCTGAAAAATACTTTGGAGGGCTATAGGGGTGAGAAAAAGAAAAAAAGATGTTATAATAGAAAAAAAAAAAAAAAAAAAAAAATTCCTCACTGTACTTTAACCCCCAATATATTTGCAAGCCCCAAGTTTTTTTCTCTTTTGCAAGTAGCATTTGTGAAAAGTCTCATTTTTTCCGGCGTCCAAAGAATAAGGTCGCTTTCCTTAATTATTAATTGTAAAATACATGCTAAACATCAACAAGTTTGTAAATATTTTTTACCTGGAGAAAAGACAAAGGGGACACATAAAAAAAAAAAAAAAAAAAAAAAAAGAGAGAGAGAGAGAGAAAGAAAAAGGTTTTTGTTTTAACTTTTTACAGTTTTTAATCAAAATTTAAAGAAAAATTTTGAATACTAATTTAAGAAAAAAAAATCCCTGTGATTTGTAACACTCACTCTCATTTTCCACAAACATGAAGTTATATTTCTGAAAAGTTCAATTAAAAACGGTAATAAGGCGGTATAAAAAATCATTTTATTTCAAAGTCTCCCATGCCATCTCTGTATATGTAGCCGTCACAATATTTTTTTAAAATAGACAATAATCAATATTTAAACCAAGTTTCCTATGCATATGAAAAGATGTAATGTTGAAGAGAACTTTTCTAACTGCCTTTCCCTCTGCTCCCTTTAGCCCCCCCCCCCCCCCCAAACTATATATAACGCTCACTGTAATTTTTCATGAAGAGTAAGTGATAGTTATACAAAATTTCATTAAAGTCGGCAACATGGTCATACGAAAACAATATTTTTCTCCCCCCCCCCCCGCTCTCTTTTATCCCAAAGCTATATGTACAGTCGGTAACAAAAGTGTCCGAACACTAGCAAAAATTCCTATGTAAAAAAAGTACACATCATCCGGTTTTGTTAAATAAATCCTTGTCGAATCCTGTTCTTAGTCAGTGTAAGAACATGATTCGATAAGGATTTATTTAACAAAACCGCATGAAGTGTACTTTTTTTTACATAGGAATTTTTGCTAGTGTTCGGACACTTTTGTTACCGACTGTAACACTCACTGTAATACTTTATAAACAGTAAGTGATAGTTATTAAAATTTTTATTTTCAATCTTTCTTCATCCACAGCATAAATGTAAATATTCATTTTAAGCTTGCTTTATTATATTCTACAACCTATAAAAAAGTAGAATTGTTTGATATCTCTTACTGATATAATTTTTGGACCCCCGCCCTTACCACCGCTAACGATTGGTGATCACACGTCCTACAGAAGCCAATTTTTCTCTATCTACATCATAAATGTAAATATTCATTTTAACCTTTTTTTATTAAATTCTAGAATTTATGAAGAAATAAAATTCTTTAATATCTTTCACTCCTAATTTTTGATGACCCTTCTCCCTTCCGCTAACGATTGCTGATCACACACTCCACAGAAGTCTTTTAATTTCTAACCTTTCTCCTTACACAGCAAAAATCTAAATATTCATTTTAAACTTGCTTTACTAGATTCTAGAACCTATCAAGGGGTAGAATTGTTCAGCATATATCTTTCCCTCATGTAATCACCCCCCCCCCCCCCGTTCCATTTTCAACAAGCAATAGACGAAGCACAATCTTTTTCTCTAATTTTCTTCTATGTAAATAAAAAGCTGATTGTTTGTTTGCTTGCCAGATTTTTTTGTTCGCTATACAAATCTATACTGTTCAACCGACAGCTGCGAAAAATGCCACATTTATTACTCAGGAAAAAAATCTAGCTAACGCCGTTTTTTTTTTTTTTTTTTTTTTTTTAGCTCATTCGGTAATTGGATCAAAAGATATTAAATAAAAACAACATTTTAATGGCTCCCTACACTCAGATATATGTAACACTCATTGTGATTTTTTTATCTTTTTAAACAGCAACAGCAAGCGACATTTACTCTAAATTTCACTAAATCGGATACATTGTGACATAAAATAATCATTTTTTTCCCACTGCTTTCCGTGAGTCCCCCCATTCTCAGATATATGTAAAATGTTTTGTAAATTAAGTAGTTATCTACGAAGATTTTATGAAAATCAGTATCAAGTTACTTTTTATAAGATTATTTTATATCTGTAAGCTACCCCCCCCCCATCTGAACCCCGGAGCTATATGTACCTCTCGTTGTAATTTTCATAGATAGTAATTGATAGTTTTACAAATTTTCATAAAAATCGTTAACAATTTCTTCCCCTCTGCCCCACTAACCTTCCCCCTCCCAAGTATGCGTAGCACTCACAGCAAATTTGTAAAAATGGTAAGAGTTCGTTGTTCAAATTTTCATTAACTCTTAACGGGAAACTTGCCGTCTATGAGGCTGCTGTGTCTACGTACCTACCCTCTACGCAAAAATGAACATCTCCAGATTTTATCATTCCACCTAATCTTTCACCTAATGGGGTGATGGTAATACATTAATATAAAAGAATATGTGTTTAAGTTTACTATTTGTAAAATATTTAAAGTTTTGTTTATTTTAATTTTTATAGAAAATTTTTGAATGTCAGCAGTCTCACAGACTGCACGGTTTTGTTTGTGTAACAATTTCGCATGTTTCTAGTTAAGGGATATATATACCAACCCGATTAGGTTATCATTTTTTTTCGGCACTTTGTTAGAATACCATGAGCCGTTGAAGATCCGAGGCATGTTAGAATACATAATTTTTAAGGAAAAAATATGATAAAATTTTTGAACACTCTTAAATTCTTCTACTTGAAGGTCAGTACAAAGAATATTAAAAAAAATAATAATAAATAAATAAATATTTTACTTTTCATCAGGAACACACACACTTCCCAAAAATGTAGGTATTGACAAAAACATTCATAACTTTTGAACAAATTAAGATGTTTGAAACGTTCAAATTGCATAATAAAGCTTAAGAATGGCATTTTTACCGAAAAAACAAAGAAAAATGGCTCGGGTCTCTATGGACCTACGATAATCTCAACTGGTTAAGGATTTTCTTAAAAGTAGTAAGATAACATCTTAAGATATAAAATTGAAATAAATAAAATACCTTTATATATATGTGGAGTTATTTCTTCTTTCATTTTTTCAAATGTCAAAAATGAAAAAAAAAAAACAGAAAGCCTCATTTTGCTTATAGTTTAATAGAGATACTCAAAGTATATTTAAAATATAAAAACATAAAAATCGAAAATGACAAACGACATATTATATTTGTAATGTTTTGATAAATTTTAAAATATTATTTTTTTTCCTTTAAAGAAATAAAATGTATTAAATATATGTATATATATATATTCTTTTAATTTCATTTCTTTAACTTTATCGGATGATAAATTAGTGCTTCGTTTTTCTATCTTTTCCAGAGTCATTAGAAATAAAAAGGAAAATGAAATATAGTTATATGTATATTTATACTATCAGGTGTTGCATGCTTCGCAGGTCACTATGTTTAAATTAAGACTTAAAATTACACATAAATTATTAACCCACCCCCCAAATAAAATAAAATAAAATGATTGATTGAAACTTGTCAAAAACCTCATTCTTTTTGCCCCCTTCCCTTCCCACTCCGCCGAAGTGTGTGGGGGAGATTAAGGTAAGGCACCATGGGGGTAAGATCCTTTTCCTTTTAACGGTGCACTCTTTGTCATATTAACAGCAAACCAACTCCAAATTTAAAATTTCGTGAAGTTTGGACCATAATTTTTACTGATAAGGCACCATGGAGGGTAAGGCCTTCCCCTTTTCCAACAGTGCTGTCTTTATTATAGTAACACCAAACCAACTCCAAATTTAAAATTTCGAAAAATTAGAATGGTTACTTTCCGAGATAAGGCACCGTGAGAAGTAAGACCCCTTCTTCAAACAGTCTTTGTTAAACTAATACCCAACCAATTCTAAATTTAAAATTTCGTGAAGTTTCGACTATAATTTTTCGTGATAAGGCGCTATGAAGGGGGAGGCCCTGCCCCCTTCCAACAGTATTCTTTATCAAAGTAACACGAAAACAACTCCAAATTTAAAATTTCGAAAAAATGGAATAGTAACTTTCCGAGATAAGGCGCCATGGGGTGTAAGACCCCACTTCAAACAGTGCAGTCTTTGTTAACCTAACACCCAACCAAATCCAAATTTAAAATTTTGTAAAGTTTGGTCCATACTTTTTCGAAATGAGACACTGTAGGGGTAAGAGCCTCTCCCTTTCTATCGGTGCACTCTTTGTCATATTAACACCAAACGAACTCCAAATTTGCAATTTTGTAAAGTTAGGATAATAAATTTCCTAGATAAGGCACCGAGGAGAGAAAGGAGGTAAGACCCTTTTTCTTTTCAACGGTGCAATCTTTGTTATAATAATACCCAACCAACACCAAATTTAAAATTTCTTAGAGTTAGGACTGTAACTTTTCGAGACATTCCCCCTTTCCAACGGTGCAGTCTTTGTTATAACAGCACCCAAATAACTGAAAATTTAAAATTTCATAAAGTTTGGACCATTATTTTTCGAGATAATGTTCCGTGGAGTGTAAGACCCTCTTCCTTTCGAAAGGTGCAGTCTTTGTCATACTTACACCAAACCAACTACAAATTTTAAGTTTCGTAAAATTAATGCCGTAACTTTTCGGTCCACCAGCGGCCGAGCGGTTCAACACTCAAAGCTGGTAGACGTGAAGTGCCGGGTTCGATTCAAGGTCGCGCTCGTCGGCCTAGCCGTTCGGAGTTTTCCGTGGTTCTCTCCGAAACTTGCGTAAAAACAGGCTTGGACCCCTTAGAAAGACCTCCACGGAAGGCACTCCCCCCTCTGTCCTAGGACCCAAGAGTAGTCAAACGGCCTTATTCCGCAACACCAACATCGTAACTTTTCGAGATAAGGCAACGTGGGGTGGGTAAGACCCTTCCCCTTTCAACAGTGTAATCTTTGTTAAACACTAAACCAACCCCAAATTTAAAATTTCGTAAAGTTTGGAACATAATTTTTCGAGATAAGGCACTATGGGGGACAAGACCCTATTCCCTTCCAACGGTGCACTCTTTGTCATAATAACACGAAACCAACTCCAAGTTTAAAATTTCGTAAAGTTAGGACCATAACTTTCCAACATAAGACATGTGGGGATAAGAACTCCTCCCCCTTCCAACGGTGCAGTCTGTTATACTAACACTCAAACAACTCCAAATTTAAAATTTTGTAAAGTTCGGCCCATTATTTTTCGAAATAAGGCTCCTTGAGGAGGGGGGGGGGGTAGGTAAGACCCTCCCCCTTCCAACAGTGCAGCATTTGCCATACTAACACCGACTATCCCGAAATTTAAAATTTCGTAAAATTTGTACCCTAATTTTGGTGAGGGGGGAAGGAGATAAAACTCTCCTTCCTTTCAATGGTGCAGTCTTTGTTATACTAACAGCCAACCAACCACAAATTCAAAATTTTGTAAAGTTTCGACCATAATTTTTCGAGATGAAGCTCCGTGCGACGTAAGATCCTCTCTCCCCTTCCAACGGTTCGATTTTTGTCATACTAACACCAAACTTAAAGTTTCTTAAAAGTTCGGACCATAATATTTGAGATAAGGCAAGTTGGGATCAGACCCTCCCCCTTCCAGGAATGCAATGTTTGTCATACTAACACTTAATTCAAAATTCAAAATTTCGTGTGGATCGAATCATAACTTTTCGTCAGAACATCAGGGAAGAAGTTAAATCGATCTCTACCTAAATGTAATTTGAAATCCAAAATCACAATTACAATATTTTAATTATAATTATATCGTCAATAATTACAATTACATTTCTAATTGCGTAAAATAATTAACCATTAAATTACATATAATTGCAATCGTAAATTTTTTATTATAAGTACAGAAAAGTAATTATAATTATAACGTTTCTAATTACAATTATATTCTAATTCTATAAAACGATTACCCATTAACATTACATATAATTGTAACTGCAACATTTAATTATAATTACAGGCAGATAATTATAATTATAATGTTTTTAACTGCAATTACATTTCAATTTTATAAAATGATTATTCATTACATTACATGTAATTGTAACTAAAACTTTTCAATTATAATTACAGTAAAGTAATTATAATTGAAAGCTTTTAGTTACGATTAAAGTAATGATTAATTGCAGATGCTCAGTTACAATTACAAGTAATCATAATTGTAATTGTTTACTGTCAATTGAAACGTAATTCATTACAAATTAATTGAATTACGATTTTGCCCAACTCTGGTATGCACCTCAATAATTTTTCTTTGGCGTTTCTGACGTAGTAGTTTATTCCTGTTTTAATATTCCAACGCCAAGTCTCCTGCTATTAGATAAGTAGTTAATTTTAAAATTATTCACTGACATTTTTATTATTTTAACGATGCTCAATGTTTACAAATTAATAATTATATTTTTTCCAAAAAGTTCCTTATGGAGGAAAAATAATAAGGGAATACAGGAAGAAAAGTTTGATTTTAATTTAACATTTGGAAGGCATGTGTACCTGTAACTGTTTTTAACGCACCTTTGACACCCTTTGTCATTTAGTTTTCTTTGCTAAAATTGTTTAAATTTTTCATTTCTTCCAATGCTTACTTTAAAAAAAATTTGAAGTTAGGCAGTTTAAAAATTATTACTTGTATTAAAGTTTTATAAAATTCGAATAATAATTTGATAACAAATGTGCCATCCAAATTATATATTTATATGTTCATTTGTTTCAAACGTATGCGCAAAAGAAGAAATCCAGAAAATAGGTTGTACCTTGACTTTTGGAGACTCAGTGTATTATCGTTTTTATAACTTTAACTCTTAAATGCCGTGTGTTGCCTTTCGGCAACATACCGAGTTTTGCCTTCCAAAATATTCTTAGAATAATACTGAAGCTCTAATGCCTCATGTTTGCCGATTGACAACAAATTGCTTTTTGGCAGTAAACCATAGTTAACAGGTTGAGCGCCACGCGAATCCCCGCCAGGCCACGCGCGCTGCTTTATGTTTACCGTGTTTCAAAAAATCAATTAAAATGCCTTAATGATATCCTGTAATAAATAAAATAAAAAAATAAGTAAATTTTAAATAAATTTTCAGTAATTATCTAAACCAATGCATTTTTTTTTAGATTTAAATCATATTTTACACTGTCAGCCACCGGTGGTTGACACGGCCTAAACGAAAAGTTCAGTGTCAGCCGCTGATGGCTGACAAGGCATTCAACATGTTAAAATGAAGTATGACTTTTTAAAATATTTTTAAATTGATTTTTAAAAATAATCAAGCGTTTTTAAGGGTTAAAATATTCGTACAAACTTATTTCATAAAATGAATTTAGAGATATATAAAAATACACTATTTTTAAAGTAAACTAAATAAATAAATAATTTAAGTAAAGAATCTAATATATATATATTAATTAAATAAAGTTATTTTTCTCAGTATTATTTCATTTTATTGATATCCTTTATATAAATGCGTGTGCAAAAGCAAAATTTTAAAGCAATAGGTGAAGATTTTTTTTTTTTCAAAATTTTACGACTAGTGTAAAAAAAAAAAATCTTTTGAGAAAATAAGCAATTAATTTGGAAATGCAATGAAGTTAGGCGTTGACAGTACTTACAATTTGGTCCTAAATTTTGAAGTATAACGCGTAGAAGCATAAATGAAGCGTCAAAATGTTCAGAATGTGTATAAATCATCATAATAAAAATGTTCCTCATAGGACTGGCGTTGACAAGTTATAAGTAAAAACCTTTGAATAAATATGTGAAAAAAAAAAAAGAAAAAACTCGCAACCATTATTTTAGGTCGAAATAAAACACAATCCTTCGTCAGGCGAACAAAGTAGGCATAAGTGCTACAAAACAAAGCGGCAACGCTTTTCACAAGATTTTGTTTTATAAAACTGATTCTTTTATTTAAAAAAACTCCATGTTTTTAATATTATTTAAAATGAGTGCCGATACTTGTTCACTAAAACATTATTTAATGGTAATATGTTGACAGTTACTATTAAAATTGAAAGTTTTACTCTCTCTCTCTCTCTCTCTCTATATATATATATATATATTATTTTTCATTTCCCCCACCCCCTCAAAATTTAAGCTGTACAGTGGTTGATCCAGGTTTTAATAGATGCATAAACAAGTCATGTAGCGTCTACACCACTAATCTATGTATGATACATAAACTGCGTAAATATCGTGGATCCTTTTCTCATTTTATTTTAAAATATATATTAAATGATTACTTCAAGTACAATTCATCATTAAATCGAACTGGTAGGAGTTAATAATTTTATAACAGAATTTCGCCTTATGTTATTTTGCGTGTCGAAGAAAAATTTAGTGGTAAGAACCACCTGGTTGGAAAAATAGTCGGAGGTATAGGTATACAAAAACAAATCTTTTGTCTTCTCACTAAGCGATTTCCGCTGATTATATTCATCATCCTCATTAAACGAATTATTATTCTGCTGATCTTCTTAAAGAATTTACAAGACTTGTTATCCCGCTACGCATCATCGGTCTTATGTCGATGGATTCTGTTTTTGAATTAGAATTAGGTGTTAAAATAATTGGTTTAGCTGGTCATTGTCTAAATAAAACGTGTTTTTTATTACCATTTACAGTAGCATGCTGAATTTATCATTTAATTGTTTTCATACTTTAAATATATTATCAGACATGCCAAGTCTCCTGCTTTTGGCAGGAGTCTTCTGATTTTTGCTTGTTTTTCCATGCTCCTGATTTTCCACTCATTTCTCTTGCTTTTCTGATGTAATTTTTATCCATCCCTCTTAGCATAATTTATGCTTAAAGTTTGCGGGATTGGGTAAAAAAATTTGAAAGAAAATTGAAATTTATCTTGCCCTGCAATTTATCAAGTTCAGTTTGAATGTGAATTACTATACAATGCTTTGAAGCTAATTTTTGCATAATAAAAAATGTCTTATTATTAAAAGGTTTTTTTTTTTTTTTTTCTTAATACCATAACTATTAAAAACTTAAAGAATTCAAATTTCATTAGAATATAGCTGATATTTTCATTTCTTTATTACCTTTTCTTTTACAAAGATAATTAAGATCCTTATTGTTTTATATTAGGAGCAGAATGATCAAATCTGTCTATTTTGACTTAAATTTTAAACAACTGTATGCCTGAGGTGTTTTTTTTTTTTTTTTTTTTTTTTTTTTACTGCAAGAAACATATATTATTCATTTAATTTTAATACTGATGCTTTGTAAATACCTCCTAAGATTATAAAGCTTTACCTAAAATTAAATTTGCATTATTTTACTCATTTTTATTACAAGTTTTCTTGTTGGAAAAAGTCTCCTGATTTCTGTGAAAAAATCTCCTGCTTTTTTGTCATTAGAAGTTGGCATCTCTGTATTTTGATAATAAATAAGTTTAAGAATGTTTTTGTTATGAAAAGTATAAAATACATTTAATTATATTTGTTAACTTTATTCCTGTACCAAAACAGCAGCAATACATTTTGAAACAGGTAGCTAAAATTATTTTGAATGACTATTTAAAAGGAGACAAAACATAAGTTTCTTCTCTAATCATTGATAATATCAATGACATTATTGCTTAGTATGAGGCTTTATATTCTAATTTGGAATGCAAGGGTCAGTCCTGCCAAAAATTACCGCCCTTTAGCTGCTCTTTCATAAAATTCCACTTCATAAAATGGAGCCCATTTACAGGATTCAAATCCGTAAAATGTACCCTTTCACGACATTTCGTTTTATCAAAAAGGATTGTTTTATAAGTTTTTTCCTATATTTTCAAGTATTATTTCAAATGACTTGGTTTAATGAAACATTATAAACTTGATATTATGTAAAGTATCTGCTAAGATAAAATACATACATACTTTCCCCCCTTACAAAAGTAAGTAAAAATTTCACAAAACATTTTGTTCACAACAATATTTCTTTTTCATAAAAATGGGCCCCAAACATTAAATTATTCATATACGATTTTCGTTTTTTTTTTTTTTTTTTTTAAACCTATGTTTGAAGTCGACAATCAAACGATGTGTTTTAAATCAATTAAAAAATGTTTTTAAAAACGTGTTTCGATCTGATCGAAGTTATGAAATTCTAATTTTTCATGTTTGAAATCGAAAATTAAACAACATACAAAATCAATATAAGAAATAATAATTTAAACTTAAAAATATGTTTCTAAAGGCATGTTTCATCTAGTTGAAGTTATTAAATCATAATTATTCATTGTCATATAGTAATATTGGAGTGAAAAAGAAAATAATAATAATAATAATAATAATAATAATAATAATAATAATAATCCCCTAAATTGCGTCA
This sequence comes from Salticus scenicus, assembly GCA_963930645.1. Taxonomy (NCBI): domain Eukaryota; kingdom Metazoa; phylum Arthropoda; class Arachnida; order Araneae; family Salticidae; genus Salticus; species Salticus scenicus. The sequence goes on along the minus strand of OZ005650.1, from coordinate 339,581,979 downwards.
TTATTCGCAGAATAGATAAATACTTCCAACTTTCAAGTAAGTCCTGTCCTGGTGTTATGCATGCAGAATTGGTAGAGCGTTGGCGCATTTTGCTTGTTCGATATTTAGCTTGGTCAGGCTTCACTGTTGGAAAAATCAATTCGTCATTTCCATCTAAAACTATCTTTCATTTGATCGAAGTCCTGCGTCCTTTACTTAACTTTCTAAATTATATTCGCTTATTATCTAAATTATATTCGTAAAAAATCAAACTGCTTCATAAACAAGAAGGTGTAGTATTAAAAAAAAAAAAAGAAAAAGAAAAAGAAAAACTCCACATTTCATACGCAAATTCTTGTCTGCCTATCAAAATCCTTGTATGACCTTACATATTTCTGACATTACATTAAATTATCGTGATGCTGTATCCCCGATCTATTAGGTTGCGTGCAGCAAGTGAACCACTACAACATCCAATGTGTGCATGTCGGCGTTTCACTGCATTGTTCCACTCATCCGTGACAGCTGTATCTCGTCTATAAGTTATCTACATGTATTTTGTATTATGCTGCGTAAGCCATTTCCACTTTTACTGATTTCTAACGTATGATCGCACGGAACTTTTTCCCCCACCTTTAAAAACATTACAAAAGTATGATGCTCCGTCCCCTCCCCTCCCCCCTTTTTTTTTCTTTTCTTTTTAACAACTATTAATGGTCAAATTCTATATTCGGTGTACATAAATTTAATTTGCTAAAGAATTTTAAAATTAATTAGGCAAAATGTAGATATCCCCCCCCCCAAAATGTTACCGCAGCTACAAATAGCGTAACGCAATATATATATATATATATATATATATATATATATATATATATATATATACACACACACACACATATAAATATATTACAGTCACAATTGGAAAAAAAGTAACACCAACACGAAAATAATTAACAAGAAAATTGGAGTAAGTAAAATACACTAGTAAATAGTTTACAAATAATGAAAACTTATATAGGATAGGTGCTCCAGTGATTGGCATGCTCCAGTAATTGACATCTATCCCGAAATAATTAATAAATAAGAAAAATAATAAAATCATATATTTTACATACAAGAATTTTAACATTTTATGTCAAACACTGGAGCATAGGTTGCTAATAACTGGTAAAATGAATAACTAGCAGTGTTAAACACTGGGACATAGGGTGCCAATTACTGGAAAAATTAAAACTGGCAGTGTCAATTACTGGAACATTCAGTGGGTGTCAAATAAAAATTCATAAAAAAAAAAAATAATAATAATAATTTTTATCAAATGTATATATTTCAACATATCTGTGGTTCTGAATGTCTTTCATACTATATGTACTAACCTAAGATTTCTAAAAATATTATCTGATCACTAGAACATTAAAAACATCAGAGATTGCTCTAAAAGTGTCAATCACTGGTGCACTTACCATAAATTGAGAAAATTTTCATTCTTAAATTTAAAATATATTTCTAACATTCTTGTAAAAACCAGAAAATAATAAATATAAATAAAATATCTTACTTTGATAGATTTTAATTTTGTATCAGAGGCGTACAGTTTATCAATATTATCGTGAGTGCTTTTGTAAACTTTTGGGAGAAGGGTCTCGGAAAGTTTCATCTATGTTTAAAGCATTTTGCTTTTCATAATGTCCCCCCCCCCTCGTTGTAACACCTAGTTACTAATAAAAATAAATTTTTCCAGAGCTTACTATTTGTCATATAAATTTCTGTGTGGGGGAAAAAAAAAACAAAAAAAAAACTCTATCTTAAATTTTTATTTAAAATGGTTATTTTCCATTTATTATTTTGTTTTTATTTATTTATTTATTTTTTTGAGCGATGGGTGGATTACCAATGACAACTAGTCAACTAGTTTTTTCGGAAATAACAACCGAGCAGATTAGTTTGTAATTCCTCAAAATCCTTCATCTTTGTTTTTCATCAAAATAACTAAAGTGCTTATTTTTTGTTATTTTTTTTCTCGACATAGAACATATTATAAGACAAAACTTTCTTTTCCCAGCAATGACAACCTTTCAGATAGATTTATCTACACAAAACATCCCTAATTTTTTATTTTCATCAGAATGATAGTCATTTTTGTTTTCTATATTTCTTTTTTTTTTTTTTTTTTTTTTTTTTCCCGGTGGTCTACGAAATGTTAACAGAGCCGACTAACTGGAATAGTTCTTTGAAGTTAATAAATGAAAGAGAGCGAAAAGAGCTATATTAAATTAGATCATTGACTTCTCTTTTGTCTCCTAATATACTTCTATTACAGCAGCTTTCTGACTTTTCATTTTATGTCTTTCCTTGGTACTTGAGATATTTTTCAACTTGATAGATAATTGATCAATCTGACCATCTGTTGCCGTGCTCTTTGTTCCATTCGACATTTATTTGCTAAGATTTGCCAGATGGTCTTACGTCATTGACAGTATCGTAACACCGAAATTGAGATTTCGTGTACTGGTACTTGATTAGAAGCGGAAACCCAATTGTGTTTTCACAGTTTCGAGATCAGTATGTCTCGAGAGCAGTTAACGATTGCAATCTCAGCTCCTCACGCGAATTGCATTGTTAACCTAGTAGACTGGTCGATAGCACAAACTTTATAGCTTCCATTTTAGTTAACTCTGCTTTAAAACTGTTTATATCGCATTTATCAAAGTTTGAAAAAAAAAAAAAAAAACTTTTTTTTTTTTTTTTTTTTTTTTTAAATATAACATAGAGAAATAATATCGTAATCGTGAAAAATCGTCAATTATAATCTTACAGAGTGTAATGTTCCTAAATAGGACTAAAATTAGAGATTTTTGATAATGATTTAATTTTTCTCATACAAAAATTATTTATATATAATTTGCATTTGCGTGTTGGTATATTCATTTTTTGAATGTTATATATTTCGTTTTTTTTTTTTTTTTTTTTTCTGGTTCTTCCGAACATAAAAACTATATATTCACCATTCAGTAGTCATTGAGTGCAACTACAAGCACAACTGTGAAAATTAAAGGGAACTAACTACATGAAGTAATTATATCGCTCATGCAGTTTCGTAATGTTAGCTTAATAAAAAAATAAATAAATAAATAACAGTAACAATATTCTTTTTTAAACTGCTTTTTTTTTTTTCTGTCTCTCTCTCTCTCTTATGAATGTTCAAAAAAATTCTTTTTTAACTTTTTTAATGTGTCGTTTAAAAAATTGCGAAAACATGACTTGTAATTATCATATAATAGAAAAAATTCCATTCTCACATAGCTGTAAAATTTAGTGTGCTATTAATACTGTATGTATGGTATTTCCTTCCTGTATCTATCATGCTAGTTTCCCAAAAAGGTAATCTTTGGGTTCAAATAATTTCCTTCAAACCCCAAAATAATGTAATACTTCTAAATTGCTTTGCTGTGATAACATTGTTGTTGTAAAAAAAGTCGTTTTACAGGATGATAAATTCACATTTAAGGAGTGTTGTTAACACAACACATAATAAACATATATATATATATATATATATGCGGCATTAAATTTTTAGTAAAACTGTACTTAAAATAATAATAATAAATAAATAAAGTTATAAAAATAAAGTATGGTAATTAAAGTGCTAACCATATTATTTGTACCCATTTTTTTAATGTTAAGAATTCTGTCCGATGATGTTTTTAAGCGGCGTTTACAGGTGGGACGGTGTACTTTAAGGAAGACTTTATTGTTCATCGAAATAAAAGTAATGCTTTAAACCATTATTTTGATTAAAAATCGAATTTTCTTTAAACTCGCTTTATTAACTCTCTTTTACATAAATAATCTCTTTTCGTCTCTTTTCGTAAATATTAGCTTGTTATTACAAAAAAATTGGTAGGAGACCTGATTAGCAAGTCAGCTTCATGTCTTCTGACCACATTATCTCCAAAACGAAAAAGATCGAACAATCGAATTTTATTAATAATTACAAAACTTTGAATAAACACCATAAAATACAAAAACACTCGCAACAATTATTTTGGGCGTTAATTTTCTGAACTGACTTGAACCAGTTTAATATAAAAAGAAATGAACAGAAGTATTCAGCTTTTCGTTTAGGAGTGTAATGTTTTAAAACACATTCCGTTTTTGTATTTTAATAAAGTTTTTTTTTTTTTTTTTTTTTTTATCAAGTTCACATTTTAAGTTCTTTTTTTGTAATACAAGGTTATAAATGGGCATTAATTGTATTTTTGGTGCATTCAAAATTGTAGCTAGGGGGAAGAGAAGTAAATTATGCTTCATTGTACACCTTCTTCTCCTACAAATTAAACTGATAAGACTTATGATATTACTAGAGAAAACGACAAAAATTAGTTGCGAATGTGATGTATCAAGATAGTTCATAATGTATGAGGGGGGGGGGGGGTTAATACTAGAAGTCTTGTGGTTATTACGTCCTAAATATTTTTATCTTTTATTCAATTTATTTATTTTTGACTTACAATATTTTAGTGTCAAAAGAAAAAAGATATTTAATTTCTTTAAACTTTTGTCATCTAATATCCTTTCCTGCTAACAGTTATTTTCTAGTTTATAACATGTTATGCTTTTCATTTATTATACTTTTTAAAATACCATCTACATGCATGTACACATACAGGAAAAAGGAATCACTTCATTTTGTTTTTTGCGAAGATGGCTTGTCATTGACATTAGATTTCAAATCATCACTTTAAATTATACGCATTTCGCTTCTTTTCTCAAGCTGTGAAAATTGAAACCTAGCTCGTTTCCTGTGCCTCTTTAACTGCAGCAGTTACTTCATTAAGTGACGTTATTATATGTGCTCTGAAACATTATCTCATGATTTCTTTGCTTTTGGCACCCTATGATGGAGTGTTAACGCCATTCAGACTCAGCTCGAACCAGAGTTCCGGCTTTAGAGATGTATGTGCCTTTGTGATTTCAGCTGGTTTTATTGAGATGAAATCTTCCAAAAGAATTTTCCTATCAGGTTTTATATAATATTTTCTTCTTTTATTGCGCACTTTTTAGTTTTTTTTCGATATCTAAAAGTAGTTGTACCAAATCACATTTGTTTTTAAAAATCTAATCAGAAAATTTTATTTTCCTTTAAATTTATTCAATCATTATTCTATTGAATCATAAAATGTAAAAAAGTTGTAAGCAAATCACACACATTGTAAAATCGTTCAACCAATGCCCCGTACACAAAATTGTGTCTTATCTAGTTTAAAATTAGGGGTGGAGGTAATCAAATATTGTTTTAAAAGTGATAGTGTATGCGTATATTGTTCCGCTATTTGCAAAATAATTTTTCATTTTTTTTTTTTTTTTTTTTTTTTTTTTATATATATATATATATATATGAATTTAAATAGTTATGAAAGGAAAAAAAAAAGAATAAAGCAATTTTATTTAACATTAATTCTATGAATTAGTGAGAATGTTATATTTACTGTACATAAATGTTGTCCTGAAAATTTATTGAGGAATAGAGGAGGACGGGGCACAGTGGACCACCTCTATTTAAATCTATTAATATTCAATTCTTTTAGTTCATATGGATATTCATGTATGGCAGCATAGTACTTGTTGTATACAGCCAAAAAACCCACATGGGAAATAGTAAGGTAACCATTTTGAGCAGTTTTTATGTTTTGAGCTGCTCAAAGTAATTTTTCCACGTTGACGTTTTCAAAATTTTATAAAGATTGAACTAGTGACTATAAATACTATATAGCTGTTAAAAAGAAAATCACGATATTGCTGTTTTTAAATTCCGAAAAAAATATTAGCATATTTATTAGTCTATATATTATTTTATTATTATTATTTTAACTCTGGCTCGGGGCACAGTGGACCACCTTCCAATGTACCTAAAACTACAAATTAGATTTAATACTTATATATGCTTTAGTTAAATTTATAGATACAAATGTAATGTAAAGTATATCTCAAAGTAATAAATATCTTAATGTTATAATAAAATAAATAAAAAGAATAATAAATTTCTGAAAAGAATAAATATTTGAATAGAATTTTAATAATTATTAATAATATATAAATTTATTAACTATTTGAATTATATAGCATTAATAAAAGAAAAAATGTCTTATTTAATAAATAGTAGGAATAATATATTATTATTGTTGTTTTTAGAGGTCACATGTGAAAAGCAAAAGAAATAGCTTAATATATTATAGTTAAATTTATCCTACAAATATAATATAAATTTATTATATTTCAGAACAATTAAAATATAAATATTTGAATAGTAGTATAATATTTATTAATATCTGAATTAAAAAAAAATATATTTGATTTATATAACATTAATAAAAGAATAAAAAACGTCTATTTTAACTCAATAAATTTTCTTACTGAGATTTGATTTCTTATTTTCTTATTTTAATTTTATTTCATGAAAATGCTTGAATTATGTTCTTTAGACTTGAATAGTATAAGAAACTAATTTTAGAAAGGGGGGATGCAATTTTTATTAATTCAATATAAACAAAAGAGGCTGGTCCACTGTACCTCGGTGATGTGGGGCACTGTGGTCCACTTTGTGAGTGCTCACAATTTTTTTTTTTTTATTCATAATGTATTGGAAATATTATTATAAATAATAATAATAATAAGACATGTCAAGAAGGGTTTAGAGATTGTTTGCTATTTTTTTTTTTTTTTTTTTTTTCAAGCACATTGCTTTTCTGTTTTTTGTGGGGAAAAAAAAAAAAAAACATTAAGAGCGTAAAAGTGGTTCACTGTGCCCTGGTCTCCCCTATACTTTTACGGTATAAGAAGCATATTCAATGAATATGTGTAATATATCACTAAGCAGTTTTGTTCTAAATAAGATACCTCATTATTATTTTTTTTTTTTTTAATCAATATATGTATAAATAAAATTTTTACATTGTCAATATAACTGATATGTTATTTACAAATTTACGGGACTGTTTCTTTAGTTGTGACTACAAATCACTGTTATTCACCATTAGTGCTTTCCATATTGAGAAATAATGCTGTTATTAGTAATTCTATCCCGATAAACTTTTTAATATTAAAAACATTATAAAATTTATCATTAAAAAATCTTGGTTTAAAATTAAAATGCATATAAATTCCAATAAAAAAAAAAAAAAAAAAAAAGTCATAATAGAAAAATGGCGCTTTAAACTGAATTCTATATAATTTAAGAATTTGATTCTGAATATGGTTTCCGAATCGCCGGTTTTGTTCAGTTTTGAATATTTTCTAGTTCACGAACTCCTTAGATAAAATAACACTTGCTTTTCATTTTCGTATGTTTCAAACTTTTCATCTGTATTTAAAAAAGCTCATATGTTAACCTTAGTGTTGATATATGCCTTTAGTTGTGAATTAGCTTTTCAAGAGTTCTCTTAGAAAGTTGTGGGTGCACTGACACACAGCTGGGCTTTGTTCCAAATTTAACTGAACGAACCGAGACTAGATATATTTTCTCTCTTGTATGTGTGTGTGGCCCGCCGCTTTCGTGACAGCTAAGAAAATATTTTAGAGCTTTAGATTGCTTGCTCTTTTCATACATGCACTCTAGGTATCTGAGCGCATGACTACCCCTTTATTATGTGTTGAATAACTGAAAGCAGTGTCGAACACTAGATGTAAACATACCAGATTGAGAAAATTAATTAAAAAGTTTTTAATATTTTTTTTTGCACAGCAGTTGCGTTGTGTTGCATGTTTCCACTAATTTTTTATATTTTCCTTTGTCAGACAAGATTTTCATCGAGAATAAATAACAGGAGATATCTCGTGGGTTATAAACAGTTTAGTCTTCTTCAAAGTAGAATCGTATTTACAGTTATTCGTTGCTGATTTTTTTTTTTTTTTTTTTTTTTTTTCTCCCCCCAATGTAATGATAAAGATTGTCAAATACAGAAACCATGTTAATGATAGTTTAACCATTTTCATATTCAGAAAGTATAAGGGCACGCATGATGCATGTGTATTATTACATTGATTTACTAAGTAATGCACTACGTAATAATTAAATTTGTATTTTAAAATGTTAAGAATATAATAAAGCAGAATGGTAGTATATAAGATGTTGCTGCCAATCATTAAGGGCCCTCACCTTCACTCACCGCCGCCGGAAGCCGAAACTAATCTTATTCAATGGGAAATTTTTCTTTACAAATAACTTATTAACTAATACATATTTTTAAATTCTATTTTCACATTCTGAAAATTCCCAGCTGTGAAATTGACGGACCTTTTTTTAAAAAATATTTTTTAAATTTTTTATATTTTATTTTGAAGCTGCAAAATACGAATTTTCAATATGTGATTTTGTTTCATTTTGCAATTTCAAAATAAAATATTAAAAATTAAAAAAAAATATATTTTCAAAAAAGGTCCGTCAATTTAACAGTTGGTAATTTTCTGAATGTGAAAACAGAATTTAAAAATATGTATTAGTTAATAAGTTATTTGTAAAGAAAATTTCCCCATAGAATAATATTGGCTCGGGCTTCCGGCGACGGTAAGTGAAGAGGGCCGTTAAGTGTATGTAGCTTTACCATGCGAGAAAGGGGGGGGGGAGGAGAAATAGTTTGACAATTTTCTCTAAAAATTTTATTTGTTTTCATTGTTTCCAATTTTCTTTTAAATTTTTCTTTTTTAATTATTTATTCTTATAAGTTTGAGACATGCAGTTTAAAATTTTATAACAGGCATTTCAAAATTTAACAAACTATAGTCGGCGGCATGATTAACCCGTTAGCGCCCAGTGTCCTCATTTGAGGATAGTTAATAAAATGGCACGTGTATTTTTTGTGGTTTCTTGGAATGATTTCTGCTTTTTTGTGACAGTTTATAGCGTCACTCGAAAGTTTTACGCGCCTACTATTAATTATTATTTCATAATTTGGATAGTCATTTTTATGATTTTTCATTCGTCGCACATATCTTTGCTTTTTGCGCAGGTATACTAACTTAAATCAAGTTGAATAATAATATATATTATAATACTTTACTTTCGAGATCTTTGTCAACATATAATAGGAAATTAATCTGTTATCTCAAAGTTTTTCCATCTCGAAGTTTTCTCGCTAGAACACTAAACGTGAATAAATGAGGACAGGCTTTGAATTTAAAACTATCAGAAGAATTGTTTAAGTTAATATATTTTACTGTCAGTTGTCTATATTAATTTAGAAGGGAAATAATCAACTAATAATATTTTGCAGAATTAATTCGGACGTTGACGGGTTAATTTATAATTGCATTGAATTTACAGTTGAATTTATTCTGAAACGTCTGCTAAGGCAACGAAATTTATATTTATATAATATCTCATGATTTTTCTTTGTGAACCTTCTCTGTCAAAGATTTAGGTTTTTTGCTCAATTCTACTCTTATAAAGCAATTTTTGACTAAGTAAATTATAACTGTTTTTCCTTAACCCCAGAAGAAAGGCATAATTTTAGTATTTATTATTTATTTTCGGGGAAAATATTAAAATCTGTTTGAGTATTATTATTATTATTATCATTTCTTTGATTTTTTTATGCAAATTGATTTTTGGAATTTTGAAATCATTTTTCATATGTGGAGAGTGTGAAATATTCGTTTCCCAAAAGGAGGCCTTGTCGTCAACATTTCCCTAAACATATAATGTGCTTGAATGTTCTTAAGTAATTAATCTCAAGCAGGGTTTAACCTGGCAAAAAAGTTTCTTTAGCATTTTAGCTAAAACATATAAGCAGTATTTTAGCTTTTTCGAAAATTAATTCTTTGAATAGTATTGATTTCTTTTTCTTAACTTGGTTATCCCCAGTTTTGTTTTCTGTTTGTTTTGTTCACTGACGATTTTAACCAAGCATATATTGCGATTTAAGAAAAATGAATCAGCAAAATTTTGTTTCGATTTCAACAAACACAATACTAGCATTGAGAATACATCTATGACGCAAATTCTTAATTATGTTTTTAAATATTTTTGCATTTAAATTCAACTATTAAAAGTCGAAATTAAATCCGAATATACTAAATAGATAATGATTCCCAATATTTTTAGTGATTTTGTAATTTCTGTCTACGGATATTTGCATAAAAACTAGAGGTAGTTATAAGATATTTTATGAAATAATCTAGTTTTAGCTTTTTAGCGAAATTCTTACTGACATAGTGTAGCAAAATACATCTTTTAGCAAAATGCTAAAAAAAACTAATGGCAGTTTAAACCCTGATGTAAAATCATATGGGCGTATATTTTTTATTTATATAAAAAGCAAATATCTTCAAATAAATAGTAAATCTAACAATATTTAAGTTTAACCTTTTTTTTTTTTTTTTTTACGGACTAAAGCTGCGATTAAAAATCCCTCTGAATCATTCTTTAGTCTGTAGCTTTTTGAACCTTCAGTCATATGGATTCATATTCTTTCTAGCACCACTGATTGTCAGTTTATAGACTTCACCTCCCGAGAAAATTTTCTCTAAAGATTTTTCTTTTTTCATTGGACTGGGATTTATATAAACGAGATTTCTTCGCAGCGTTGGCGAATGCGAAAGAAGAAAAATGTATGGGTGGGAGGAATAGGAATCCTACTTCATACCTAAATGCGCATTAATTTCAGTATTTATGCACGGATCCATAAATAATTTGCCATGTCTTTTTTTTTTTTTTTTACAAAAAGAAACCTGAGTAAGCATGATAAATTTTTCGTAATTCAGCGAAATAAGTTTCGCGCGTGATGTATTTATGAAAAATATGTACACTAATTTGATTTTCCAGTTTTATTTATTTATTTTAGTTATTCTAAAATTTTCCATATGAATAAATACTGAATTTACTTAAAATATAAATTCTGTCGTGGAAGACTTCAAAAAGTTATTAAACAAAATGGTTCTCATTAATTGGATTTTTTTTTTTTTTTTTTTTTTCATTTAACCAAACATAAGTATTATACGATAATGAAATATTCATGTAAAACTTTAAATTTACTAAACATAAAAAATTTAATTATTTATTAGAGATTAAAATTTATAGAAAGTACAGAATGGTTTTAATTAAACAAACAGTATCCTACAATTAAAGCAGGTGAGCAGATTTCCACTAAATTCGGTATATGGACCATTTATAAGATGGTGTGCTCAAGTTATCAATAATAATAATTCTAAAAGTGTCCATAGAATGGCATTTTGCTTGGATAAAATGGCAAAAGTGTAACAATTGAAATGGCCTACAAGATATCAAACAGTAATGAATAAATTTTCAAACAGTTTATGCATTCCGTACGAGACATTTCCATTGTAACGATTTCTGTTTTTTCGTGAAAACGCTACCTAGGGGACGTTTTTGGAATTCCTTGAGCACATCTTCTGAAGCTTGTCAGTACAAAATTTAGCAGCTATCCGCCACATGTTTTGTTTTGGCTACAGAAGGGCATTTACAGTAAAAATTTAATTATAATCGTCCATTACCATACCCCTTTTTACGTGCAATTTATAGTACTGAAAAAAAGGCTGCGTTGTTGTCCCTTTACGTTCATTTTTTGTTTATCAGTCTTAATGCAAAAACAACCGTGTAGAGGGACAACCCCAACGAACTCCCCCCCCCCCCCCCCCCCAACATCGTTGTTGTTTAATACCATAAATCGTATGAAAGTTATCATAATAATATGCATAAATCCAATGAAATGAGATTCCATGGGAATATTAAAAATTTGACTATGTGTGATTTAAATTTTTAAAAAATGATTAAAGAACTTGCATATTTGTAGAAAGAACACCTCTTATTTGCTGTCATTTTCAACAAAAATGTATTATAAAATGAATCTGGAACTTTCAATAACACTTCCGCAGTAGTTTTCCTGCCCGAATTATTTGTTAATAATACATGCAATTGTATTCATCTTGTCATGATACATTTATAACAGTTTGAAAATAATCTCTTCGTTAGCTGTGTTCTGTGTCATTCCGCAAGATCAGATCAGATTTAATTATTCCATTCGGAAAGTAATTGTTTATGAAAATGTAGCGTGTCTAATTTATTTTCGTTTTTTACGTTTCTGTTGTTATCAATTAATAAAAAGAAAGAAAAGAAAATGAGAATGTCGATGTTTTTCTTCGCACTTACACAGCAGAAAACAGCAAACTAAGAAAAACATTCGTGTTGGAAAGTTTAATACTCATTTAAATGTACACTTGGGGGAAACTGGGACACAGTTGATCACCCCCATTTAAATCTGTTGATCTCAAACAATTTTAATTCATATGAAGACTCATAGAGCAGTGACACCAACCGGTGTTCGCGGCGAAATTTTGGTGGCCTGAAAAAAAAAAAAAATCTTGAAAACATTTGCATTTTTAAATGTTTTATTAGAAATTATACTGCTGTTAATTTTAAATTCAGAATTTTCTGAGTTCCCGTTGGATTTTAATAATATAACAATATTATATAGATATTACTATATTTACTAAATACAGTTTTATATATGGAAACAGCGATTTATTACTGTAGTTAAATCTTTTGTCCGAGATTCTTATAATATGGAAGCAATAAAAAAGTGTTAATGTTTTTCCCTGTAATTGTTTTATTACAAACAACTTTTAAGCATCGTTCTTACGACTAAATAAATAAATTTAAGTGTTTCTTAGAATAAAATAATATTTGAAATGCTTTAAATAGGTTTATTTGATATTTATAAAATAGACATTTTCTAATTATTATTCTAAAACTAATTTACGTTCCGTAATCAATAATATTAGGGGTTCACGGGATTTTATTTTATGAATTTAGAAGAAAAGGTGGGTGCACTGTTAAAATTTTCTGTAAATTTAATGTAAATATTTATCTAGAGTCTCTGTAAATTTACAGTAATTCTTAGTTAAAAGTGAATAATAGACATTCTCAATCTTTATTCTGTATTTTTACCTAATTTTATTATTTAATTTTTTAATTAAAATTAAAAATGACTGTTTGCACTTTAGAAAAAGCATTGTAAGTCCGAAATATATTCTCACCAGTAATTAATTAAAATAATATTAGTTATTAAAATGAATGTATAAAATAAGTTTTTTAACATCTCCGTTTATTATTCTCTGTAGTTTTACTTAAGATAATAGATTGCACAGAGTTTTCTGTTGAAATTTTTAACAGTGTGACTACTATCGCAGAAGACATCTGGCTACTGGTTAAGCCGCAAAGCATGTGGAGAAAAGCTAAAACAGCCGTTTTTATGTAAATTAAATTTTATATTTTGAGCCGCTTAGAGTAATTCTTCTACCTTGAAGTTTATAATCCATATAATTGTAATAGTGTTATATATATTGCTTTTACATGAGGCACAGTCAACCACTCTCAAATGTGTCTGACAATAAAATTTAATAATTTATTTAGTTAAATTTATACATACAAATACTAAATACCATGTAAAATATTAAAATATGCAAATAATTAATTTAAAAAAAAATATCCGAATATTATAAAAAAAAAAAAAAAAAAAAAAATTATAAAAATTATTAAATTTCTTAAAATAAAAAATATTTAAAATATATAATTATTGTTGCTTGAATCTCATAAACATCTGAATATAATTATGATAATAAATAAAAAATAGTGTACGATAACACGATAACAATAAATAGTTAAAGTATTTTAGCAGTTTATTTATAAAGCTTAAAATCCAAACTCCCAAAGTAGAACGTATCGTTCTATATTGGATAGAACTGTAGTTCTATCTAATATAAATATGTCCCTTGAAACTTTAGAATGACTTTTCTTTTTACTTTTCTTTCTTTCTTCCTTCCCCTTCTCAAATGTATCTTTCTATATAAAACAAATATTAACATTCACTGATTTGAGCTCATTTATTTTCATTCAATAAATTTTTATAGTTTGTCTATTTTCATTCCCCCCCCCCCCTCCATTTTTTTTTTTTTTTTTTTTTTTTTTTTTATGAATGTGTTAGCATTATGTCCTTTAAACTAGAATAGTGTATTAGAAAGTGCTATTACAGAAAACAGTGTAATTTAGATTAGTTTATTATATACAGTAAAGCACGTCTCTCGTTTAAACGTCTTTTACATTTTTACGCCCTTTTATTGAAGTCCCGATTCATTCCTATTCATTTTAATGCAAAAATTCTTCGTTTATACGCAGCTAATATCGGTTATGCGTCTTTTCCCCTTTACTAAAATTCGCAAAATTTCTCGACCTGTCATTATTTTCCATTCTAAATCGAAGAATACTGATCAAAGAATCAATTGAATTCACAGTAGAAGTTTTAATACTCATAGACAAGCAGCAAATCAGACGAATATTAAAGATTTTTAATGTTATTAAATAACTATCTGTATGACTTGAATCGTGTGCTTATTATTAAAGATACGCAATATATATAATTAATATTCAAAATGTGTTCATTTAGTTTTTAAGAAATATAATATAATACTCCATATCTGATATATGCAATTAGTACCCAGTCATGCATTAATAGTATGATTTTTTCTCACTTTTTATAATATATCTTTTTTTATTATTATTATTAATTATTGTCTTAAAAGAAGTATATGTCTTTTTATTTATACGTCCTTTTACAAGTCGGTCCCTTGAAAGACGTATAAACGGTGCTTTACTGTATATAGTTTGTTATAAAAAAAATATTATTATTATTATAAAAATAGTTAATGTTTTATCTTTTGTATCCTTAGATGTGTATTTTGTGAGTGCACACAATTTATTAGTATTATCCTTAGTATTTTCAGAATGCATTGAAAATATTTAAAAAAAAAAAAAAAAAAAAAAAAAAAAGAAAGAAATGACATAACGAGATGTTTAAAGATTATTTGCTCATTTTTTCACGTACATTGCTTTTCTTTTTTTGTACAACAACAATTAAAAGCTTAAAAGTGGACCACTGTGCCCCATCCATCCCTGCATACATGCTTTTGTTTTGTTTTTCCAATTGCATATCAAGTAATAATTTCCACTATTGCAAAAACATTATATATATATATATTATGTATAATCGACCATATTTAAAAAAATTAAAATGTGTTTGTATACATACAGTGTTTTTTAAGTATGAATATTAAGTGTTCTAAGTGCAAATTTAACTGTGTTTTGCTTTTTGAATACTTGAAAGAAAGCTGATAAGATGAATGTTAAGTGCTGTAGGTTAAATACATAGTTGGAAAGTAATCTACGTATTTTTAATTATTTTTTTCTTTTTTGTTCTATTTTAAATACGGTTAAAAATTCTTCCATGCCAACGTCCTGTATACGTTTAGTTTCGTGATAGCTAATAGAATTGAAAAAGAAGGCGAAAAAAAAAGAAAAGAAAGAAAAAAAAAAAAAAAATATATATATATATATATATATATATATATATATGTAGTTTGCTTGCATTTTAATGTATTTTCGTACAACGTGACAATTCAGTGGTGGCTTATTTAAAATGCGTCGTGAGAAAGTCGTTGTGTGGTCGCATATTGTCGAAAATTCGTGTTCTCGCCCCACACTTTTCTGTCAGTGTCGTGCCGGTTGGAATCATGATTATTGCAGTGAAGCTACGGTTACGTGGAAGTCACGTCTCTCACTGAGGAAATTGTATCTCGAAATCTCTATATATAAATGGCTAAGAGATTTCCTTGGACTCTGTGTGTGGACGCACCGAGTATATATAATATATCCTGAGCTTTTTAAGGAAATAGCTGATGGCAGATTCTGATGCACCTCGAAGCCCGAATTTTTTATTAGATTTTTTAAATTTAATTAAAATATGAAAAAAATAGCCTGGTAATAGCTTTAAAATTAGACATTTAAATTTTTTATTGTTGCCAAAAAAAATTACTTTTTTTTTTTTTTTTTAAACATAAAATGAAATATGCTTTCACGCGAAACATAAAAATTTTTTAAAATATTAAATTCGCCGCTCATGCATATGAAGAAAAAGTTAAAAAAAAAAAAAAAAAGGTTAAATGAAATGTTTTGATTTTTATGTAAAAATATGATGACGTGCTACCTTTAAAAGAGCATAAAAATTCAGAGTTTATGTGGTGCATGTGGCATCTGTATAAAATATTTATAAGAAATAGAATAAAGAAAATGTTAATAAGAGAATGTTTAAAGAGAAGCAACTATGTTGGTTACATTTTGTTTTACAGCTCGGGCTTTTGAATTTTAAGTATTATCTACCGTAGGAGTAATAACATTTTTATGCAAGCGCAGGTTGATGCTACTTTATTGATTTTGAAAGTGTGGATCTCTTTTGTTTGCTTTCTCTCCTTCTCTATCTTGGATCAAATGGATTAGCACGCAAATAGCATCAGGCCGAGTTTTGTACATTTCGAGTTTGATTTTGAAATTTTTCCCGCATTCGAAATTCGGTTCGTTCACGAACCGGGGCTTTTCTAGTATACCTTGGAAATGCCGTCGGAGAAATAAATAAATAAATAATATTCTTAGAAAGATATTTGAAAACGTTTTTCTTTCTTTCTTTCTTTTCTTTTAGAATAAATTTATTTTCCGCCGTTTCCGCTGTATAAATTAATATTATTTCTCCCTTCATTTAATTTTCATGTTTCTTTGAAATCCATTTTATAATCGATTTCATATAGTATTCCAGGTCCTTTCTCTCTCTCTCTCTCTCTCTCTCTCTTTTCCGTGTCCGCATGAATTTTTCATATGCCATGCAATGTGTCCTCATTGTTATTTCAACAAAAATAAAAGTTTTTAGTGATAGACTTTAAAATTTGAGTTTCTACCGAAATGAAAACTTCTATAGTCAGGTGTCGATCCGAGTTTTAATTTTTGGAGCCTCTGTTTTATATATTTTTGT
Source organism: Salticus scenicus (assembly GCA_963930645.1). Taxonomy (NCBI): domain Eukaryota; kingdom Metazoa; phylum Arthropoda; class Arachnida; order Araneae; family Salticidae; genus Salticus; species Salticus scenicus. The sequence goes on along the minus strand of OZ005650.1, from coordinate 339,565,129 downwards.
GTAATAACCTTCCATTTTAGTGCTCACTATATAATGTTCAATTAAATCAATTATAGCCAGGCTTTTGAAGTAATAATGAAAGGATATTTTTTATAAAATGAAATTTTATTAAAAGACCGTTGATATGGATTTAAATTTTCTTAAAAGACCTATTTTATAAATCTGAACTTTGTGAAAGGGCAGCAAAAGGGCTCCAGTTTTTGCGTATATCGGCCCCTGATAATGATACGTGTATAACATAATTTAAAAAGCATTCCTATCAATTTTATTAAATAGAAAACAATGCATTCGGCTGCTTTTTAATATATTGTCTGTCATATTGTACATGCAACAATACAGCGCATTTTTCTGTCTGACCCTGTACACAAATTATTATTTTCTGGATTTAGGTGGTCTACTTTTGAACCTCAGTTAACGAATTGTTTGTTTGTTAAAGAGCCAGTTGTAAGATTTTGTTTCGTAAATGAAGTTATGCTAAAACTCATAAAGTTATTTTAACTAAGGTATCAAATGAATTCATTCTGAAGAAAGAAATGTGTGTGATGCACATGTAACAGCATTACGTTTGCTGACTAATTGCTCAAGTAATGAATACAGTTGTCACTTTTTGTCAATTAATAATTAAATAAAATAATTGTATATGCGTATATATATGTGTGTGTGCAAATTTTTCTGTTTGTGGAGTAAACTATTGAATAAGTAACTACATAAAAAAGATATAAAATATGACGTCAATTTTAGAGAAAGTTTTGTTTGCGCAAAGTTAATTTTTTGTAAATTTTTATTTTAGTTTTTATTAGTTTTTCAAGTATAAAAAACTGTCTCTTTTTCTGAAAAAAAAAAAAAAAAAAAAAATAAATAAAATAAATAAATAAATATATGCCCATTTAGGGTTTTATTGCATAAATGGATGAACCTAAACGTTTATTTTAGTTAATTGATCAGACGAATTCACTCTTAGGGAAAAAAAAAAAAAAAAAAAAAAATGTATGTCGTTGAGCCTAAAGATGTTACGACTTCAAAAATAAATTGATTAATTAATAAAATAAATAATCAAAAAATTAATAATAATGATGATAGAAGATCAAATGATTGTAATATTCGTATTCTAATAAAGAAAAAAATAACAACAGTAGTATTGCTTCGAGTTTAAATGTATTAAAATAATCAAGTTTTTAGGGAATAAAATTCTTCATTATGCCTCAGTGATATACAATTAAACATTATTCGATATTTTTACATTTAGTTTATTAATGTAGGCAGTTCTTTTATGTTTCATCAGAATGTAATACATCTTTTCTAAACGTATCGCTAAAAGCATAAAATGTTTTTTTATATTTAGGCATACGCTCTCTCTCTATATATATATACCACGCATTGCTGTGACTAAGTTATACGTTGAATTATACGGCTGTAAACTATTTAGTACAGTCAAATTATTATTTACGAACAAAGACGAAAACGTTGTAGCCGATGTAAAAACCCACAGGGTTGAGATTTGAAACTTAGGTCAAAATTTGGAAGCGATTGATAAAAATTTTCGTAGTGTTGATATTAAGCACAAATTAATTTTATTGTAGGGTCCTATAAATTTTAATGGAGAAGTGATATATATTATTTCTAATGCTACTTTGGATAAAATTGCTAAAATGACTAATATATAAATTAAATTCTAATAAAATTCTATTAAAATAAAAGTATAAAAGAAACAGACGATTTTAAAATCAATTTTTATGGAGGAGTGAAATATAATATATGCTATAATGGATAATTTTACTATAAAATGACCTCATCATTTTAAATATTTTAAAGAGGGCAACAGCTGTAGTTATAAAAAGGAAAACAATAAGGCTAAACCAGAAAAATAAGTAAATTTGATAAATATTTTAAAACTTTAAAATTGGAAATCTTATGAAATATTGGACATTTAAAGTAAATACATGTATCATTTTAAATAGAAAAAGATTTTGGAAAAGTTTAGTGTATTTTAACGAAGTGATGAGAAGTTTTTGAGTTTGTTAAAATTTTAATAGTAAATTCAAGTTAATAAAGATGGGAAACATTGAGGATTAAGATAAGAATAATTATAAGATTAAAAAAAAAAAAAAAAAAAAAAAAACTTTTTATATACCATGCTTTTAAATTTTAATATACTAATAATATATTAATTAAAAGGAAAATGATAAATATTCTATCATAGTTTGAAGTCAAATTTGTTTTCAAATGTCAAAATAAAATATCTGATGTAAGATACTAATATTTTGCAGCGGAATAGATTTCATTTCTGTCATCCTTGGCGAAAAAAAAAAAGAATATCGCCAAATTATCTGGCGAAAATATTTAATCCCTTTCAAAAATCATGGTTATTTTAACAACTTATATTAAAAGAGTAATGGATAATATGAAACAATATTTCGTACAATACATATTACATGTCATACATACGTACAATGAATAATACATATTACATTTCGTACAATGCATACATCTGGCATGTATATTTTCGTGTTACGCTTTTGATCGCCAAATAATAATAATAATAATAATAAAAGCCAAGGGCGACAGAGTTTTGAAATTTAAAATTAAAATTTTGTCAATTTGACAGCAAAATAATCTAACACCCGCGATAACTAATACATATCTATACCCAAATATAAGGATTAAAATCGGGAAATAAATTTCCTCGATTTTTAATAATTTCTTACAAAAAATCCAGTGGGCAATTAACATAGGAAATCTTTTTCTTGGCTGCACAGACGGTCAGTGAGTCACACTTCGCTTGCGTATAGAACTCATAGATATAGTATAGCATATATAGAATAGAGTGATCATTGGGGAAAAAAAAGTTATTCCTTTTCATTTGGGAAAAGACGACGTTTTTACCAAAATATGGCCGTCTTTCCCCGAGTGAATACACACGGGAATACATACTAATATTTTAGCAAATAAAATTTATGAATAATTTATTTGCTAAAGGGGAATGGAAGACTCCAGATACAGTTTCAAATTCATATTTCTTTCTTTCTTTCTTTTTTTTTTTTTTCAATACCACTTAATGGCTGTTTACAAAGCTTTTTTTTTTTTTTTTTTTTTTTTTTTTTCCGGCATCAAAAATCTTTGTACGATAACATGGGGATGTGAGATCTATATATATTACTATATCTGTGATAGAACTACATTAGCACTTTATCAATGTGTATAAAATCTTTAAATTGATTATGACGTCAATTTTCGTGAGATGCATAATTTAACTTTTTATAATTTTTTAACGTTCACGTTTGATTAAATAAATGTATTTACTTTTATGTCGAAAGAAAATGAACTCGTATTTTTTTTTTTTTTTTTTTTTTTTTTGGCAACAATTAAATTAATGGAACTCACAGATATTTTGGAGCAACTTTAATAAACGTCTATAATTATCAAATAATTGCAATAAAAGAATATTGTGACAATAAATTGAGATAAAAACTATCCTATCTCTCAAGTTGGACCAAACTGCACACAGTGTGCAAAATTTCATTAAAATCGGTTCCTTAGTTTAGGAGTTTACCCCGGACAAACATCGTGACACGTAATTTATATATATATACAGATATATAGAAAGCGTACGTATAAAATCGAATTTATTAAAGAATTAACAAAAGTATTTATTAGAATGGAACATACGTACCTCACTTTAATCGCAATACATTGCGCTAGACGCTACATGCAGCCGTTTGTGTTCCAGAAAGGATTTTTTAGAATGCGTTTGGCATTTTTTCACGATCTTCATGTTTGTTATAATTAATTCTTATATTATCTCAAAAATCTACCATCAAACTTAGAAAAAATATAAAGGACATGAACAGTAAATATTTTTTTAATGGTCCGAATATCCTTTTTTTTTTTAACCTCTATGTTATGTACCAATGGTACAATAAATTACTACCTCACTAAATCCTTATTAATTACTGTGATGAGGTGAATTTTTATTTCTTATATCTTTACAAATTACTTTAAAGCAATTTAAGAAAAGAAAAAAGTTTCAAATACATTTTTTGTCAGTTTCATAATTTAGTAAATAAAGGGTTAAAGTGATAGTGTTTCGGATCTAAAAGAGAACTTTAAAGGACTTGTTTGTGATACATTATTTGGACTCATTTTGGTGATATAACGAATAATGATTTTAGTCAGTTACTAAATTAAAAAATTTTTCAATATGATTGGAAATTTTAATTGTCACATTTTAAATATTTTCATTATTCAACGTCTTCATATCGATAATAAAGCAAATTGGCTATTACAAATAATAATGTTTACCAGGGTTGGGGTTTTACCGTCCAAAAGTGTCCTAAATTGTTCTAAATTGTCTAAAACTGCACGAAACTGTCCGAAAGTATCCAAAACACAAATTTATTAGAAATTCTATTCTCTACATTCTCAGTAGCAATTATAATTAGTAATTAAATGTGTTTTATACTGAATATTTAGACTTTTTAAGTTAAAAGAAATTCACAATTTAATAATAGCTATAAAATTTTTTTAATTTTAATGGCTCAAAAAATTTTCTTACAATAAAAATGTATGATAGTATATTATAAATGAATAATTTGTGTTTTATTTTTAATTGCAAAATACTTACATATCCAAAATTTCACAGGAATTATGTTTAAAAGTTATTTTATTAAAAGTTCTTTCCTACATTGCATACATTAAAAGATATCAAAAATAAATAAAATATAAAAGTTATAATTAGGCAATAAAGTGTATGCATTTTCAAAAACAGCAGATATGCAACCTCCCCCCCCCCCCCCCCCCAAAAAAAAAAAAATAAATAAATAAATAAATAAATAAATAAAATAAAATAAAATAAATAAAATAAAAATAAATAAAATAAAATAAAGCGTGTACCATTTAATATTTTTACATATATATTTTCTCATTTATTCAAAATAAAATAAAATATGTCTAGTTGCACACTTTTAATATTTATTTCAAGATGATTTATTGTAAAGCTTATATATATATATATATGTGTGTGTGTATATATATATATATATATATATATATATATATATATATACATACATGCATATATTATTTTGTTCTCTTGATACATTTTTTCGTGTTGCTTATATATATGTATACGTGTGTGTAAATATTATAAATACCAATATTTATGGTACAATTATCACATTTTTTCATTAAAGCTTCAGTAATATATTTTGGCTTTTGAATTTTATAATTGTTAATATGTGCATCTTTCACTAAACATTATTATTAGAACTTAGTGGAATATACTGGAAAATCACCAAAAATAAATTCAAAAACTGGCGTACAGACAATAGCAAGAAATTAAAACTTCTTTACACACCATAAATTTTAAATCAGCACAACCGGTTTCGAAAGGACGTAGCCTTCCTTCATCAGGTGCAAACACGTGCAACTGCCTTGGAGGCAAAAGCAAGACTGAAAGCAGGGCAAAATCCAGAGGGGGAGGAGCAACACAAACAACCAATAGGAAGCAACATGCAGGGCAGGACCAATCAGAGAGGAACACATGTACACACACACGACAAAAAGAGGAGGGAGGAAAGGAGCAAACAATTAATTTTTTTTTTTTCAATAATATTAAACTAATAAGTAAATTTAATAAAATTTATCCATAAATTTAAAATGCTGGTTACGTTACGTAGATGACACTTTCATTCTTGTTGAAAATCCGTTTGATGTTTCTGCCATTCTTAATATTGCTAATGCTATTGATCCCCATATTCAGTTTACCTTCGAGTTAGAAAATTGTAATCAACTTCCCTTTCTTGATGTTTTAGTTACTAGGTACGATTCCTCTTTTAAAACCTCTGTGTACAAGAAACCTTTCTCTGTTTCTAACCCTCCCCATGCTCTCTCTAATCATCCGGCTAAACAAAAAATTGGCACCTTTTACACTTACGTGTATCGTGCCCTTAAAATTTGTTCTGATACTTCTTCTCTTAAAGAAGAATTGAATTATTTAAAGTCTGTTGCTATTAAAAGAGGTTCTAGACCCTCTATAATTGATAAAGCTCTCAAAAGGTTCAGTAGGCCTACTTATAATTCTACTCTTTCCATTGATGATAAAATTAAACCTGATAATCTTGTTGTCTTACCTTTTTATCCCCCCTTATGTTTTAAATTAGCCAAAGTTTTGAAGCGTTTCAATTTTCACGTTATTTTTAAACCTGTCAATAAATTCCAATTCCCTTCAACCAAATCCCCTGTTCCTGAGCTTCAAAAATGGGGTATCTATAATAGAGATGGAACGAAGCTTCGGCCACTTTACCGAAGCTTTGGCCTGGCCGAATAATGAGCGTGATTCGGCCGATTCGGCCTATAACAATTTATGTTGTGAATATTCTTTCAACAATTATTATTATATAAAATATTGTCATTTAAGTTATGCACAATAGTACCTTGTAATAAAACATAGTAGAAATTTATATTTAATTTTAAAGTTTGTGTGCATTGACCCTTTGGAACCATAAATCATACAACAATTAATAATATATTCTATTTAAATTGGAAGTTGCTAAGAAATAAGTTACATTACATTATATTTAGTTAACAATTTAATTATATGAACAGCTTTAGTTGCTTTAAAATGAAGCTATTTAAATATTGCATGAAACATTCTTTAAATATTTCTAGCTTTGAAACTTGTCATTGTCATATATAGTCAATAATCAAAATTAACAATATTGTCAACAATCAAGATTAACAATAACCTAGGATTATAAAACATGCAGAGAATTGTTATAAATAAAAGCTGAATTTTTATTTATTTTTATAAACCAGAATATGAGGAGGGTGCCTATTACTTGCACATCCACCCTAGATCTAAATTCTAAATATTTATTCCAGATAATTAAAGTTATAAAATTTATTCTAGATTAGTTATTATCACACAATAAAATGTTTTCTAGGTTAATAACTGACATACTGTAAATGGGTTTTTATGTTTATTTTTATCACATCACATACAAGGTTAATTAACCTTGCTTCATTTTATCATTTATCACACAATTTTAAATTATGATGCAAAATTCAATGTTTTTGCATTAACAGTGGAATGTTTATATATACCTCTAGCTCTTTAGCAGATGAATTTTCAGAGTGTTCTGTGAGTAATTCATTGTTTGTGATTTCTGAAAAACAATCCTACAATGATGCCGGAGCTTCGGCCGAAGCTTCGGCAATTAGTTGGCCGAAGCTTCGGTATTCGGCGCTTCGGCCAAACTGTGCTTCGTGCCATCACTAATCTATAATGTCCCTTGTAATAACTGTGATTTATCTTATATTGGTCAAACTAAAAGAAATCTTGAATGTCGTTTACGTGAACATTCTCGGTATGTTGTTAATCAAGAAATTTCTAAATCTTCTATTGCGAAGCACAGTTGGGAATTTGATCATAGTTTTAATTTTAATAGTGCCAAAATTATCTTTCATGCCAAACGCGTTTCCGAACTGGATTTTTTGGAAAATTTAGCTATCTACCTTAATCGTGATAAAATTGTCAATGAAAAATCTGATTCCACTTTGCTGTCTACAGCCTGGAAAAATTTGTTTAATTCAATTAAATAATTTCCTTCATTACGTTTATAACATCATATTAGTTATAATAAAATAATTCTAATTAAAATAATAATTAATGGATAAATTTTATTAAATTTACTTATTAGTTTAATATTATTGAAATTAAAAAAAAAAAAAAAAAAAAAAAATTAATTGTTTACTCCTTTCCTTCCTCCTCTTTTTGTCGTGTGTGTGTACGTGTGTTCCTCTCTGATTGGTCCTGCCCTGCATGTTGCTTCCTATTGGTTGTTTGTGTTGCTCCTCCCCCTCTGGATTTTGTCCTGCTTTCAGTCTTGCTTTTGCCTCCAAGGCAGTTGCACGTGTTTGCACCTGATGAAGGAAGGCTACGTCCTTTCGAAACCGGTTGTGCTGATTTAAAATTTATGGTGTGTGAAGAAGTTTTAATTTCTTGATACTGGAAAATGTTACAAAACAACAATAATTATAATATTTTTGTAAATTTTTCAAATATTTGCATAATTTTAATAAAATATAACTCTACTAAAAAGTATATTTAAGGACAGTTTAAGACACCAAGGTTTTGGACAGTACGGTAAAAACCATGGTTTAAACCATAGTGTCCGAAACCTTGCCAACCCTGATGTTTACTAAAACACATAATTCTTTAACAGGGTGGCCACTAGTCAAGGAAAATCAGGGAATTTAAGTGAGTCTGGAATAGTCAGGAAATTTTGACAAATTTTGTATGAAATAGACCATATTTGAAAGGAGTATTGTAAATTTCAAAATTATTTACTAATTTGGTGAAATGTTTTGGGTAAAAAAATAGCGTAAGTCAGGGAAAAATGGTGAAGAAAAGTCAGGAAATTTGGGAAAATTCTAATGTTGATCACCCTGTTTAAATAAATTCTTTCATTTTCATTCATAAAAGTGACTTATTACAACTGTTTCAACGCACTTTTCAGTTATATTTTTAATTTATAAATTGTACTTCTTTATAAAATAAAATAAGGATTGGAACTTGAAAATTATTTTAGAAAATATATTTCAGTATCTATATCTATATATCTATATATACATAATAGAACCTGCATTTTTAAGAAATACGTAATTTAGTTTTAAAAAAAAAATGTAAGAAAGTTTTGTTTATGAAATTTATTCAAAAATTTACTTTCGTACTGCATAGAACTTATCAAAAAGTATATAAAATATAAAAATACAAATAACGTTTGGTTTTATAGAAGTTCTACAGGTTATTAATATATAAAAATGCAATACAATAATTTTGAATAATAGTTAGTGTAATGTGTTTTAACTATATTATAAATTAAATGAAGTAAGCATTTTGGATTTTAACATGTAATGTTTGCTGAAACCGGACATGTATTATATCTTAAATATAATAATGTACATGTAGTATTATGCATTATAAAATAGCCTAAAATATTGTGAATTTTCCAAGTATCTCATCTAATAATAATAATCACCATAAATCTCTAATATACCAATAATATAATCTCTAATATATTCATCGGACATATATTTTTAGCATATTGCAATTATTTATTAACCAAATATGATTCGGCTCCCCACCCCCGGTCCGTAAATTCGCTATTCATGATCATATTTTATTTATACTTGAAATATTTTGTAGCAATAACATTGTTTTTAAAACCTATCTGCATGTGTAAAATGGACGTAAACATAATAATAATAAATAAATAAAAATAAAATAAAATAAAATAGCTTTTAAAGTTTTTTTTTTTTCTTTTAAGGTATTGGAAAGAAAATAATTAAGGATTTTGTTAGTTTCTGTTAGAATGTACCCTTGACATAGATTACGTTGGTAAAGTATCTAAAACTATTTAGATTTAAATGTAATATTTACATTAAAAAATAAATAAAACTATTTGCATGTAAGTATTTTGAAAAAATGTAATTCTTATACCAGCATTATAATCTTCTTTCTTTTAAGATATGAAAAGAAAATAAATAATAGAATTTTGTTAGAATTCCCCTTGACATAGATTACATCGCCTTAACGGCCCTCTTCACTCACCGTCGCCGGAAGCCCGAGCCAATGCTATTCTATGGGGAAATTTTCTTTACAAATAACTTATTAACTAATACATATTTTTAAATTCTGTTTTCACATTCAGAAAATTCCCAGCTGTTAAATTGACGGACCTTTTTTAAAAATGTATTTTTTTAATTTTTAATATTTTATTTCGAAATTGCAAAATGAAAAAAATTCACATATTGAAAATTTGTATTTTGCAGCTTCAAAATAAAATATAAAAAATTAAAAAAATATTTTTTTAGAAAAGGAGCGTCAATTTAACAGCTGGGAATTTTCTGAATGTGAAAACAGAATTTCAAAATAGGTATTAGTTAATAAGTTATTTGCAAAGAAAAATTTCTCATAGAATAACATTAGTTTCGGCTTCCGGTGGCGGTGAGTGAAGAGGGCCCTTAAGTATCTAGAACTTGATTTATGACTGAAATGTAATGGTTACAGTCTTTCAAATATTCGAACTGTTCGCAAAAATAATACATTCGAGTCACAATCCTTTAAAAAGTATACTTATAATATGCTTATATTGATGTATTATCTCATGCATATTATATTAAAAAAAAAATAAGCTTATTTGTTTCAGTAATAAAAGAAAACTCAACTTTCAAATTGGCGATAAGTGTATATTCTAATGTAAACCTATAATTTTGTGCTTACATAGTTGCAGCGTATATAGATGATTTTATAGGAGAGAAAAGAGGCTGTCGACCGCCAAAAGAAATATTTATTGTGCACGACTTTAAAGTACATGTTTTACAAGTAAACTGTATAATAATATTTTATTCATCTGATTATTTTAAATATCAAAAAAGTATTAATAAAAATATGTATTATTTTAGATGTTACTTTTTAGTTTAATGTCGTGCTTTACTGAAAAATATTTAAATTGATGTTAAATTGAGGATTTGCTTATTCATAATATTAGATTTTTAAAAAATAGATATTGAACATACCTTGTCCTGAATAAAAGAAGAAAAAAATATATTTGTGAAATTATATTAAGTACTTTTAATATAAAAAAAGTAAATGTGTACATATTGCGATAATAATTAGAAAAATGACTGTATGTTATTGCAGAAAAATGAAACGAAACTAATCGTGTTGAATAAAGATAAAGGAAAATTTTGTACTTATATATATACTAGCAGACCCGGCCACGCGTACTGTGACTAAGTTATACGTTGAATTATACGGCTGCAAACTATTTAGTACAGTCAAATTATTATTTACGAACAAAAACGAAAGCGTTGTGGCCGATGTAAAAACCCACAGGGTTGAGATTTGAAACTTAGGTCAAAATTTGGAAGCGATTTATAAAAATTTTCGTAGTGTTGATATTAAGCACAAATTAATTTTATTGTAGGGTCCTATAAATTTTAATGGAGAAGTGATATATATTATTTCTAATGCTACTTTGGATAAAATTGCTAAAATGACTAATATATAAATTAAATTCTATTAAAATTCTATTAAAATAAAAGTATAAAAGAAACAGACGATTTTAAAATCAATTTTTATGGAGGAGTGAAATATAATATATGCTATAATGGATAATTTTACTATAAAATGACCTCATCATTTTAAATATTTTAAAGAGGGCAACAGCTGTAGTTATAAAAAGGAAAACAATAAGGCTAAACCAGAAAAATAAGTAAATTTGATAAATATTTTAAAACTTTAAAATTGGAAATCTTATGAAATATTGGACATTTAAAGTAAATACATGTATCATTTTAAATAGAAAAAGATTTTGGAAAAGTTTAGTGTATTTTAACGAAGTGGTGAGAAGTTTTTGAGTATGTTAAAATTTTAATAGTAAATTCAAGTTAATACAGATGGGAAACATTGAGGATTAAGATAAGAATAATTATAAGATTAAAAGAAAAAAAAAAAAACTTTTTATATACCATGCTTTTAAATTTTAATATACTAATAATATACTAATTAAAAGGAAAATGATAAATATTCTATCATAGTTTGAAGTCAAATTTGTTTTCAAATGTCTAAATAAAATATCTGATGTAAGATACTAATATTTTGCAGCGGAATAGATTTCATTTCTGTCATCCTTGGCGAAAAAAAAAAAAGAATATCGCCAAATTATCTGGCGAAAATATTTAATTCCTTTCAAAAATCATGGTTATTTTAACAACTTATATTAAAAGAGTAATGAATAATATGAAATAATATTTCGTACAATACATATTACATGTCATACATACGTACAATGAATAATACATATTACATTTCGTACAATGCATACATCTGGCATGTATACTTTCGTGTTACACTTTTGATCGCCAAATAATAATAATAATAATAAAAAAAGCCAAGGGCGACAGAGTTTTGAAATTTAAAATTAAAATTTTGTCAATTTGACAGCAAAATAATTCAATCTAACACCCGCGATAACTAATACATATCTATACCCAAATATAAGGATTGAAATCGGGAAATAAATTTCCTCGATTTTTAATAATTTCTTACAAAAAATACAGTGGGCAATTAACATAGGAAATCTTTTTCTTGGCTGCACAGACGGTCAGTGAGTCACACTTCGCTTGCGTATAGAACTCATAGATATAGTATAGCATATATAGAATAGAGTGATCATTGGGGAGAAAAAAGTTATTCCTTTTCATTTGGGAAAAGACGACGTTTTTACCAAAATATGGCCGTCTTTCCCCGAGTGAATACACACGGGAATTCATACTAATATTTTAGCAAATAAAATTTATGAATAATTTATTTGCTAAAGGGGAATGGAAGACTCCAGATACAGTTTCAAATTCATATTTCTTTCTTTCTTTTCTTTTCTTTCTTTTTTTTTTTTTTTTTTTCAATACCACTTAATGGCTGTTTCTAAAGCTTTTATTTATTTTTTTTTTTCGGCATCAAAAGTCTTTGTACGATAACATGGGGATGAGAGATCTATATATATTACTATATCTATGATAGAACTACATTAGCACTTTATCAATGTGTATAAAATCTTTAAATTGATTATGACGTCAATTTTCGTGAGATGCATAATTTAACTTTTTATAATTTTTTAACGTTCACGTTTGATTAAATGAATTTATTTTTATGCCGAAAGAAAATGAACTCGTATATATATATATATATATATATATATATATATTTGGCAACAATTAAATTAATGGAACTCACTGATATTTTGGAGCAACTTTAATAAAGGTCTATAATTAACAAATAATTGCAATAAAACAATATTGTGACAATAAATTGAGATAAAAATTATCCTATCTCTCAAGTTGGACCAAACTGCACACAGTGTGCAAAATTTCATTAAAATCGGTTCCTTAGTTTAGGAGTTTAGCCCGGACAAACATCGTGACACGTAATTTATATATATATATACAGATATATATATATATATATATATATATATATAAACTATATTATTCTTGTGCTTATTTTTATTACCATTACACAATTACCGCAGGTAGTGAAAGTGCATTGTATTCAAATTTTTATATCGAATTTTACCTGAAGTATCAGTTTTTAAGGGTCTCCCGAGTCCAAAAAAGTATTATTTTGTGATCGGTTAATGTCTATGGTATGGGTGTAGTAGGAAATCATCATGTGACTGTCATGCCTCCAGAATAAAAAAAAATAGAACGACGAAATTTTATAATTAAAGCTGGTGCAGTATTCAGATAACTTTATCCAGTTTTAGTACTCGCTGTATAAACTGCCTTTGTGTAGATTATTTACGACGTATGTATTGGTGGTTACTGCAGGAAAAAAATTAAGCGCCCTTATCAGTTTAGTAAATTTTGTATTTTCTGACCACACTAAATACAAAAAGCGATTGCATACAATAAAGGCAGTAGTGAGTAATGTAGATATTGCTTATTTTTTATGGACTGAAACAATTGTTGAGTGTTTTAACAAAACATAGTGTTTACTTAATAAATTTTTATTCAATATACTATGCAAATGCTTTTGACTGTTGAAGCTGTATGTTGAAAGTCGTTAACTTGAACGTGTTTTCGTAATGTAGATCATTGGAAAATAAATGTCTAAAACACTGTGGAAAGATGAATTTTGATAAGCTAAAGCTCCTATTCTTATTCATAACTTGTATTATTTTGCTGTCATTAAGGAACAATAAAGTGAGTAAATGTATAAGTAACAATAGAACGAGTGTTCTGTTTTATAAGTATTTTTATTTCTTATTCTTTGTGTAAATGTATGAATAAATCAACTGTTATGTTGTAGTAAGCTTCCTCTATTTATTCGGGAAATTTCAGTTTTATCTTTTATTTTTGTGTTTTAGTATATATGTACATATACATTATCGATTAATCTAATCTAATGTTTGTATTAAAAACAATGTTTACAATACTCTCCCCCCCCCCTTTTTTTTTTTTTTTTTTTTTTTTTACCTGTTTTAATATCAAGTTCGTGATTGATAATGCGTTAAGAAGATTTAAAAAAAAAAAAAAAAAAAAAAAAATCGTAGGTTTTCTGAATAATGGAAAATGATAAAATTCGTTGTAAATTGGTATGTGTGTGGGGAGTTTTAAATAACATTAATAAATACGCGGATGATTAATAATTTAAAAATAATGTGATGAATTTAAAATGTATATATAATGTTATGAATCCACTATATATTTTAAGAACCTATGTGCCTTATTTTTGCTAATGAATTTCAAAAAATGAAAATGAAAAAATCCTTTAAATGATTATAAAGCCAAAGCTTGTGCATTTTAAGGTTTTTAGTGTGGAAATTTAAAAAAGTGATTTCTCCAATAGTTCAGTTTTTTTTCCCCTTTCATTTCAGTTGATTATTGTTAATAGTTAACTAATTAAGAAAGAATCAATTCAAAGGGAAATATAAAGATTTTTTTTTTTTTTTCGATAAATATTAAAAAGAAGGGGGGGGGGGGGGTCCTTTTTTTAGTACCTTTTTCCTCTTTTATTTAAAATCTAATCTTTATACATTTCATATCTGCGAGGGAAAAAAAAAAAAAAAATACAGCAATAAATTTTAATAGGTCCGAAATTTTCAAACTAAATGTGTTTGGAAAAAATTATTAGAGTTTCCAGGTATATTTTTATTAGAAAAAAGGTTTCCTTAAATTAAGTAATAATCATTTATAAATTTTCAATAATGTTGCATGTTATAATAAATAATTGTTTCTTCGATTAAAATTTTTATTGAATTGATAACAAAAAAATTAAAAATGTTGCAAAAATGACAAATATAATCTTTTAAGGTACTTAAACAATTCATGTAAATTATTTTATGATTTTATAATCTTTTCGTAATCAGCGATTAAAAGCAAAAATAAATTTATTTCCTCACAAATTCATTTTTGCCAGAATTAATTTTGTGATGGACTTGACGATGACATGACTGTGGTGATGTTGATGTATGTGACGATAGCACCATACACACGTATGGGATAGCTAATTTCAGTGATTTGGAACAGTATATTTTAATTTCAAATTATTCAATATCGTTAAAACATGCATCTTACAGTAACGAACTATGGATTGTAATATATTACATTTCATTTTGAATGTCTTAAAAGTACTGTAAATGTCGTGCACTCTGCTTTCAATTGAGAAAATGAAATTGTTATAAACTTTAATAACACGTAAAAGTTTTGAATAATTTGAACTAGTCAATAGAAAGAGAGCATTTTCTGACAAAGATACTCTCCTTTTTATTTCAAGTAACTAATCTTCTGAAGTCCAAGAATCTTTTCTTTAGATCAGAATCTGTTTCAAAAAATTTTAACGAAAACCATTTTTGTTCCCCTTTCTGTGTGTATGTAATTGGGTTTTTTTTTTTTCTTTTCTTTTTTCATTTTCTATCCTCAGTAGTTTTCAAAAAGATTTTATACAAGTTTCACTTGACTTTTGGATATCCTTATATAAAATATTCGAATCTTTCATCAAACGCCTAGTATAATTATATATTTGAGAATTTGGCAAAGTATTTTTTCGAAAAATGATTTTCATTATAGTAGTAAAGTTGACATCTGTGATGGTGTCAGATCTTTTAAAATGTATGTTGATTGATGTATGAAAATAATAACAACACTATTACTCTGTGTCATACGCTCTTTAATATAAGTCATTGAATTCGAAATGTAATCCTTCGTGGAAAATGTTTTTTCACATAAACATTATGCCTATTAAGTGCGATTGCGGACATCTTACAGTTTGCCTAATAAGCAATACATATTAAAAATTATGCTTTGTTTTGTTTAAATCAATACTTCTTATCTAAAAATACTATGGATACGTGAATGATAGAACACATACACACATATAATATATTAAATATTTCTTCCACATACTTTAATCATCAAATCGACTCCATCCAACGTGCAACTCCAGTTCTCGTTGTTCAACTGAAAAAGAAAAGTATAATAAAATAAATTAAAAAAATTTCAATCTCGAATCTTCGGCGGAAATGCCTGCTCTACAGGTATCGTTTAGAATTTATTACCGAACGTATTTATTAAAGTACTCTTGTAGGATTTGCCCTTGATTATCGTGGATAGTTAACAAACCCGTCAGAGCATTGAACTGAGGAAGTTGGATAACATGCCCACTTGTTGCGCCAATTCAGGTCATTAAGTCACCATACTGCGCTTCTTTTGTACTTTATTGCATTATGAATATCTTCTATAAAACTAAGATTTTTTACAAATTAAAATATTTATGCATATAAAAAAAAAAAGCTGGATTCAACGCTGAACAATGATTTAAGTAGTATAGTTTAATACTTGTTATAAAACATGTGTTTCAGTTTCACCTGTACTTTCAGATGTACTTTATATGAAGGTTTTACTTATGTATCAGTATGTGAATATGGATTTAAAATGGAAATTTCAATGTTCTTTTTAGTTGAAAGGAGAGTTTAAAACAATGAACCCTTTCTACATGTTATGTAATAAAATTGATCATGATTTGTAAGTAAAACATGCCATTAAATCTGTGTTTAATTATAGTATATTTATTTATTTTTGAAATTCCTTTTTATATACATGAATGAATTATATATTTATTTATATGTATGTCGAGTTCATTAGTATTTATGAAAAAAAAATTCTTAATAAAACGATGGGTTTTTTTGTTTTACGGTTTAGATGTATTAACTTGTAATAAAACTTTCTGAAATTAATACGATTATGTAAAAATTGCTAGGTTCTAATCAGAAATTTAATACTTCCTTCCTTTCTGCCTTTAATTTTCGCTATTTCAATTTCCAAATTCGTGTTGTGTAAAGAATATGTATACATCATATATTTCAGTAGAACGTTAAACTAGTATGCTATAATAAAAGGTTAATATTTCTATACAGAATTTTTGAAGCAAAAATGTAAATACATTTTTCGCATTTTTTAGTTAGAAAATAAATTTCTAGCTAAAAAATGTGAAAAATCAATTTCTAGAAAACAAGTATTAATTTAACGGTTGTGAATTTTCTGAATAAAGAACACATTAAACAACGAGTAATTATGGAAACAAATTTCCTTATAGAATAACATGAGCTTTGGCTGTCGGTGTCGACGAGGTTATGGAATTGTACGCTCTTAATGTTAACGTAATGTAAGAAGGCAGCTAGTGAAAAAAGAGACGTTTATGATAAAAGATTATTGATACATTTGTCTACAGTTAAATATTTAATTTTTTTTTTTTCTCTCATTTTGGAAACCTTCTGCTTTGTAAATAAAATCGTAAAATAAAATTCTGATTTGCGTTAATTTTTTATATGAAACTGGCTATTTTATTTGAAATAAAAGGCTTTTAATGTGCATTTTTTCAAGCGAGATTTAGATTGATTATTTAGGTACTCTTCTGTTAAGAAAAATAATTTTTGCTCATATATTATACCTTTTTTTCTTTGTATCAGAACTTAACTTGTCCGTAGTGTAAATGAGGAAGGAGACATAAGTATATTGTAAAGGAAACGATTTGATTGGATAATCATTCCCGGAAAGTTTTGCCTTTCTCCTCCCCCCCCCCCCCCCATTCCTTCAATATTTAATCGACCTTCCTCGAAAGCATGTGTTTATTTTATGAAACTCGTTCTGTTCCTAAAATATTATAAAGAATGACTATCCTATGACCCTTTTCAATCATTTCATTATTTTATTTTATTTATTTATTTTTTAATGTTTCGTTTCGTTTCTTTTTCTTCTTCTCTCTTTTTTTTTTTTTTTTTTTTATAAGATTATTAGAAAGTCTTGGTGTTGAATAGAATTATTGAGTTTGTCTAAACTAGTTATTACAAACTGTTTTGCTAAAAGATCACAAATGGCTTCATGATGATAAATTATGAGAATGCTCACGAATACATTTATATTATTTCGAGATTGATTTCTTATTACTATTTCTTTTCTTTTTTTTTTTTTTTTTTTTTTCGTGATCTGATAAATCAAGCAACTGCATATAAAAACAAGTCTATTTTATTATGAAAAATTGATCCGTACTTTTTAATTTCATTTTGAACTATAAATTTGTAATCTCATTTGTGAAATACTTTATGATAAATTATTAAGCGACTTCATGATAAATTGATGCATCAAATTTTCTTATTTATCTTTCTGTTTTTATCCTTACAGTAAGAATAATTCTTAAAACTTTCTTTCCAGTGTGTTAAACAATGTTGTTTCATTATATAAATAAAATAGAAAATGAAAATTCCTCTAGTATGATAAAAAACATAAATGACAGTTTACCTTGAAATGATTTTATTCAAATCGGCCACCATCTTTATCGATTACTATATATGTATAATCTGTTGCGCCATTGTCCGTTTGTGGCACGAATCACTTTTAGAGGTAGTCCCATTCTCGCAATATGGACGTTTTAAGTGAGTTCAAACTTCTATGTTGTTTAGCATTCACTTTGGCCTCTAAAATATCCCAGATGCAATAATTTAATGGATTAAGATCCGGTGAGGAAGGTGGCCAAACTTCTTGCTTGATAAATTTGGGACATTTGACATTCCTGTGTTCATTTTGCTCTGTGTGAAAGTGCAGAGTATTGTTGAAATATCCTGTTCTTTTTAGGATATAATCTGTGAGCATATGGCAATATATGTGTTGCCAATATGTCATGTCTGTAAAACTCAGCATTGATTTTTGACCCCTTTATCAATGAATTTCAGAGGTAATTTTTCATTGTTTGAGACTGCTCCGCGAATCATAATAGAACTCTTGTTTTGAAAGCGTTTGACTGTTCGAAGGTTTCCAGGTATACCCTCGAAAGTTGTTGAATATACAACATCATTTTTGACATTATAACATTATTCAGTGAAAATAGTTTCTCATCAGAAAATATTATTTTGTCAACGCTTTTTTTACCGTGCCATCTAAGCAGTTTCTTACATCTTTGTAACCTTTTTATTCTTTGTGATTTAGTCAAACCTTGAACTTTTCTTTTGCGATAAGGACTAGGTCTTCATTTAGGATAACTTGCATAGTTCTACGACTCACATTCTCTTCTGCAGCCATTTTATTTGCAGAACGTTCAGGATTTCTTCGTATCTTTTCACGAATTCTTTTTATGCGCTCTTTTGTGCGAGCCGAGCGTGGACGACCAGGCCGAGGTCTATCTTCACAGCTATTAGTCTCCAATAATCGATTTATCGTCCTATACATATAAATACCCTACTAAATCCAAGATATTTTAATTTCTTAAAGATTTCACGTGCAGAAAATCCATGATCAAAGAGCTGTTTAACCATTATCCTTTTAGCTTTCATCTTTAAAAAATTCCATAAACTTTTTCCTTTAAAAAAAAAAAAAAAAAAAAAAAAAATCGTCTTCGCGCTAAAAGAAGGTTGCTAATCGCAGAAAAAATAGGATAAATTGTTTCAACAAATGATTAAAATTAAATTCGAATTTTTGGAGTGCTACAGTATTTAATAGCCACCTCGTATATTGGCTTGCGTACTAATAGAATGTACTTTGTACCTGAAGAAGAAAGATTAATTCTTTCGAAACTCGTTGCTTTCCTTAAATTTTTATGTTTTTAGAAAGTAGATTTCCCGTATTCATTATTGTCAAAAACAGACAATTTACTGTAGATTTTTCGGATATTTAAAAAAAAAAAAAAAAAATTGCTGTATAATTAAAAATCTGAAAATATAATTTGTATTCTAAAATAACAAAAAATAATATCTGCGTAAATTTGTGTTGAAAAGAAAAAAAAAAATTAAAACAGAAAAGTAAAATATTTTTCTCTTTTAAACTTTGAATGTTCATTAGTTTTGCAATGAAACTTTCCATGTAACAATTTTTTTAATACATTTCTTGTTTCGAACGATTGTTAAATTTTTATTCCGTGTCTGTTCGTCAGATAACAACACGACTCCGAAATTTAATAAATATTTTGCAGAGGAAGCCATATGCAGAAGTCACTTTAAATTTCTTACTAGACTGCGCGAGTGCACCTTGATATTTCGATGTTGCACCCGTGCTTAATCTTTTCACCTGATGAAGGGTAGCAGTGCTATTTTATTTACATAAAGCAACTATTGCAAATTTTAGCAAGTTACAGTGTTTTACTTTTAAGGGGACATACGACCCTTAGACCTTCAAAAAACATCGATTTAATTATAGTCTTTTTTTTTTTTTTTTAAGTAAATTATTATTAACTAATCTATGTCTAATTAACATGTCTAATTGTTACGTATAAGCTTATTATGCATTTTGGAATATAATTTAAATTCTGTGGTGAATTATTTAATAATTTGTGTGTTAATAATAAATGTGTTTTTTTAACCTTGCGCGCAGGATATCTCTGAAACTATTTAATATTTTTTCTTGAAATTTTCACAGATTATGTAATATATCAGAGCCTCCCAAACTGAACCTAAATTTGTTCAAATTTAGGGTAAAAATATATTTAAAAAAAAAAAAGTATAAAGATAATTTATTTTTTAATAAAATCTGAAGTATCACCTGTATGAAAAATAGGGGGGAAGGGGATACAAATTTAGGTTCAGTTTGAAGGATCTGATATGTTACATAATCTATGAAAATTTCAAGAAAAAATATTAAATAGTTTCAGAGTTATGCTGCGCGCAAGGTGAAAAAAAAAACACATTTACTATTAACACATAAATTATTAAATAATTCACCACAGAATTAAAATTATTTTCCAAAATACCTAATAAACTTACAGGTAACAATTAGACATGCCCAATGAAGCTTAGTTAACAATAATTTACTTAAAAAAAGAGACTATAATTAAATCGATGTTTTTGGAAATTCTAAGGGTCGTATGTCCCCTTAAATTTATTTATTTATTTATTATTATTTAAATTATATCAGGGTTAACAAATAGATGTTTTAAACCAATAATTTCTGGAAAGTTTAAAATTGTTAATCTTTTCTTTTTACATATTTATTATGAACTATGTGCCTAATAGCTGTATTTGAAATCAATCTAGAAAATTTCAAAAGAAAATCTTAAGTGAACGGTAAAGGGTTAAACACTAAATGTTTTTAAATACAGTGCATGAATTGTCAATGCTCATTACTTAATTTGTTCATTCGAATGCTATTTTGTTCGCTAGATAATTTAAGAATAATTTAGCATTAATATAAAGAACATGTAATAAGTACTGAAATTATACGTATGTGTCCCAGATTCCATAACGTTCTCATGATTATTTCAGTATCGTAATCTGATATCTCCGTCTGAAAGAGCCAAATCTGAAAAGTAAGGTGGTGTTAAATTAAGAGTTTCAGTGTCATCGTTCATGGCACTGAAACTCTTAATTTAAGAGCCACATTCTATTAGCATTTCTATGTAAAGAAATGAATTAATTCGTACATAAAGTAATGAACTATATTTTATATTAACGTTATTCTGCGCTATAAATCACATTAATTATATCAGCAGAAATCACTAGAATGGGTCACCCTCAAATTAAACTAGTATGTTGTGGCCACCACAAGACTTTCTTCTATATTTACCTATACATATTCAATCAGTAACAATATTAAAAAAAAAAAAAAAAAAGTACGATTTTTTTTTTTTGTTGTTAAAAGTAAAAAAAATCGATAACTTTGTTTTAAATTATCACAGATTTATGGTTCAACCATTCGTTTTAAAGGTATTGACGAGACCTTTCGAAAGATACCCATCTTGAAACTTTGCCCCCCGGGTGGGTACTTCCCCCCCCCCGGTGGGGGGGAATCGAAGCCCCCACATGCACAAAAAATTTTTCCTGGTTAACTACTACTATTATCAACCTGATCTTTCAAAAGATACCCATTGTGAAAATTTACCCCCCCCCCTGGGGGGGGGAAGCGATGCCCCCCATGCAGAAAATTTTTTTCCTAGTTACATACTACTATTATCAATAATTCATATTAATTTTACAATCACAAGTTTAAAACAACTCTAATTATGCACATTTATACGAATTTTTGTCCTATGCTGCTGTGTTAAAAATTTAGATAAAATGCTATCACAGCGCCACCCGTTGAGCTATTGATCCCCAAACATAATCAGCACCAGTTTATGTCGGGGACCAACTAAATACCAAGTTTGGTTAAATTTCGTTAAAAAAAAAAAATTGCGATTTTTTTCAGTTTTTTTTTTGTTAAAAGTAAAAAAAATCGATAACTTTGTTTTAAATTATCACAGATTTATGGTTCAACCATTCGTTTTAAAGGTATTGACGAGACCTTTCGAAAGATACCCATCTTGAAACTTTGCCCCCCCCCCCCGGGTGGGTACTTCCCCCCCCCCGGTGGGGGGGGCATCGGGTGGGGGGGGGAACCGATGCCCCCACATGCACAAAAAATTTTTCCCAGTTAACTATTACTATTATCAACGAGACCTTTCGAAAGATACCCATCTTGAAAATTTACTTCCCCGGGGGGTACTTCCCCCCCAGGGAATGGAACCGATGCCCCCACATGCACAAAATTTTTTTCCTAGCTAACTACTACTATTATCAATAATTCATATTAATTTTACAATCACAAGTGTAAAATAACTCTCTTTATGCCCATTTATACGGAATTTTGTCCTATGCTGCCATGTTAAAAATTTGCATAAAATGCGATCACAACGCCATCTATTGAGCGATTGATCCCAAAATCTAATCAGCACCAGTTTATGTCAGGGTGCAACTAAATACCAAGTTTGGTTAAATTTCATTCATTGGTTCGTGAGATACAGCGTCCACAAAAAAATGATACAGACAGACAGACAGACAGACATTTTCTAAAAACTATTAATTCGTGTTCTCCACATTCCAAAACATGTAAATCCATCAAAAAGTGGACTTCGAAAATTTTCGCGAATCCAATACTTTCTCTATATTACATATAGAAGAAAGTAAAAACAAAAAAAGAAAAGGAAAAAAAAAAAAATGCTGTGAAATAAAATAATAAAATTTAAAAGAATTGCGCAAAATAGTAGTCATATCAATTTTTATTATTTTGAGAAATTAAAGCAGGGTTTGAAATTTTTATTATTTTGAGAAATTAAAGAGTCTTTTTTTTTTTTTTTTTTTTTTTTTAAGAAATTAAAGCTCTGCATTGTTGCTTAACTTTTCAATGTCAAATTTTGCAACCATCAGCGGAAGGAAATTGCATTTTATACGAGATAAATGAATAGCGTGAAATTCTAGTTTTGGGGAGTAAATATTTATTCTTTTGTGTTTTTTATCTTGCTCTAAATGAAGCGATATAAAAAACATGATAGTGTATTTATTTATATATTTTTTCGACAAATAAATCTTTTATAAAAGGCATCCGCTGTTTGTTATGTGAACGGAGATTAGAATTTCCTGTGACTTTGTTTCTGGTGCTCACAGTGAAGGTGTTTCGTGAAGGCATAAAAGAAAGTAACAAATAAATAAAGGAAAGTTGTGTTACCCGAAGTATATAACCCTGAGGGGTTTTTGCTTTTCTCGTTCGGTCTACTGACCATGAAAGGCGGCAATTTTAAAATGCGTTCCGCCAAAAGCTGATAAAATTGTGTAACGCTAGTTTTTTGCTAATACTATTACTATACGTATAAAATATCTGCTTTTTTAATTCATTTCTGATACCGTAATTGAGAATGTGCGAACAAACAAGTTGTTACTGCTTTGTAATGAATAAGAAATGACAATTTATTAACGCACTGATTTTTCATGAGAACACATTACTTTCATAAGAAATTATTGTTATGTTTATTGATCTAAAAAGACTGTTCCCTTTCAATCGGGAAAAAAAATGTCTTCTCCAAAAAAAATAGGCTTATAATTTGACTTTCAGATGAATGCTGAATATAGCTGATGTGAATACTGAAAATCAAAGAGTAAAAGGATTTAAATAATGTTTTTAATGAACAAGTCCCCTTTAGGGGTGGAGGGGAGGGGAAATAAATAAATAATCACTTTAAAAAAATGGTCGAAAGTGAAACATAATTTATAAGTAATGCATGATTATTATTATTTTTTTTTTTTTTTTTTTTTTTTTTTTGTATAATATAGTTTTGTCTTATACAGTGTAAACATACATAATTGAATTAAATTCTCCAGTGTTCACTTTCTATAACTGTATCCCGTAATTTCGTAAAGTACTTTATCCCTCTTAATTGCAGGTGGCCCATTGAAAATGGTGAAAAACATTTTTCTCTTATTGAAAGCAATAGTCTTTGTGGAATATAATGTAGTTATGTAGTGTTCATTGAGATCAATAATACAATCTCTTACAAACTCAAACGTTTTTAATGTATTATTCGTCTTCGTAGTATCATCTCCGAACTGAAATTTTGTATGAAGTTTGACTGTAGTACATATAACCGTGGTGGAGTGCAACATGTTCCCTAAATATACCTTTTTTCTTTGCATAAAAATCTTTGCATCGACAGTAGCATACACAGAAAATTCATTTATAAGGGAAGAACTACAACGTATCTTTATTTATCTTCCAATATTTACATACACTGTTCGTTCTTCTTTTCGAGTCGTAAACAGACAAGGATAATTCTATTTTGAGAATAGAATTGCTTTTGTTTGCTTACGACTCGAATCGGAGAACGAACAATATGTTCTATAATTATCTACCCATTTATCAATTTCAATAGATTGTATGTTTGATATGCATAGTGGCCAAGTACTCTTGTTCCTCCGGAGCATTTATTATTATTTTTATCTAGTAAAATTTTGTACAGTTTTTTTTTTTTTTTTTTTGACGGTCACATAAATGAAAAACTAAAAACTACTCTTAAAAGAAATAGTAGTTTCAAAGCTTTTAAAAAGTATCTAAAAATTAGTAACTGTGGGATATACTTAATGCATAAAATAGAAAACTTGAACCAATAGCCGACATAAATTTCATAGCTTTCGAAGCATAATTATGTGCCATGAATATTAATGTCACTTGATACAGCTGTGTTTACAGACTCGGTGACTTTGCCAACGGATATTGTGTGAGAAATGCCTAGCTGGTAATCAGCCAGGGTAGCTCAATGGTTTGAGCATCCGCACGTAAAGCGGAAGGCCCGGGTTCGATTCCCGGCTCTGGTATTTTTCACATAGTTGGTATAAAATATCAGCCTTCCACCCCAAAATTTTCTGAAATGATATTTCATGGTTGATGAATAAATTTCTAAATTAAATTA
Organism: Salticus scenicus; assembly: GCA_963930645.1. NCBI lineage: Eukaryota > Metazoa > Arthropoda > Arachnida > Araneae > Salticidae > Salticus > Salticus scenicus. The sequence continues at coordinate 339,539,871 of OZ005650.1, read as the reverse complement.
GCATAATTATGCTTTTTATGCTATTGCTCAGACAAACGGAACGGAATCTTACACTTTTTAACTTTGTTGTTGGAAAGTGTTATATATATATATATATTTCAAAATATTTGTTTGAATAAATTCGAAAAAAAAATCATTTCTCAATCGGCTCATATATGAGAAATACAGTCTGGAGAAAAGCATTTAGACTGAAAAATACTGGATAGGGATGCTCTGTTGTTAGTAATACCATTTTTGTTTTTTCCAAATAAATATAATAGCTTCTCTGTCGCTTATAGCATCTATCAGTAAATAAATTCGATTCAATTATATCTTTCAATAGCTGTACGTACGTGTTTGCAAGTATATTTAAATGGACGCATTAATGTGATCTTAACATCTCATTGAAATTCTCTAGTAAGCAAGTTGTACTTGCTGGGACATAAAAAAAAATAGAAGAAGAAACGAATTTCTAAGTAGTTAAAGCATTTTTTTCTTTGTTTGTTGCGATTATGACATTAAGTCATTCATTTACCAATGCATGTGTTCGCATTATTTGCATTTATACGGATTTAATCTGAATAAAGTGCATTGACATGTTGACGGGATGTTATGTGTTTGTACATGATGGTTAATAGTTATAATCTCTTTGGATCAGTGAATTTTGACATTGTCATCGGTTTGTACATTCTCAAGAAAGCATTTTAAATACAAAGGAAATAAGAAGATTGGAATTGCTCTTTAAAAAGAAAAAAAATTATAATCTTGTGTGGCACTCGCACGACTTTCACTTACCCTGTTATTGAATGCTATAAAAAGATAAATTACAGATTAAGGAGTAAGATAACAAGTACTGTGTATGAATGTACTTTAAAAATAGCCGAAAGTAGTTTAGAAAAAGTTTTTGACCGTTATTTCTGTGTGAGGCCTACATCTGTTACCCCCCCCCCTTCCCCCTTCCACTGGAACATAGTACCAACTTTCATAAAATATTTGGTTATTATAAAATTTCAAGTAGTTTATTCTAAATAAATTCTACTATAAAATTTCAAATAGTTTATTCTAAATTATTTAGATAACTTTCAAAAGTACCACTTCTTGAAATTTACCTATCTCGATCAAATTTTTCAAGTGGCAACCTCATATGAACTTTGAAATACAAAAATTGAATTGCTTACAATTATTTGTTTTTAAGTTATGCTGATAACAGATATGCACAGAGATTAACCGACAATGGCTTGACTTTGGTATTCCGGAGACCTAAAAACGCGTAATTATAGAAGAAAATCTGTGTTGAAAATTGGAATTTAAATTAACAATTTGTCTACCATATGGATATGAGAAACTAATTATCTTTCTTAACACACATTGACTGCTGATCTCGCACAAGTCAATGTGTGGAAATACTCCACATTACGCGCAGGCGCATAATCAGCTGTCATTGTGTTTGTTTTCCTGGACTTGGTAAAATTTAGTAAAGCACTTCCGTCAATTGCATTCAATAGAGACTAATTTATTCTCTTAATTTTGGGTAAACTTATATACTGTGTCTGTAAGTCATATACACCACAGCACATAATGTACTTAATTCAGCATGATATGAAGAACACATAACGCAATTTGAAATGCATTTCCGATATTTTCCAAATATAAAGCTATAAATTTAAACTACGGAATTCTTTTGTGTGGCCCTGTAAACGAATAATGAATGATTTTCATACCATTATTCTGTACGAATCATATTTTTATACGTATAACAAAATGTGTTCATTTCGTTTTGTTTTGTGCAATCTTAAGATGTTAAATTGTACCTACTTGAAATTTCGCCCATAGACATGATCAATTTGAATTCTCTTGGATATCCCTGTACACGAACCATTTGTTCAGTTTTAATAAAAAGTTTCATATAGATCCCTATATGATACGGAAGTCCTTGTATGGACTTCTTGGTAAAAAATTTTCTTGAATTAAGCTGATAGCAGACAGAACCACAGACCAACCACTAAAAAGCCTATTTTCCAATTCAGGGAACCTCAAAGTGTATAAATATTAAAAGAACTCACTTTCAAAAAGTTCATCACAGCAATACTTTCTCTACTGGGTAATAGAAAGTAAAAAGCTCGTCTATTGCTACTGCTGCCAGTTAAATTTTAAAATATTCTAATTTTGTTTAGTTTGTTGTATTTTTTTAAGAGTTCTGTTACAAAATTTTGCAATTTGCATCTTTCTAAAAATTATTCTTTAATGTGTTATAATGAATTGCGATTTGTTGAATTATTTTGTTTAGTGATTTAGATGTCTTAATAAGTTTTCCAGCTACTTAATGTGTTAGGCAATGTTTTTGGAAATGTACTCTGTAATCATTTTATTTACTTCTCGCCAGGGTTGGCAGGTTTTTGACACATGACAGTTTTTGACGGTTTAAACCATGGTTAAAACCGTCATGTCATAAACCTCCTTGTCAAAAATGTCAAAAACTGTCATAAACCTATATTTATAATTTAATTGTCATGAAAAAACTTAGTTTATAAAGATTTTTTGAAAAGTAAATACATTGATGTTTTTTTAAAAAACACATTGTTACAACAAACATTTTGATTAATATAAAAAACAAAACTTTAGGCTTTTAAAATTTTATTATGAGTTATTTCTATGTTCATTCAAAATATGCTGCGATACTTTTATATATTATTACGAAATTTATCTATAACAATGCTTAATACTCGTATAGTATATGTTAAACTTAGTTATGTGATACTTCAAAAATATAATTTATAAGTATGTTTTTAAATGTAAACATGTTAATGTTTTTGAAGAAACGTTATAACATTTTGATTAATATAAAAACAAAACTTTAGGCTTCTAAAAATTTATGATTTATAAATCATTGATAGATCATTTTGATTGACAAATCATTTTATTTGCAATACAACATTGTATATTTTATTTTTTTTTTAGTATTATGTATTTAACCAGTAAAATAAAAATACATAGCCTAATATTTTGTATTTAAATATTTTATAGAAAAATATAACTTTTTTTAAAATGACTGCTGATATTGCAACTTTTTAAGAAAAAGCAATAATTCTGAATGTTAAACAAGCTTGAATTGCGTCTGAAATTCTTATAATTACCGCGAGACGAGATATATGAATGCTTTCTGGACATGTATAAATTGTAATAAATTTAATATTTACTCGTACAGATTTAAAAAAAAAATTTATTTGTCTAAGCTGTAGGGCTTATCAGAGGCCAAGCGGTTCTACGCTCAAGGTTGGTAGACGTGAGGTGCCGGGTTCTATCCCAGGGCGTGCTTGTCGGCCTAGCCGTTCCGAGTTTTTCGTGGTTTTCTCCGAAACTTTTATAAATACGGGCTAGGACCCTTTAGAAAGACCCCCACGGAGGGCACTCCCCCTTAGGTCTAAGACACTAGAGTAGTCAGTCAGCCTTACTCCCAAAATACCAAACACCAATAGTCCAAGCTAAAACAGGTACAAATATGTATACAATCAATAATAATAATAAATACATAAAAATTTATTAATAAATGATTAGTATAATAAATATAGATTATAAATATAATTATTTTCAAATTGATACTAATTTACTGCCCACATATATTATGTTTTACTTAAAAAAAAAAAAAAAAAAAAAAAAAAAAAAAAATCCAGTATTTCTGTGTTTTCATGGCTTATGTGAAAATTCATAAGTAATTTTGAAATTTTAGAATTTCATAAATATTAATATAAATAAACATAAACACACAAAATATATCTATGCATACTTTGTATATATATATTTTAAGTTATAAACCAGTATATTTACCTAAATTTTTATAAATTATCTACAAATTGTTTTAAGATTTGTTAATTTATAAACAGCATAATATTTAGATATTCACTTGTATATGGCAAATATTACTAAATCCTATTTCTAACCAGGTTCTAGCTCATTTATAGATTTTGAATTTTGACAATGCAGGTTTTTGACGGTAGAGGTTTCTGATGGGTTTTTCACGGTTTAAACCCTTGTCATGTCAGAAACCACTTTTTGACGTAAAAAACCCAACCCTGCTTCTCACATTTTCTATAAAAATAATTACTTTAAGGGGGTGGTAAACTTATTAAAAATTTTATAAATCACTGTCTTAAGAATATAAAAATTTGCATACATATGCATTGTAATATAATATTAAATATATTAAAATTTCTCAAAACTATTGTAATTTATTTAAAATTCAAAATTTTAAACTTCGTGAAACTTCGTATTCTCTGCTAACTAATTTATAATTTTCCTCATTCGATTTTACATTATTAAAGTTTAACAACACATTCGGGTATTACTTTGTGGATTCAATGATATATATATTTTTTTAAATATTTTTATGTTTGAATACTAAAAAATTGCATTAAATTTCATCGTTCAAACATAAAAATATTTTCAAAAGAATTAACATATAAGTGATTCCACAAAGTAACTCTCAAATATGTTTGAAATGTATTATTAAACTATAATAATGTAAAATCGAGGTTAGTTGGTTGGTTGGTTGCCGGGTTAAGGCCAATTGACTACTCTGACGTCCTAGGCCTATTGGTGGAATACCCTCCGAGGAGGTCTTTCCAAGGGGTCCTAGCCCGTATTTAGGCGAGTTTCGGTGAAAACCACGGAAAACTCTGAACGGCTAGGTCAGCAAGTGCGGTGTAGGATCGAATCCGACACTTCCCGTCAACCAGATTTGAGCGCAGAACCGGTAAAATCGGGGATAAAAATTTTATGTGTGTAAATTTTTTAACTCTAAGACAGCAATTTACAATTCATTAACCTCAGATTATTTTGTTAATTATTTAGATGTTCAAATTTATCTTATGAATAGATAATTTATTTCAGCGGTCGCCAACTTTTTCGAATTCACAGAATACTAAAATCATAATTTAAATTTCCTCAGACCACTGAAGTCATAATTTAAAATCTTGAGGAGCTACGTGTTGTTGATTAAAACCCGTTAATAGTTGCTATAGACAGAGCCACTTATTACAGATTGCGCACTTTTTATTTAACTCACACCAATAATTTTAAAAAGTGATGCGATCAACGTTTCTTCGATTTTATTTGCGTTTTATGTATATAAAATGCCACTTCTAAAAATTTTTGGTGGCTATTGAATAAAAAAAAATCTGGCAAAACTGAAGGATGGGCGGCAAATCGACCAACTAGCGACTACTAACGGGTTAAGAAACGTAAATGTATTTCTAAAAAAAAAAAAAAAAAAAAAATCAGAGAACGCATTTTTTATAAACATTTAATATAAAACATCAAAAATTCTTATTTTATAATGAGAAAAACGTAACTGTACTTATAAAATCATAAGAATAATGCTGTTTGTTAACTGCAGTGATAAATTGCTATTCCCACAAATGAAACTGTATTTAATAAATTTAGTAATATATGCTGCATCATTTGTCTTGCATCTAATCCGATGCAGGACTGTATCTCAGGGTATATTTTGAAATTACTGAAGGCTTATTACTTTGTAAAGCAAAAAAGTTTTATTCTTAATTAACATTAAACATATTCTTTCTGATTTCTGCTTCTCACACTGTTAAAAATTTCAACAGAAAACCCTGTATAATCTATTATCTTATTAAGCCTTACGTAAAATTACAGATAAAAATATACGGAGATGTTAAAAAACTTATTCTATACATTCATTTTAATAACTAATATTAATTTAATCAGTTATTGGTGAGAATATATTTTGGACTTGGAATGCTTTTTCTAAAGTAGAAACAGTCATTTTTAATTTTAATTAAATAATAAAATTAGGTAAAAATACAGAATAAAGATTGAGAATCTCGATTATCCACTTTTAACTAAGAGTTACTGTAAATTTACAGAGACTCTGGATAAATATTTACATGAAATGTACAGAAATTTTTAACAGTGCATGCTTTTACGAAAGAAACATCATCATGAAATTCTTCTGGTACATTGCTCTCTCACTCATTTTTGTTTTATTTCTCCTCGTTAAACAGAAGGTGTTAATTGACTGAAATGATCGCAGCAACATTTTTGTATTGTTGCGTGCAATACCGTTTCGTCTGTTTTTTTTTTTTTTTTTTCTCCCAAGTCTCTTTCTTTCTTATTGATCGGCTGTCATTACTCTAGTGAACAGGGTGTTAACAAAAACTATGCTCATAATTAAAAGAATTGTCTTCAATATCATTAATAATGCTGTGAACTCTTTTATTATCATTATTATTAATGAAATGTACAATGCATAGCAAGATTTCAGTTTTAGAAAGAAACTTCCAAATCCCGATTGTTTTCGCATCTCGACTAAAGTTCAGCCTGTAACTTTCGGAGAATTAGGAATGAATAAATACAACATTTAAATGCCAATGGATTTTTTATTACTTCTCCTATACTTTGTAGAAAAAAGCATTTGGATTCCTAAAAATTTTCGATTTCTGTTTTGGATGAATTTATACATTTTCAGTGGTCCAGAAAGCAGTTTGACTATTAAATAAGTAAAGTATTATATTTAGTTGAAACTATACATAAATTGTTGCCTTTCAACTTTTGGTACGAATCGCTCAACAAGTGGCTCTGCTATGCTACGATTTCTCCCATTTACGGGAAGGTTGTATGTCACTTTCTATTGTGTAACATTACACAAAACTTGCTTTATGAGAAAGCCATTATAAAACACTGTGCTGCTGACCCTATTTGGATGCATGTCGACCTTTAGACGTTGCGCTGTGCTGCAATTTCCTTCATGCTTAGGAAGGCTATATCTCAACTTCTATGACGTATAAATGCACCAAACTTGATATAAGAGAGGGACATTAGAAAATGAATGCTTATTAAATTTTAATGTATAAATCGTTCAATGGGTGGCGCTGCTAAGCTGTAATTTTTCCCGTGTAGAGGAAGACTATATCTCAGCTTTTTATGATGTATAAATGCACCAAACTGGATATGTGAGATGATCATTACGAAAACAAATGCTGGCGTAATTTCAGTGTATATCGGCTGACAGGTGTCGCTGCTATTACGCTTCTTCTTTGATTTATTATTATTATTATTATTTTTTTTTTTTAACATGGCTGCATGTTAACATCTATTGGTTAAAACTGTCCGAAACTGCATATATGCAGTCTTTATTGTAAGAAGCTATGAATAATTTTTCGTGCTTTTTAACCAGTAGGTATCGCAGTAATATAGAATGATATAGAAGAAAGTTTTGTGACGGCCACAACGTAACGTACAAATTTTCATTTTGATTTTAATTTTTGTAAATATTTCGCTGTTGAATCAGGGAAAGACTATTTACTGTTATTACTTCATATATTTAAAGACAGAAAACATTGTACTGAAGCTAATGTAATTGATAATTTAAATTAGTTAAGGTAAGTGACTAGACATGGTGACAAAGCTTAGACAATTTTCTAAGGGAAAACTTTTGAGGAATTTGAAAAGTTTTATTTAATTTAAAGTATCCATCACATCTGATAACAGATTTTCAGTACAGTAAAATTTCAAATATTCGAATAGCAATTGATTCAAAAGGCAAAGAAGATCAAACGTAAGTTACAAGATTGAATAATACAATGAATTAATTTAGAATGTATGTCCCGAAACGAAATGCAAAATGAATAAATATGATGACAGTGGTTTTTAACTAGTTTACATAAACCCATTTTATTTGATATATAAGGAAAAGCATGAATAATTTTGTCTAGCTGAATGCGAGAAATTTAATTTTTAGTGTTATTAATTTTTGCTATAGAATCTGTGAAGTCTGCGGATAAGTAAAAATAATAATAAGAAGAAGAATGCTATAAATTAGTAATAGAAATCATGCGGTTATTATACACCAGATTTTATTTTATTTTTTTAGTATAGTAAAATTTGGAAATTTGGTAAAACTACAGACGTTTAATGGTGAATATTTTTGAAGGTGGTCAGAGTAAACCTGGAAAAGTCTGAGAATATATTTTTCTATTTTTCCAAAATTACTGTAAGAACCCTGTGCAATAAATGCCAATCATGTTGTTAAGTCAACGTCAACGTGAGTGCTTCGGAGTACCTGCATTTGGTCGCAATCAATGCTTACCTCCAACGAAAAATGAGAAAAACATAAAAATAATTTTCCATAAAAAAGACAGCCAAAAAAGGGTTAAATTTAGAATTTGAGTGCCTAAGTAATGCATTTCAAAATTCCCAAGTTTAAATCGATTTGAAATCTTTTAATTTATGTCTGATTTGTTTATGAAATTTGTTTGATGAATTGTTATGGTAACTATTAGGATTTGCTTTAACATTGTTGTAGAATAAAAGAAAGAAAAGAAATGAGAAATTAATGTAATTAATGCAATACAAGTTATTAACGTAACTCTATTAATATAATTTTTTCTTGGTAGCTTTAAAAGAAAAAAAATATATATATTTAATTTGAACAGATATAATTAATAAAAGAAATTAAAGTATTTTAATAGCGGAATGTTTTTTCGCGAGTGTTAATGACAGCTTTGCATTTTAATCAATATAGCAGAAACTGTTTCTCAACGTTGCGTCAAAAGCTCCATTTCAGCTCAAAATAATAATAATAATAATAATTTTCTTTTGAATTCCATTCTAAGTATTTTTTTATGAAATTGCCCTTTTATTAAAAAGAGCTTTTATAAAATTAATGTTCTCCTCTAACGGTATTATAAACAGAATTATTACATTTTTTTCTTCTTTTTTTCTCATTCTGAAAATCGGAACATCTTATGTAACATGATTAAATGCTTTAACATTATGTTGCTATTTAACTAATCTATTTTTTGATTCAGAAAACAATTATTGCTGACATTTATTTTATGTTTATTTATTTATCTATTTATTGACAATAGAATTATAAAACTACCCAAATCCTTTTTAAATAATGTTTTTCCTACTTTAAAACAGTAAAAAGTCCATGAATGAAGTGTTAAAATAAATGATAATCGAAATAACATACGATAATAACATGATAAAAAAACAAAATACAGATTGTAATATTATCCGTATCTGTTCTGTTCGATTTTGCCACTTGTTGATCACTATTTCGTTTGAAGGCGTGAAATCCTTCCGCGTGTTCGAAGAATTGTATACAAACTTTCTCGTCAATTTTAAAAAAGAGTACCATTTAGCACATGAAATCGTATAAGGTGGCTATCTGCCAAGTTTCTGAGAAATATTTTTCTTTAAATTTTAATGATTCTTTCTTTTGTTTCTTCTTCATTGTTATTAGTTATTGAAATCGTAGAAACAAAAAATAGCCGAAGCACAATAACTGTTATTGTATTACCTTGCGATTTTGTGATCTTATCTCTTTGTATGGTGACTTGAGTATGCTTCAGTCATCGTTATGGATTTGTCCAAAATATTTCTTCTTCTTTTTTTTTTTTTTTTTTTTTTGTTATGACTGTTATTCAATAGTCAAGGCCACCTTTAGGAGTTCTCAAATCGCCTATTTATTTTCTCTTTTTAAAAAATGATTTACTTACCTTGAAAACAAAAACAGATAATAATAATTTATTATTATTATTAGATTTAAATTTTCTGTTTTCAAAATTATTTAATTATGTAAGTTCCATAATAATTTATACATTTTGAACGTATTGGGGAAGTTTGATGTTATTTTAAAAGAAATTAATATATTCTTAATAACGATTTGCTGAATCAGTGAGTAACTACTATTGTAAGAATCCCAGTAACAAAACATGCAGCACGGCAGCGAGCGCTGCAGATTATATTAACATCTCATAATAATAATAATAATAATAATTCATTCATTCATTCATTAAAGAAACAAAAATGCCAGACTTAAAAGTACAATTATGTACAAATTGGATTATGTCTCTAGATTATTGTGCTTATTGTATTTTCCGAATTTATTTTCTTTGTAGATGCAAATTTTACATACATTATTAATTGCTGATACCAGCATTGATCCAGCATTCCTGGATCTCAGACAAATTTTGTTTTGTTTCAGATAGGTACAGAAAATTCTGCTTCTGATGTAAGAGTTATATAGGGAACATTAATTTGCATTTATCGTAGATGTTTACAAACATTTATAGCGATCTGACAAACTAAAAGGCTGTTTGATTTTTTCTTATTGCATAGCATATAATAAAACATTTGTCAAAGTCATTTTGTACTCACTGTATTAATCATTTGCTACGGTATAGTATTTTATAATTGATTATTGATTATTTTAGATCATAAACAAAAATAAATAAATTATTAAAATGAAATGTATATTTAAGTTAGTAAATCCTCATTTGAAATTTAACTGTTCTTTTTTCGCGCAATCGATAACATTCAGATCTATTATTATATATACATATATTAATATTGATATTTAATTGAAACATTGTGCGTTTTCTGAGTAATCCCATTGTTATATTATTGGTTTTTTCCATTAGAAATTAAAGAAAACAATCAGTTAGAATGGAGAACGACAAAATTTGTCTAAATTTAATGTAAATGTATTTTAACTGTTTAATAAAGTATAAATGCACAAATAGATAAATTATTTAAGAAAAAAAGATAAAGGAAATAAGATTGTTAATAAACTGCCCGAATACTCTTCCCACGATTGTGATTGTTATGAATAGAAATTTTATCTGATCTCAACTAACATGAAGATAATAAATAAAAAAAAATATTACCGTTTTGATGTTGCACTTGCACCTACTTTTTATCACCTGAAAAAAAGTAGATATTATCAGGATCAGGCTATTATTTTGAACCGAAATAATTGTTGTGTTTTTTTTTTTTCTTTCTTTCTTTCTTATGTATGGTGTTTGTTTATTAAGTTTTTTTTTTTTTAATTATTATTATTTATTACTTTTCAACGCCCCCGCCCCCATCCTTTTTTTTTTTTTACACTTAAATTTCACTTTAATTTAATATAATAAAATTGTTGAATCATTAATATTTAATTAATTCGCAAAACACTGTGTTCATCCTTGTCCTTAGATTTTTTTTTTTTTTTTTTAAATATAATAGCTAATATCAAAGCTTATGGTTATATTTATAACCCAACTTTGTATATTGCTGGTTACAGCTAAACTCTTACAAAATATTGACTGCCGGAGTTCCACGTATCATTTCTGCTTATTTTTCTCTGGTAACTTCTCATTTTTTATTTGCTTGTTTGTTAATTTTATTTTTCGAATTTATTTTTACATTTTAACACAAGATAGGACGTCTGCTATAGTGTTTAATTTATATGGCTTCTGTAGTTCGAAATTTTATGTTTCATCTTCTTATGAAAAATCAACATCCCTGATGAAAATTTTTTCAGTTTTTGGGCGTTTTTACAATTTTTAAACAATGATCTCATTTTAAAATATTAAAAACACAAAAACATAAATTTAAACGTTTCGAGCCTATTACAGGCTCCTCATCAGTAAAAACATCAAGTGCAAATGATGAGATGAACAACAGACTTTATGTGAGTACAACGTATTCATCAGGAACTGCGCATGCCTCATTAAGTGGAGAAAAATGTTGATTTGTGTACCAGCCCTCCAGGAAAATTCTTGAGTGATAATTTAAACAATTAGATACGATTATTTTAGTACTGTTAATTTGAGTATAAATGTTGCACTTAAACTGGGACTTTAATTCTCTCTGTAGTATTCAGTTTTCTTTCTTTCTTTATCTTAATGTTTTATTTTTACAGTTCTGTAAATCGATTGAAACAATTCGAAAAAGAAAAAAAAAAAAAAATCCAAAAATTCGATAATTACATTTATTGTATATCTTACTACACCTGATTTCTTTTATAATTTCCTGTTATCGTGTTATTTTCAGTGTCCATTTAATATTATACCTTTTTTAAATGTTTGAGCAGCTTTTTATACATAATATCTAAAGCAAATTTATTGTGGGTAAATTTAGTATTTTTCTTTTATGCAAACTTTTGTATATTCGGGTAGATTTTTTTTTTTTTTTTTTTTTTTTTTTTTTTAAATATATAGCAATATATATATTTGCGATTATTCTATTTTTACCTTGCTTGTCCTACTGACATGAATATCATTTAAAACAGGCCTGTCCAACCCAAAACACTTGGTGGGCCGCATTAGAAATATATTTTATTCATTCGGGCCACACTGTATGTACAGTCATGAAAAAATCCCCCCCCCCCTGCTTTACCGACTAATTCCACCGTAAATTAATGTAGAGACTTGCGACTGGTGCCAATCGATTAGTAATAAGGCCTAGTTTAGACGGTTTAGTTAGATTTTGCTTAAGGGATGTATACATATTAAAACTGGCATCAACTTTTTATTTTTTTAAGGCAACCCGCAATTTCGACAAGCTTTTTGGATTAAAAATTAGATGTCATTACCAATCGTTAGGCATCAGCTGCTAGTTTCTACGATGATTTACGGCGAAATTAGTCAGAGAGGAAATTATTACTATTATTATTATTTTATGACTGTACATATGCATATGTGTATATATGTTTGTGAGTATATGATTCATGTATGTATATACTTTTTTCGGAGAAGGGCAGGGTGAAAATTCGGAGAAGAATACATTAATTTAAATTATTTTCATTCATAAATTAACAATAGAATTGTAAAAAAAAAAAAAAATTACAACTATATATTAAAACTATAATAAAAAGAATGAATAATGGATCTAATAACATTCCATTACAACAGTTCCTTATCTACCATAATCGTTGAAAGGTATTTTCACTTCGAAAAGTCAGAACGTATTTATTAATTTTTCATTCGTTAACCAATGTTGTCAAACTTTAAATATCGTTAGTCTCCTCGCGGGCCGCAAGAAACTACGCTGTGGGCCGCATGCGGCCCGCACCCCTGATTTAAAATTTAGCACTAAATTCTGGAATTAGATAAAGTTATCTTTTTGTGAATTATTAGTTCACTTAAATCCTTGGAATGTTCATATGGGACTTTGAGAAATGGCAACAGTTCATAAAAAGAAAAAAAAAAGTAAAAGGATCATTAAAGTTGCATCTTGACATCATAACTAGAGATACGTTTAAATAGAAAAAAATAACCTTATCAACTTTAAAAATATCAACTGCACTTAGACAGTGTTTATAAAATTAGGGGAGTGAAGAACTATCGGTTATTTAAATTTTTATTTTCTAAGTGGAAAATAAAAATTATGCTTAAGAATTTTGAAAATTTACCTAGTACAATGATTTGAAATGTAGGTCACTTTAACTTCAAAAATTCAGATTGCAAAATTACATTAGAATTGCACTTACAGGTGCAATTCTAATGTAGTATGATCAGAGTGTGTTCACTAAAGTTGAATATTAAATGTATGTTAATTAAGGGATTACATAGGTTTCGAAAGCTAAAGAAGAGTATATTTTCTCTTTATTTATTTATTTATTTATTTTAAATATACTTAATAGATATATATATATATTTTTTTTTAATTCAAAATGTTGATTAAACAAAAGTGGATCCTGGTTTTCGAAGACCCTTCAGAAAAGCGATAGGCACAATTTTTCTCACAAACTAATGCACTGACTTTATTGAAATTTAGACACTTCTTTAAAATAGAATTGACTGATGTTTGAACGAAGGATTTTTTTTTTTTTTTTAATTGAAATTTGAATTTTTTGGCAGAGTTGTATGCAAAACCAGTACAATTTTCGGTATATTTCAACCCACTATAATTTTGTAAAATTAGTTGTGATTGGAAAAAAGAAAAGTCCTTCATCCAAGCACTAGTCAATTATATTTTGAAGAATTGTGCCAATTTTCAAGATCGGTACATTAGCTTCTGAGAAATCGTGTCCACCCCTTTTCTGAAGGGCCTCCTGCAACCAAGACACACTGGCTGAATCTTCCAAATTTTTTTCATGAAAATTTTATAAATATTATTTAAATGTTACTCTTTTATATGCTTAAATTTTTGAATGAAAAATTTTATTATTATTATTATTATTATTATTATTATATAAATACAAATAGAGAAAATATGCTTTTGTAGCCTTCAAATTTCATGTAACCCCTTAAATGTAATTCCCCCCCCCCCCCCCCCAATTTCATGTATGCGTTTGATCACGATTATTCGAAAGGTTTAATTAGTAGCACCACCCCCCCTTTTTTTTTCTTTCCCTCTCCTTGTCTTAACACGAAGAGATGAACCCTATAATTTTCCGTACAAAATGCCTGATCAGTGCTTTTTATTTTTAATTTCTTGGCATCCTTAAAAAATTCAGTTTATTAGTCCTTCAAATGAAGTCCATTGTCTTATCAAAGTAGGAAGTATACCCGAATGCAAGTTTCAGATCTGTTTTATTTGTTTTGCTCCATATGATGAATGATTTATTATTTCATACGGATTTAGAGCTGTTTGTTTAATATGAGGTTAATTTATTTGATTTGTTAATTAATACTGTTATCATTCATTTGATCTTTAAACATATTAATTTGAGTTTTAGAAACACATTTATCAATGAGAATGCTACGGTTGTTTCCTGAATAGATAAATTCAATTAAATTGGTTTAATGTGAATGGCTGAGGTTTGGTAGTTTAAATCAAGATTAAAATGAAAAACAAACACAAGTGCGAAACCTAATTTTGAAAATTTTAATCACTTTTATTAACTAGCAATTACATTCATAAAGCGTGACCGTCTCTCTCATTCTGTTTTTGTAAGTATAATATTTAAAATATATATCAGGGTGCCTGTGCAATGGATAACCTGGAAAAATCAGGGAAAATTTAAATTCATAAGGAAAAGAGATAATTTTTTCTGGTTAAAAATTAAAGATTTAAAATTACTGTGTCAGGAAAAGTCTAAATTAGCTCTTAAATCTAATTAATTATTGTAAAATATATTTCAATAAATCAAAGCAGTTCTTTTCACTCTAATTCTTTTTTATAACCAAAGATATATCAAAACAAGTTTCAACAGATACTTGTTTAACCCTTTCAGTCGCAGTGTTCCCGCTGATGGAACACATAATTTTAATTCTCAAGTGCAAAAACTCATCCCGGAAATTTTTTAGCAAAAATTTACATTTATAACATAGCAGAAAAGGCCCTTTTTTTAACGTGGAAATTTAAAATTTCTTCTATTTTAATTATGCTCGTGAATTCCGGTGGCAGTGTAATTTAAATAATCCGAATTACCTTGCGCCGCAAAGGGTTAAAATACTCCGGAATAAATTGAAATGTTGGGATCTATGCAACTTTTACGAGTTTTTGTTGTCGATAATATTTACTTATAAAGTGATTTATTTATTAAATTAAATATTATTTGAATTTAATAAGGTTTACTTTCAGATGTTTCAAACCGAAAATTTCTCGAAAAGGAATAATGCTATTTTTTTATTTTTTAAATATTTATGATCAGCTATGTGTCTATAAGCCATTTTTAAAATTAGTTTAGTAATTTTTAAAATAAATTAAGTAGTGAACGTTAAAGGGTTAATGTAGTCAGTGAATCTGAATGTGACACATTTTATAAAAAAGTTGTTCGGGATAACATATCAACTTCAATATTTGTGGAAAATAGGTATTGAAATTGAAACTATTATAATTTTTTTACGTGAAAAAAAATTTCTAATTTTTTTACGTCTTCAAATAGATATGTATGTTTTCACATAATATTTATGTATATATATTTGCATTTTTATTTTAATTTAAGAATATTTTTCTTAGTTAACTCTTTATTAAGTTATGATTTGTCTTCTAAAAATATTTTCTTAGCTCTGTTTCTAACATTGCGATTTTTATATATTTTTATAATTTCTGTGTACTTGTATCGTTCTGGTGACTGTTGTATTTAAAAATTATAAAAAGGAAAAAATTAAATTTATAATGGGAAATGGAAAATGGTATAATAAGTGGATTTAATAATAATACATTTTAAAGAATATGAAGACTAATATAAATCAATGATAAATGTTATATACAAAATATAACTATTTTCTATCGTTTAACAAAATATTTTTGTAAAACACATCAACAGATTGTCGGTTTGGAAAAGTCAAGAAAATTTGTGTCTGACTAGAATAGACACCCTGATATAAGTTATAAATAGATTTAATATATTTTAAAATACTGTTTCGAATGCATTCTGTATCAAAACAAGATTAACTATTCTATGCATTTTACATTTTTTTGAAAAGCTGCCGCAGTACATGTGAAAATTTTTATATTACGAAGATTGTAATGGTATGATTAAATCTCGGTTATAAAAGAAAAATACAGTTTAATTCAGGTAGTCCGTTGTTGTCTTCGGTATTATAATATCAGTATGCTTTTAAAAATAATTTGAGAGGAATGTTTCCCTAACAAACTGTTTGTTTAAACATATATAATATGAAATGATTTGTGCTTCTAATGTTTAAGAGGTCCTGTTTCGATTATACACTAAAAATCCTTATTTATTTTATCTATTTATTTCTAAAATAGAATTTATTTATTCGAGCAAAGAATAGGATAGGCACAAAATCTTCAGAGGTGAGGTTCATTTAATGTAATTCATTACCCTCCCTCCTCTCTCCTCCCAAGGAAAAAAAAAAAAAAAAAAAAAAAAAAATTAGTAAATTCAATTAAAAATATTGATTATTATTATTATTATTTTAAATAAAAATTCAGTAACAAAGTATGTATTCATTCTTTTTCCCTTTTAACGCTTCTAATTATTTACTGCAAAAATTTCAGGTGTTTTTACTGGAAAATATCAATAATTAAGGTATGGGTGCTTATTTATAGAATATCAAGAATTCGATTATTTATTACTTTGCAGATTATCTTTCGTCAATTATAGTGTCTTAACATTAGACAGTATATATAATATATTCTCACTAATCTGGCGAATGTCAGATGAAAAATGTGTTTGTTACCTAAATTAGAGGATTACAGGAAGGGAAAATTGTGAAACTGTACGAAGGAAGTATATACTATTTTCTTATTTTATAAGAAAGTGAAATAAGCGTTGCAAGAATGTAAAAGCTTGTGAGTTTGTTAAAGAATTAATTAAATAAATAAATAAATTTAAATAATAATAATAATAATAATGCAATTTTATAAATCAGTTAAGTTAAAAAAAAAAAAAAAAAAACCATAAAAATAAAGATTTTACCTAAACGGGGGGGGGGGGGGTGTCGTAAACAAGCAAAATGTTTATAAAGATTGTTAAACGTTTGTGTGCACTCATGTATTATTTTGTATTGATTCTTTTAATAACAGTAGTATAATAACTCTCGCAATAAAAATTATAAAATTAGATTAAGTATTCAGATACTTACACATATCACATTTGATTCCTTAATCCTTTAGTTAATAAGTAATAAAATTTAAGCAGTGCAATTTTAGAATGTATATATAGTGTGTTGTGAGTTTAGAATCGATTACCTTAATCTTAGATGATTCATCAAAGTAATGCGATTTTAATAAATTAATCGGAGTAAAGAAAAAATTGTGATCTTGCGTGTAATAATTAATTCAGACCATAATTAAAGCAGCACTGTTCCAAACGTGGTCTAATTAAGAGCGGCAGATCACAGAGTTTAATTCTTTTACACATGTATTTATTTATTTTTCTTTTTAACACTTTCCCAACATAGTTGAAAGATCGTGCTTTACAGCGATTTGTCTATCTTTTCATCTACCCGACATTTCGCTGTTCTGAATTTTTGTATTAAAATTTTTTGATAACTGCGAAATATATTACCACGTTAGAAACAGCCTGTGTAACAGTCATAGGTATTTTACAGGACCCTGTTATATAAAGAAAAAAATATTGTGCATTATCATCTATGAGCGGTTATTTATTAAAACATAATTTTATTGCATTAATAATATTTGAGCTTTTTTCTAATGATTATACGGGTATATGTGTATAAGATCTAATGATCTATTTTGCACTTTGAAGAAAAAAAAATATATATATATGTATCCGTACTAGATTTCTGTACATATAAAAGTTAAATAAACGTAGATAAATTAAATAGTTACATGTATTTAATTAATAAGTTTCTGTGTGGGTGTTAATTCGCCCCCCCCCCACACACACACATATAGATTCTAAAATTTATCCAATTTGTATATGTATGTATTCACGTAAAACATTACATTTTATTGCTTTAACATACTATGTATGATGATAGTATAATTCGTGATTAAAACTAAATTTAATATTAATAACATAACACACACATATACATACAAATCTGTTTATTAATTTACTGTTACAAGGCTCAAAGGTCTTATGCTTAATGTACAGATATTTCAAATGTCAGTCTTCTACAAAAATTACAATGTTATTCTTTAATCCTTATTATATAATAGAGAGAGAAATAAATTTAAGAGAATCCTCAGATATATATGCATATATAATATGAACATCATAAAAAAATATTTTCACTCGTATATGAATTTAAAAAATAAATGGAACTTAGAGAGAGGAAGGGAGAAAGAATCGCTTGGTATTACTGTCGGAGCTCTTTTGGGAATACACTGTAATTACTTATCATGCCAATTATCCTTTCTTGGCTACTGTGTCCAACTCGTCAACAGTGCATTAGCTAGAATTTTTTAAGGTACATTAGCTCATTTGATTTAAAAGTTCAATGAATAATTTTGCGGCGTATTAAAGAGAGCCCTATTGTTTTTGTATTTTCAATTATTTCAATGTGGCTGACTTACTCTCATACATTATCATTTGTAGCGATTTTCGATTGTCTACAAAATATTTTTCTGCTCTAAAAAAGAAAAATGTTTATTTAAAAGGTTAAAATATCAAGCGGGACCAATCTTTATCATTATTCCTCCGTTTGATTAAAAATATTATATAAAAATTTAAGGCTCCTTTCTACCTGTTATAATTTACCTGTTTCTGACAGTCAAATCCCACATTATTCTACGGGGGGAATTTGTTACGAGAATCATTCATTACTTAATATATGTATGTATTTATTTATTTTATTCCGTTTTCGCATGCAGAAAATTCACAACTGTTAAATTTGTTCTTATTTAACAAATATTGTTTTACTCATTTATTTATTTTTTTAATCTTCCATTTATAAACTTTAAAGTAAAAAAAGAAAGAAAAAAGCATTTAGTATATTTTCACTTTTTCTAGCTCCAAAATTAAAACGGTAAAAATTTGAAAAGAAGAATATGGTGAATGATTATGAATTTTCTGAATCTGTTAAGGAAATTTTAAAAAATACGTTAAGTAATGAGTAATTCAGTTAACAAATTTCCTCATAGAATATCTCATAGGCTGTGGCTTCCAGGGATGATAGAGGTA
Organism: Salticus scenicus; assembly: GCA_963930645.1. Lineage (NCBI taxonomy): Eukaryota > Metazoa > Arthropoda > Arachnida > Araneae > Salticidae > Salticus > Salticus scenicus. The sequence continues at coordinate 339,520,583 of OZ005650.1, read as the reverse complement.
GAGTCTCTTGAAGAGACTGTAGTTTTTCCACTCTATCTGATTTTCTCAGTCACGTTATTTAAACCTTAGTAAAACTGGTGGAATGCTGTTAAATATTATTGTCGTAATTTGAAAAAAATCATATTTGAGAAAAATCATATCAATCATAAAAATCAATTAATATTTTGCGAGGATTTATATTTGTGCAGATAGTACTTTTAATTTAGAGGTAAATACAAACAATTATTTAAACCGTGGGCGTGTTGTTAAAGGCAGTGCCAAGTAAAACAACGCCTCACATCTCTTTCCGGCTATTTTATTTATATGCAGTTCTGTGTTATTTCCTTCTGCATTACTATATAATATTTATTAGCCTTTTTAAGCGTCCTGAAGTCAGGTGTGTTATGTTTAATCAACTTCCATATAAACAGGAAATGAAATAATACGGGTGTTGACATTAATATAAGCATTTATTCAAATTTGGAGCTGTCTTAAAGTGTTTACTTTTAATTTCGTTCTTAACCTGTGACTACTTACCGCTTTTACTTTCTTCTAAACTAAATGTTTACTTTTGGAATTCACTTCTCGTGCCAAACAGGATAGTGTGGAAGTCAGGTCGGATTAAAGCAAAACTGTATTCTTAATACCAATGAAACAAGCTACTTGTAGCTCTGCATTATTTTTTTCCCCATTTTCTCGTTGATGTATTTTCTCCTTCGAGATTCCGAAATGAACCGTCAATATATTCTAAAATCTGAAAAAGGATAAAAAGTTGATGGTTTAAATGTTTTTGTAATAAGCAAAATATTAATTCGGATGCTCGGCCCCTCCCTTTATTATTATTATTATTTTAATTAAAAGCTAAAAAGCTGGGGAAAAAAAAAAAAAAAAAAAAAACTTCTATTTTAAGAAGTTAGGATTTAATGCTTAATAGGTATATGTGTAACATCAATAAAACTTTAAGTTATGTTAACAGGGCTTCAAAAAGATCACTTTAGTATTTTTACTTATAAATATCCTTCGAACAATTTTCAGTAATGTACTAAAAAAGATCTAAATTTTTTTGTTTGGCTCTCTAATCAAATCTTTAATACTAATCAGACCACATTAATTTCCACTTCTATCTCGTAATGTATCTGAGTTTCTGTGTGACTCTGTAAAATTGTCATTGATACTAATTATACCTTGTTCCATAAGAAACATCTTAATATGCATTTTAAAAGTGTTATGTTTTTTGCCTTATAAAAGTATTGAAAATACTTTAAAGAAATTACTTTCATTTGCTTCGATTCACCCTCATGTTACTTTTAATACTCTCCTCTTGTTTCGTTTTTCCTAAGTCCTTCGGCCTCACCAGTAGCCGACAAGTTCTGCTTTCGAAGCTGGTAGATGGAAAGATCCGGATTCGATCCTAGGTTGCGCTAGTTGGCCTAACCGTTTGGAATTTTACATGTTTTTCTCTTAAACTAGAGTAAATACCGGCTAGAACACTTTAAACCCCCTTCCCCCATTCATACATGGAGGAAATCCCATCCAGGTCTAGGACCTAAGCAAGTCAATCGGCTTGAATCCCAAACCATATTTAGTGTTCTTCAATGTCATATTTTAATATGTGGAAAATGCAAAACTCCATAAGAGAAACGTCAAATGATTTGCAGGTATTTCATTATAAGCAGAGTTGCCAACATTTTAATTTATTCTGGAGCATTTTTAGCTCCGCCTCTGTTTCATACCAGTTTATTTATAGAATACTTTTCTAGAATATATAACTACGATAAAAAATTATCCTTTAAATAAAAGTGGTGTAGAATAAAGAAAGACGAGGGTGAAAATGCTCCAGAATAAATTAAAATGTTGGCAACTCTAAAAGAGATACATTTTATTATTGTTTCTAATTCTATATTGTTTTTAATGAGCAACAAAGGTTTATTAGTGTCTTTTCCATATATACCAGTTGGTTAGGTTGGACTTAATTGGGTCGTTTGTAAAAACCCACAATTTTGCCCACTTTTGGGATTTTTCAATTTTATAACACTTTCTTCGATAAAAAAAAAAAAAGGGGGGGGGGGGGGGGGCAAAATACTAAGCAACTGAAACTCATTTTTTTTTCATTTATTTTAAAAAAAGAAGAAAAAAAAATAGTTCACATAAAAAATGAGTTTTATTTTGAGTTATAATTTTTACAAACAGAAGATTTAGCATTACATTTAAATGCTTACTACAATAGTGTGACAGCTAGAAAATAGCTGGCGTAGGTAATATCTGCTCAATTCTCCATCATATATTTCCTCTCATAAATATTTACTGTAGAACATATTATATTCAAGATTAGATCAATGAACTTTGCTGGTGGCCATTTTTCAGTCACAGATTGAAATGCCTCACCAACTAGGCTAACCTTCACTTGCTTTGACACTTTTACCTGTACTGGTTTGCTGCTTAATCTTATAGGTATCAATTTAGTATTTTATTGGTCATGCAATAATTTTCATAATGCACATTTCTATGAAATTTTTCTGTATTCAGCTACGTTACGAAAATTTTATATTTTGTATAAATTTACAAAGATTACAAACTAAAAAATTAAAATCAGGGTTCTGGCCAGTTTATAAGGGATACTATTTTGAAACTGTTCTAAATTTTTAACATTGTTCATTTATAGTAGTCTACATTAACTAACAATGATCTGACTAACTTAAATACGGACACTACACCTTTTTTGTGATTTTAGGATTCCTCATATTGCAAAATTTATAAACATTTCAAAAAATTGAGGTTTAAAATTTTCATGAATAATACCAAAGTTCCCTACACTTATAGTTTGTTATATTACACAATTTATTTAAAGATTTGTAGATAAAAAGGTTGCATACCCATAAATCATCATATGTAAAAATAAAAACTGCTCATCGGATTTCAGGACTTTTCGTTTAATATATTTTGATATAAGGGCTTTTTTTTTCCCCCCCTTTCAACTTTTCGACAATTAATATAATTGCATAATGGAAATTTAGAAAAATCATTTATAATTAATCAATATATATATATTTTTTTTAATTACAAAACTGTAGTATATGTATTTTATTGGTTACGAAAAAGAAAGAAAGAAAATTACACTTTGACCTTTTTTTTCTCGTGTAATTTCAGAATTTTTTAAACAGACTCGCAATTAGCCCTGAATAATGGAATTGTAGAACATTAGCATGAAATAAATTTAGAGAACAGCTGTTCTTGAATTTTAATTTTTCGTGCTTTTCTTTGTTTTTTTTCTTAAAAAAAAAAAAAAAAAAAAAAAACTGCATGCCCATGTCATGAATTTTGGTTAACAAAGATCACCATAAGAATAAACAAGTTATTAGAATATATTGAAAAAAAAATTTTAATTTTTTCTTTATCTCCTAAAAGTTAAAAATTTGGCCAAAAAATACATAAACGTGTAGGCAAAAGAAAAATAAATAAAATATTTGATTTTCAAACTTCTTTTAAATGATCTCATTAATTACTTTCAAAAAAAGATTTTTCTAAAAAGACCCATACTTTTTTTGAAAAAACTCACCTTTTTCTCGCAAAAACCCAAATAAAACTGGGTTTAAAAAAAAAAAAAAAAAAAAAAAAAAAAAAAAACGGGTTTTTCATAACCCTAATATATACATCACTGAAATTAATTCTTAAAAAATTTTCTAAAATATTCGGCTGATACAAAAGTTAATTTACTCTGCTAACAGCGAAATACTGTAGAATCAAATTCTGAAGAATTCATTCCATTGATATATATAAAATGACATTTTTTTGTTTCATATATATAAAATCCATAGTCACGTGTCTAAGTCAGATCCGTCTTATTAAAAACAGTATAGATTTAGAAACAAAAATGAGTCCTTTATAATAAAATGTCTGAAAATTAATTGATGTTTCTCTTGCGCCTTTTGCGTTTTCGGTATATTAAAAATTTCCATAGATAATGGCATTCAAGAACACTGAACAGACGAAAAAACGAAACAGTAGGAGGGGATTAAAAGTAACATGATAGTGCTGAGAAAAAATTACTCTTGATGAAAAATCCGTCCTACGTAGCTATAATGAAAAGTCAAAGCTATCAAACAGAAGCAAATTTCTGCAAAAAAGGCGACCTCTATACATGAAAATTAATTTTCAAAATTACTTCTATAAAGTGGAAACGACCTTTATACATTCTCGGAAAAGTCGTTTATCTCAGGGATTGAGTCAGTGTAAAGTCATTGTCTCTAACAATTCTGAAAAAATGTGAATAATACAAATTTTCTTTTATTTATTTTATTTTATTTATGCGAGTTTCTGTTCTCTAATTGAACAATTTGTAGTTTCTAAATAACAAATAAAATGCTAAATAATAGTTTATGAATAACATAGTAAAACTACAATTCTGATTTTGAGAAATGCATTTCAGGTTTGAAATTCCAGTCTCTTATTATTATTATTACCTTTTCTTTATTTTGTACCGGCCTGCCTCCCCCCCCCCCCACACACACTTCTTTGTTGACTTCTTTAGACAAAACTTTGCTGAAATATATGAGGTATAACACATTCTTTTACACCTGAAGTTAAAAAAAAAAAAAAAAAAAAAAAAAAAAAAAAAAAAATACACTCAGTATTTCTCTAGATATTCTACAAACTGTCTAAATATCAAAATACATAAATGCGTTTATCTATACTGTATGTATTCTCTAGTTTCTTTTGTAATATACAGATTGTATCATTGACTGTACGTGTAATAATAAACTACATATTTTCTTACTTATTTCATATTTATATTTAGAAAATTTATTTCTTGCATATATATAATAGATATTTTCCTTTAGCATATATGCATATTAAATTACATTTCGTTATACGCGTCTTCTCGCTGGTTAGAATTTTTAAATGTCCATTCACAAATATTCATTTACAAACAGATGACCGTAATTATTATAGTATTAATTAATGACAAAAATTCAATACCATTGTTATTAAAGCATCTTATAGGTTTTTACTTATTTATTTTAATTTATGATAATCAGCTAATGTATAAAAATCAATGAAAATGTGTGTGTGTATATATATATATATATATATATATATATTATATATATTAATTATTCACTGATTTGTTTTAATTCAAAAGAAAATATTTCATTATTTTATTTTATCTATTTTCCGAGCAGCCTTCTCATGTATGTTACGGAACAGGACAATTCCGCCGAGATTTTATCCCCTATTCCCCACATAGGACAATTCCGCCGAGAATTTTAACCCCCCTTTCTGGCATAGGACAACTCCGCCGCGCCATTTTCCTGAGACGAGAAGAGGGGGCTACAGCAGTACTTCCACTTTTGGCGACGCATTGCGTTTTGGCGGCACATTGAGCATTATAAGAGCCCTTCCCATCGCTTTGGAAAGTTAAGTAAAAGTAAAGCAGATTTTAACCAAAATATGAATTCAAAATTGTACTGTAATAATTCTCTGCGATGAAAATCACAGAAAATCACTTTCTGCATATATCGTGGAAAATAGTTTTAATAAATGATAATTTTATTAAATAATTTGTAATACGTGAATTTGTATAGAAAAAATATAGAAGAAAGATTCATGGTTGTTATAACATAACTACTACTTGATATTGGAGGGACATTCAGAAGATAATTTTTAGTAACATGGCTGATTTTGTTGGGAGACTGGAAAAAAAATCACTCGGGGGGGGGGGGGGGGGGGGTGAACAGAAAATTTTACCTCGAAAAATATTTTCCCAGAAAAAGAGCCCACGTATTAACGGATAAAGAATTTTATAATGGTATTCTGGATCGATTAAAAATAAAAATGCATGGAACAGAAATGTCCGAAAATAACTCTTTTAAATGGACGACTTTTAGTAATATAAATGATAAATTAATTATTATAGAATGCTATTCAAATTTAATATTTGGTAATACCTGTAACTAAAATGGTGTTAATTAACCTTAGAGATAGCAGGTGGCTCTGTCATGTAGCAGTTTTTCCCCATTCTAAGGAAGGTTATATCTCAGCTTCTACTGTGTAAAAGTGCACCAAAACTGTACGTGTGATAGGTATACCATGTAAAAATTCTGCTGATTTAATTTGGTTGTATATCAGTCGACAAGTGCTATACTCAAATTTTATCTTATTTACATGAACACTATATCCCTGATTCTATGTTATACAGATACTCCAAACTCGGTTTAAGATGTACAAATTATTAAAAAAATATGCTGATTGAGATTTACAGATACATTGTACAAAAAGGTGTACAAAACTTACAAAACACACAGACACACTGTACAAAAAGGTGACGCTGCTATTATTATTTTTTTTTAGTATGAAAAGTTTATACTTGTAATTTGATGCAGTTTTTACCAAGAGATGCTGAGGCATAACCATTTGGAAAATCGTAGAAAGTATAGTAGTACCACTTATCGGCCGATATACACCCGAATAAAATCAGCATAATCTTTCATGATACATATTTTATATAGCAAGTTTGTTGCCGGTATATAACATAAAAGCTGAGATGGTCTTAAATTGAAATGTAGTTAAATTGCAGCATAGCAGTGTTATTTTTTGTCCAATATGCATTCCAAATTAATAGCATATAGTAATACACTTTTAAAAAATAAGAAATCAAGTTTCAGTTAATTGGAATGCATTACGTTTATATTAAATAAATAATAAATATCTGTTTTCTAATTATAGTTGACGTAAATCACACACACACACACAAAAAAAAAAAAAAATAAATAAATAAATAAAAAAAAATAAATAAAAAAAAATAAATAAATAAGTAATAATAAAAATAATAATAAAAATTACATCATAAATAAATTAGAAAATTAATTATAACTTTTATAACTCAAATCTATTTTTTTTTTCTCCAAGTTCAATAGTATTAAATTACGACTTTTCATTCGTTCAGTCAATAAGCATTTCTAACACTAAAGGTTGTTGCCTTTTAAAATGAAAAATCTGTAGTTGAGAAATATAGGGAAGCTACATCTATACAAATTACTGTGTCTATGGGTTTTACTGAAGTTTAAGAAATTGACAAATTAAACAACTTTCTTCTATAAAAATTTTTAATAAAAAAGATTACGTGTATAAAATAAAAAAGTGCATAAAAATAAAGATATTTTTGAATGCCTTTTTGACATTCTAATAAGAGATTTTCTTTTCCCTTAAGTTCTCATTAATCATAACTTTCTAACAATGCTACTTTCAATCCTCTACCCCCATAATTAATATGTTAAAAATGTACAACAAATTTCATGTTTGCGAATTAATATATAGATTATTACCATTCTTTTGTGTATTTATTTTTAACAAAAGTTGAATGCCTGAAGTTTTAGCATGGAAAGTGTCGCCAACTTTACTTCGCCAAAGGTAATGCCTTCCCCCCTCATTCGGCGGAATTGTCCTATCGAGGGAAAACGGCAGAGAGAAATGCGGCGGATTTGTCCTACTGGGGGAAACAGCTGATAAATTTTCGGCGGAGTTGTCCTATGCTTCGGCGGAATTGCGTCGTGCCCGTATGTTACCTTAACTAGTTATCTTTATCTCGACTGTATTGTTTTATTATCTGAACTTCTAAAATGCAGTTGAATAAAAAAAAAATATCGCTTTTATTTAAGGACTCTTTATCGTGATTGTTGTGTTCTTGTTCACAGCTCCTTGCTGCAGAATATGTTTAAGCTGCCTGTTCTATTATTCTTCTTTCTCCATTATTAATACAATAAATAAGTCGCACTGTTTCTTTCAGACAGCTTCGTTATTAATTTTTATATATCACCGTGAATGGACGTGCAAGCTTTTTTGTTTGTATCTAATTATATAAAGCTCAAAGTTTCCCATTGCATCTGTCCAGATTTTTCCTCTAGATAATTAGATTTTATCAAAAACTGGTAAACTTATTAATCAGGACAAAATGTAGCTAACGCCGTATTTGTAGTTCATTCGGATAATTGACTCAAAAGATGTTCAATAAAACCCCATTTTAACTTTAAAATTATTAAAAAGAAAAAAAAAAAAGAACGTGCATTTTTTTTTTTTATAATTAAAATAAATTTGAGCAAAGTCGTGCTAAAGAAATGAACAACCTGTGAACCCTAGGGTGCCTAGTGCGAAATTTGAAATTCGGCACCGAATTAGCTCGGACGTTTCTCGCCTAGATCTTCACTTACGTAATTGCGGTAGCCATTTTAATTCATCGCTAAATTGACAACAAAAATTTAAAAGCCACCAAGGGACTCTTATGTTAAAACTATATCAAAGAAATTTTAAGAAATAAATACAGTGACTAATGCTAGGGGATGAAACACAGTCGCTGCATGCCTTTATATGGAAGGATAGATTAAAAAGTCCTGTCGTACTAAATTAAATTCTGTTTTGTGCAGAATTTTATATCTGTTACTTAGAAAACGAAAATAGGCTTAGGGATTTTATTCCTCTATTTGTTTCCTACTTTAAAATACATTGTAATTAGACAAAATAAATGTCTTTATACTGAAACTTTTAGAGTTCTCTTTCCCCCCACACACACAGTGACTGAAATACTTCGATTAAAAATATGAATTGTTTCGTCATTCTTTTAAGTTTGAAATAAGTTGTAACATTTTCATCTGTAATTTAACCAGCTAATTTAATTGATTATTTTATCAATTAACTATCGCCATGCCAAGTATGCAAATGTTTAGCAAATCAAAATATATCTGTAAAATTAATTTTATTTTTTATTTATTTAATTTTTTATCGTAGCACATAAATAAAGTGTACTAGTTGGATTTTTTTCCCTAACAATATTTTACAGAAATAAAGGTAAATTAGATGAATAAAAAAAAAAAAAAAAAAAAAAAAATGCAAAATAGATATTAGTTCAGAAATTTTACCATAAAAACGCAGTACTGTTTAACAATCCTTATTCAAATTATTTATAGAAATTTATATGTGTGTTTCAAAAATATTCGGTAAGTAATGAAAGAAATGTTTATGTATATGATGATACATTTTTAGACACTCACGTTATATGATTTACAAAAGCGAGAGTGTATGAAACATAAATGAAAGCTCCCCCCCCCTTTTTTTTTATCTCCTCCAAATATACTTTGGGGATACTTCACATAATTTGACCGGCAGTGTAACCCCATGTTTTTCTATGGAGAAATTTGTTTTATACGTTACTTCTTACTTAACATAATTTTTAAAGTTCTGTTTTCATATTTTAGAAAATTCACAAGCGTTAAAATATTTCTCGATTTTCAAATAATATATATATATATTAATATATATATATATATATATATATATATATATTATAATTTTAAAGCTGTAAAGTGGGAAAAATTAACAAAAAGCATTTTTTAAACTTTATAGCTTCAAATTGAAATATTAAAAATTAAAATAAATAAGTAAATTTTTGGGAAGCAAGAAACATAACAGATGTGAATTTTCTAAATGTGAAAACAGAATTTTAAAAAATCCAAATTTCTCCATAAAATGACATGGGGTTAGACTGCTCATTAAGATCGATTCAGTTATTATATACTCGTATATATATTTTTCCCCTTACAATTTTGGTCAAATGTGCATGAATATAAATGTAATGTAATTGAAACTAAATGAAGCAATGTCTTTATCTTTGTTTCTGACAAATGACCAAAAAAAAAAAAAAAAAACCTGACAATAATTTAAAATAGGGAACTTACAGTGCTTATACATTAATAACATCGTCTGTATCTTGAAAAAATATTTTGTATCTTAAATTGGAAAATTAACATTATGTTATGATGAATTTTGATGTTCTCATTCAAATGTATTCAACCATTTGGTATTTTTGCTGTTATAATTGAAATTAATTCATATTTTTTAGCGAAATTTCAAGTCTTTTTTAATTTTAAGTACTTTTTATTTTATTTTTTAATACATTTGATAATTTTCATTTATTTTCCTTAAAATTTCATTAGAATCCATTGCGTTTGAAATCTATTGTGAATTAAAATTATCTAAGAAATTATATTTGTTTATATAATATTACAGGCGTCCGTCATAAATCATTTCGCGTTTAAAAATATATATACTATTGTTTTCTTTTAAACTTTTCTTCAGTATTTTTCTTATTCCATGAACTTCTATATAGCTGTAATTCAATCTGCAGAAAAATAAGTTATGTTTACAAAATGACTTTTTATATTGTGGCATGAATTAGCGCTTCTCTCAAACCATGCGTTCAAATTGTTTGGAAGCATCCTGTGTCCTTCATCTCTCAGTTTCAAGGAAATATCATTGTGCAATCTCTTTCATAATTTCTGGAAAAACTAATTTTTTAATTCAAAAGCTACAGCCCCATCTCTTACTTGCTTTTTAAAAACTGAATTATTTGTATAAATTCGAGATAAGCTTTAAAAAATAAATAAATAAAAATTTCTGAACTATTTAATTCTTTTTTTTTTTTTTTTTTTTTTTTTTTTTTTAATGTCATTAATTATGTTGGAGTAAAGAATGTTCTAAAAGCCCCTTTACTGCTTATTGTTTGTATCATTTGAAATGGCGATAAAAGTTTATACCACTTCTACTCAAGCAATATTTTTTTTTATGTTATACTATTTTACTAAGTAATAGGCAAAACTCATTTTACATTCGTGCCTCCAAACAAATTAAAATTGTTGAAAAGTAATTCCGGTTTTTATTTTTATCTAGAGAGTTATTATTTTTCTAATCTCTTTAATTTTTTTCCCTCTAAAATGAATAGCTAAATTTCACTCCTGATTTTCATTTTAGGTTTTCATTCTTTTCCATATTGTTAGTGTTTCGTGTATTCTTTGTTGCATTTGCTACCCGTTCCAACAGTACATCCCAATTTGTAAAGTTCTATTTTTTATTAATTTTTTCTAGTTCCATTTTTCTAATCTCGGTTCCGCAACAATTGTCGCCGAATGTTGGTAATAATGGCAACGAATAAACGACCTTCATGCTCTGGTGCTTTGCATAATGAAGTGCGTTTCAAAAGAAATGTTCCAAAGCACTTTTTCGCGATTTCCCCCAACGTTGTTTTCACTGAATCATTAACTCTCTCCCTCCCATTTCTTTTATTTCTCCACGTATCTTGATAGGAAATGATGAAGATAAGTCTGTTAAAAATGTGTTAAGGATTGAGTAGCTGCTTCAAAAGCTCTTAGCCTTTTTTTTTTAGGAACTATTGCCACCATCGTTTCGCGTCAAAGCTTGCTTGAAGATTTTTTTTTTTTTTTTTTTAAGTTGCCGTATAAAACATCTGTTTCCTTTTCATCTCTTTAGATTTTACCGCCACGGCTAAAGAGCTTTTCAATTAATGACAGTAATTTTTAGGATTGAAGTTGATATAGTTTAACATGTTTAACTTCTTTTTTAAATCCTTTCATAATTGTTTCAGCTTTCTTTATTTCATTTACATTAATTTAATAAGAAAGTACTATCATACATTCAAATAGAGATTTACAAATCACTTTCCAGCATTTTTAGAAAAATACTTCGAAATATTTTCCAAGATTCTGAAGGGAGTGTAAATGTCAACTACTATATTGAACAAAACATAACTGTTTGTTTATTTTTATAGAAGGATTGTTATTGCTTAGGGAATCTATTTTTCCATTTTGTAATTATAAATTAACCTACTGAAGTATAACTTAAAATAATAAACTTAATGATAACATAACTTAAAAGTCCAAACAAACTGATCATCTAAAGTCAAAAACTATTCTCAATGTTATTAAAAAGTTTTAAAAAGCTCATTCATAACGACAATAAACATAAATCAGAGACGAAACGGAAAAAAGAGGTTTTTCACGAAAACATAAATGCTTTTACAAAAAATATTTATTTTATTTTTGGCAGAAGAAAACGTTTTAAATGTGGAGAGATTTGTTTAAATCGCATTTTTAATTGCATTTATTCAAATGTTTTAGAACTGGAAATCTTTTAATTTTTGTATTATTGTTATAAACGTTATTAAAGGTTAACTTATAAAATATTTCGAGAAAGAACAGTATTCGAATGCCTGTATATAAAATATATTTCATTTTGCGTTCATTTCTTGTAATTGGAGTTAATTTGAGAAAACTGCTTAAAAAAAAAAAAAAAAAAAAAAACTATTATTATTATTATACAAACGATTTTTTTTAAATGTTTTTGAAGACTTTTTATAATTATGATTTCTTTACTTCAAAATTATAAATGTTTTTATATTTTCTTACATACGCACGCGCACACACATATATATAATATTATAAATATATATATAAAAAAAAAATACACATATATAATATATAAACGATTCAAAAGTTGATCTCGTTTTCCGCATCTTATAAATCTCAATTATATGTTTTTCCCCTCATCTGTCGTAGCTTGTTAAACATTTAATTTCTCCACTTTTTTGCCCCTTTTCACAAATATATATATATATATATATATATATATATTGTCTATTTGTTATTAGCCTTTACTGTATTATGAACAACAATTTGTGATAAGCATTTATACAAAAACTAATTTTGCTTAAGAGTTTATATCTTTTCATAACCAAATATGTTGTATGAATTTACGTGATATATCTTCCTACAGGTAAGGTGTTTTCAAATATTTTACTCTACCTACAATTTCTGGCATCTTGCCATGTGGGTGGAGTATACTTTTTTAAAACGTTAATTGATGACCTTCATTTTTTTTTTTTTAAATTACCTTATATTTATGTATTTTTTGTGTCTGATGTAATCATTTCAATATATTTATTTCCATTCTTCGTTTCAGAAATGTCTATGTATTAGAACCGTCTACCAAATGCTTAAAAAAAAACAAAAAAAACTAGACATTATTCTTTATACAAATTGTCTAAAAATAGACGCTCAAAACTTTTATTAGATATTTAGGATCTGAAAGTTTCCCTTACAACAAAAAATCTTGTAGGTGATTACATCTAGAGGTGTGATATGTGAAAGAAAATATCAGTTTTTTTACTGGAAAAATATTTTACCTGTAAAAATTCATTTTTTAAATTTGATATTAAGGGTTTCATTACTTCAATTATTAAAATATTAATTGATTCATAAAAAATACAATCTTCTAAGTTTTACAGTTTTTGGAATGGGTGGCATCATGAAAAATGATGCACCTAACTCCTTCGTCGGATATTTTCTGAGATGAGAAACATCTAAAATTTCAATGAACAAAGTAGCGTTTTAAAAAGCCGATATATTTATTTAAAACAAAATTACAAACATTTGAATCTGATATAATATTAAAATAGTTAAGAATTCTGACTTGTGTCTTTTATTTCAAGAGTATATTGTTAATATAAGATTATATAGCATGTAGTGGGTTAAATGTAACTACGTTTTCGCATACTTGACTTTGAACTCATTTTGTTCAGTTGTTATTATATTTACACTTCAGAAATTTTGTCATAAATTGTAACTAAACGGCTTAAAAAGAAAAGAAAAAAGAAAAAAAGAAAGAGGTTTTTATAAGTTAACGATGTGCAATTTAAAGAAAAAAATCTGATGTGTACCACATCAGACTTCCTTATACACATATTGAAATGTACATATTGTTACGAAAGCATCATTCACATTTTTTTTTAGATTATAATTAGGTTCGTAAATTAACAGGTAGGTGACACGCCATAAACATTCCTGAAAACAAACCAAGAACACTGTTACTCCAAACGCAGAAGTCATGATAATAGAATTATACACACGCAGAGAACGAATATCACTTGTTCTGGAATAGAATTCCACAGATTATTAAATGCACAGCTTAGAGTTCAATAGAATTCACTCGTGTGTAGCTAGTCTACATTTGTTCTCTTTGGACTTTGGAGAAAATTAATGTCGAGAAACGATACATTATACCAAAATAATGTAACTCCGTTAAAATTAAGAAAGGGCTTTCTATTTTATGGCTACACGGAAATATTTTCGTCAAATATCGTAGCTAATCTCGCCAAGTCATCAAGTTTTTCGCCAACGCAGAATTTGGTTTTGGTGGCGATTTTGGCGAAAATTTGTAGTTTAGGGTTGTCAAAGTTTGGAAGCTAACTTTAGTAAAAACAGAGTTCTGGAATTTACTGGAAGAATTCATTGGTTTCTAACCCAGAATTAGTGTTTTCGAAAGTTCCGTAAATGAGCAACAAGGCTATATTAATATAGAAGTCATTATCGATGACTGTAGACTTGAACTTGCCTATTTCTTTTTGTATTACTTTCTGTAGTGTATTACAGTAAAAGTCGAAACAAATGGCAGTTTTTTTTTTTTTTTTTTTTTTTTTTTTCCCATTTCCGCGAAGGCGGGCGTTGACTTAGCGCCAAATCAGGCAAAAAATGGTAGTTTAGGATTGTAAAATTTGGAATCTCTAACTTTAATAAGAGTTCTGGAATTTACTGGAATAATTCATTGGTTTCATGGTTTCTACCACAAGACTACCTCAAAAATTTTATAAATTACTGACAAAAATCTCGAGGAATTCAAATTCTATTTACTTCAAACTGTGCGGTTGATCATTGTTCCTGAATTAGCAAAATTCCTGTTCTCCAACGTATTTAGCCCTATTTACTCGATTTCTATTTAACAATTAACTGTTTTATTGGATTGTTTCGAGAATATTCGTTTATTATTAATTTGTGTGCTACAGTTTTTTTTAACTGTTTCCTGAATATTCATTAAATAAAGTGCATTCGTCGACTAGAACTTGCTTATGTCTTTGCAAATTACTTTCTACCAGCAAAAATTTCGACAATTTTCATAACATCATTGGAGGTTCTATCATTAGCTTTTTTTTTTTTTTATCTCTGTGACAAGTGACAGCAAGCCATATGTAACAATCAGAACTTTCGTATTTTTGGTCATTATGTATATAATTTTCGTAAATATTTCCAAAACGGTAAGTCACAGAAAGACCAAAAAGGGAGGTGCGCAACTAGATGCTATAATAAACCTATATACCAATTTGCAATGTTCTTACCAAATTTCCAACCATTTTTGAGTTATGCGAGATACATCCACACACACACTTACAAACAGACATCAAGAAAAATCGTGTAAAGTCGTAGATATCTCTAAAACGGGAGTTTGTGTCAAGACCAAAGTTTGATTGGAGTTGTACAACTAGAACGTCATGTCAGTCATAAATATAAATTTAAAACATTCTACGATCATTCATTTTTTAACTATGCGAGATACAAATTCCATTTCGCAAATCGGGATTACAGTACTATATTTCATTTATGCCGTATACAAAGCGTAAGCTTTGTATACGGCATAAATGAAAGCATAAATAATCCATTCAAGACTCATTTGTATTTTGTCCAAAAAAAGAATAAGTTGAAACAGTTTGATGGAATGGTATTCCATTCTTTGTATATGTGTTTATTTATTTTACCATGTTACCATGTTTTTATTAACTTCGATTCTTGTGTGTTTGTCAGGGAAAAATCTTGCAATCGATTTTTAAGTAACTTCCCAACTAGCTTAGACATTTGAAACTTTCACAGTAGCTCAGAACCCGGTGACAACACAATACTTCGAAGTCAGATTTTCGAATAGTTTTCTTTTAATTAATTAAAATGTGAAAATGATAAGCTCCTAATAGCAATAAAAATAGTCATTAAAATATTAGCTATAATTTAATTGTTGCAAAAAAAAATTTACGAGTTCATTTTCTTTCGACCTAAAAATAAATACATTTAATTAAACGTGAGCGTTAAAAAATTGTTAAAAGTTAAATTATGCATTTGGCAAAAATTGACGTCGTTATCATTTTAAAGATTTTCTACACAATGATAAAGTGCTAATGTAGTTCATGATGCAAATATATATGTTGTTCGAAAAGGATTAATGTTTTATTTTTAAAACCAACTTTTTTTTTTTTTTAATTCAAATTTCCGGTAACTCTTTAACCAATCACATTAGAACGTCCATCTTTGGAATATCGATAATAAGAATTTTCTCGCCAAAAGTCGCCAAGGGCAAAAAGTTGTCAAATTTGGCGCCAAATCCATTACCTGCGTATTGGAGCTTTTTAATGCGTTTTAAAGAGAAGTTTAAGCTATTTTAAAGCGAAAAAGAGCTGGAAATGCAGAAAATTGACATTTTATCAACTTACTAAGCCTCTTTGAAAGAATTTATACAAAAATAAATACAATTATTTACAATTTCGTAGCAATACGCATCGATAAAGTGCTAATGTAGTTAGTTCTATAGCTATGATTCAACAGAAAATTTAAAAACATGGTTTATAAAAAGTTTTTTATCTTATAATTATTTCTTCTTTTTCTTCTTTCAAGAACTAATGTCAATTTTTCATTTATATTTTGAAGTTCATATGCCATAAATTTTATTTTGTTTTTTAAATATGCAAATTGATAAATTCACTTCAGTAATTTGTAAGTTATAAGTGGAGGATACATACGCTAAATAAATGAAACATGAAATATGAAACAAAATAGAAGCATTTGAAATTTTATTTTTCTAAACACGCTACGCTAGAAAAATACAAGAAAATAGCGTGCCAGTACACTGTTAAAAATTTCAACAGAAAACTCTGTGTAATCTATTATCTTAAGTCTTACGTAAAATTACAGAGAAAAATAAACGGAGGTGTTAAAAAACTTATTTTATACATTCATTTTAATAAC
The DNA here is from genome assembly GCA_963930645.1 of Salticus scenicus. NCBI lineage: Eukaryota > Metazoa > Arthropoda > Arachnida > Araneae > Salticidae > Salticus > Salticus scenicus. The sequence continues at coordinate 339,503,922 of OZ005650.1, read as the reverse complement.
TAATATTAATTTAATTAATTATTGTTGTGAATATATTTCGGACTTGGGAAGCTTTTTCCGAAGTAGAAGCAGTCATTTTTAATTTTAATTAAAAAATTAAATAATAAAGTTACGTAAAAATGCAGAATAAAAATTAAGAATCTCGATTATTCACATTTAACTAAGAATTACTGTAAATTTACAGAGACTCTGGATAAATATTTACATTAAATTTACTGAAATTTTTAACAGTGTAATAAATATACTTTTCTTATTCCCGTTATATTTAATGTTTATTCTGAATGTACATTTTTCTTTTCTTTTGTGCATAATTTCATGTGGTTTTGGCGAAAAGGGCAATTAATAATGATGATGCTAATTAAATTAATATTTATCAACGCAAATTTATACCTTTTTATGTTCTGTTTTTCTTTGCCGTATCATACGTCTTATCTTTTGTTTAAAAATTTATTTCGTTATTTTTGAAGGAAAACTTCTTGCCAAAATTGAGATTATTATGCTATAATGTAAGTGTGAAAGCTTGTAAGCGTGAAAAATCAAGAGAATGAGATTCCGAAAGTAAAGAACATTTGTTACAGATGAAAGCTTTCTTCAAGGCTTTTTTCCTCTGATTATTATTTATTTGTTATTTCCATCTTCAAATCGATTATGATTTTTCTGTTTCTTATCAAAATAGATTATGCTGATTATTTACGAGCAAAATTGGTGGAATGGAATGGAATGATTCGATACCTTAGGCTTCTAATGGCCACATTTTACTTCTTTATTTTATTCAAAAAATAAATTCCTGATTTTGGCTTTATTATTCTATTTTATTTTGTTGGCTTTATTATTCTGTTCTGTTACTAAACCATTAGTATTCAGTTTTGTTCATTTACAACAAAAACATAATCTACATTTTTAAACCAAAATTCTTTCAAAAAGACATTTTGCTGTCCATTTTTTTTTTTTTTTTTTTTTTTTTTTTTTCATTTTCTTATTTATACCATAAGGAGATTTATTTAGGACAAGATAACTGAAAAGGTAATACAACGCATTCTTCCATGTACTATATTTTCGACACGACACAATTTCCGTATTTAATTCTTTCCTTATCCAATTTAGGGTAGTAAGCACTTACTGGAAAACAACTTACATATAAGAAAAATTAAGAAGCATACATGATTATTGTGTATGTTAATGTTTACATACGTCAAGACATTACATATTTTAATATTTCGTACATTACATACTTTAATATTTCGTACATTACATACTTTAATATTTCGTACATTACATACTTTAATGTTTACATACGTCAACATTAAAGTAATGAATTACAGCATTCATTAACATCAATTATTAGCTGCTTGCCACAGTAAAGAAAAAACTTGGTGATTAAAAACCACATGACTTCCATTACCCACTACCACACATATAATAGTATAAACTCTTTTTGGGGATAGTGTGGTCGTGGTCAGATGACAGAATTGACCCAACAAATCAGACACTTATTCTTCGACCACATTTCATGAAACCATGGAAGCATCTGCGCAAGTGCTAACTCAACGAGTCCAATGCTAAAATAGGGGTGACAGTCAGAGAAAATGACCAATAACAGAGCGTGGAAATACTGGATGTTTTCCAAATTTCAAACTGTCGGACAAGCTGGCATCCCTCCAACATTTTGGACGCGTCCTCACTGCTAGTTTTAGGATATGTGGCTGCACTGTACCCATTTTCTTGTAGTAGCCAACTGACATTTACATTGTAAAGACATCCGAAAGAGACTTTATAAAGCGTGTTTAACAAAAATCTGTAAAGACATTTTTTGAGCACCTATTTCCGAGATCTAAAACTGATGCCTATTAATTTTCAAGACGTCTAATAGTTTTCCTGGTGTAACCAACTGATACATGCGAAAGGACATATAAAATAGAGTTTCTGTAACAACCTTAAGAAAAATAGTTTGAGCCGTTGTCGAAATACGGACTTACGGTCTCACTTCCTCGGCTTTCCGTCTCCCACTTTCTGATTTCAATTTTCAGCAAAAGGTGGAAGAAACATCTTTTTTTTTCTTTTTAGTGATATGATTGTCAGAAGATTCCCCATGTGTACATACGTGCACACTTAACCAATTTCTAAAAACTACTTTTTTGGACTTACGATATTTTAAATACATATAAATAAATTGAAAACTCAATAATCGAAATTTTTGACCGAATGCAATAATTCTATTACCTATAGTGGTCAGGTGATAGTAAAAAAAGAAATATAATAATTTTAATAGAAATATATATATATATTTTAATATTTAGACATCCATAATTTATAATAACTTCTCATATTTGTAGGATTTTTGAAAGATAGTGAACTTATGTAATGATTAATTTTATAATGTTGATAACTCATAGAATTAACATTTAACAGACTTTTCCTTTTAGCATACATTTTGTTTCTTGAGATGATCATTTAATTGTATTTGTATACTTAGAAAAAAAAAAAAACTTTTTAAATCATATCATTGGAGCTTACTAAACTAAAAATCAAAATGCTTTGTATGTGACATTGTAACTATTGACTAACGTTTATAGAGAAGCATTTGTATGGTTTGTTTTTTTAGAAAGGAAAAATTATGAAGAATTCGAAGGAAAGCATTAAAATAACACTTAAAAAATACTTTGGTTAAAAAGAAAAGATTCGTCAACAATAATCTACTTTTTGACTTTGTCTAAATAGTATTTAGATATTGATTTGTGCAGATTTAAAGATATCCTGTCTATATTTCTTTAGGTCTCATTTGAAAATCCTTTGAGCAACATTGTTAGATTCTGCATGCATGTATGTCAATGTCATTTTACATTTATAAATTTCTAGGGTTGTTCTTTAGTGATTTTTGATGCGTTTGACAGACAGCGTTAGCGTCCAAATATTGTATTCGATTTCGGTTAATTTATTGAAGTTGGAATAAACTTTCAAAAAATAAATTATTGATGTGGACATGTTGTGTATAAATTTATACGTTAAAAAAAATTGTCCCGTGGCGCTCTCTCTGGTAAGGCGCACTTGGAAGGATGTCCATACGGAGTTTTCATGTATCGTATTGGCATGCAGAGTGTAAATGAAATTTGCTGTATGTGTTTGCACTGTGGAGCTCAGACCACTGATCGCAGAGTTATAAAACTTGACAGAGGGAGTTTACACCATGTAAGGATGCAACTCAAAGAGATTTTTTTTTTTCCCCTGAGTTTGGATTTTTTTTTTTTTTTTTTTTTTTTTTTTTTTATATATATATATATAGGGTAGATGCTCCAGTGATTGGCATGCTCCAGTAATTGACATCTATCCCGAAATAATTAATAAATAAGAAAAATCATAAAATCATGTATTTTACATAATAAGAATTTTAACATTTTATGTCAAACACTGGAGCATAGGGTGCTAATAACTTTTAAAATGAATAACTAGCAGTGTCAAACACTGGAACATAGGGGGCAATTACTGATAAAATGGAAAACTGGCAGTGTCAATTACTGGAACACTGAGTGGGTGTCAAATAAAAATTCATAAAAAAAAAAATGTTATCAAATGTATATATATTTTAACATGTATGTGGTTCTAAATGTCTTTCATACCATATGTACTAACTTAAGATTTCTAAAAATATTTTCTGATGACTAGAACATTAAAAACATAAGAGATTGCTCTAAAAGTGTCAATCACTGGTGCACTTACCTATATAATTATTATTCATTTATTTTTTACAATTTTATCCATTGATTTTTTCTATTTAATTTTCTTAAAATGTACTAAAATTGCGCGTTTTTTCATTTCAGCCGTCTGCGTTCTTTAACAACAATTACTATACTATTATTTTTCATTCTTTCATAGTAACTCACTTGTTTATGTATAATTTATGTATAATCGCGTTTTTAATATGGAAGTATTCTTTCGAATTTTTCGATACCGGTACATTTCAATTGAGAAAATGGTACCAAAAGGGGGAGTCGAGAAATCCAATAGTTAAATTCGGGACCGACATTTGGTCCCGAATTTACCTATGCTTTTTTTGAAGGGATGAGATAACTCTCTTTTATATTCGTAAAACTCGAAGGATCAGTCACAAGTTCAAAAGAGGATCTTCACTCTTCAGATATTTCGTAGTCTAAGTTTGATACCGTAGCGTAATCCTAGTTTGATCTGCGTGTTTTTATTATTATTATTAAAGTTTAAAAACGTTTAAAAAAAAAAAAAAAAAAAAAAAAAAAAAACTAATTTTAAACAGTTTTTGACAAAAGTTAAAAATTTACTACAAAGATATCACAGTTCTAAAATCGCTTAACTCGGCAGAAAATTAGACATTTAAAAGAAAAATAATCTGGTGTGTCACTCACACAACTTTCAATACTATAAAGACAAATTTTAGATTAAGGAGTAAGATAACAAGTTGGTACAGTGCATAAAATCATACTTTAAAAACAGTTTGAAAGCGTTTTATTAGATAAATATTTCTGTGTAAGGGGAAGTGAAATTACCTCCATTCTTAATCCCCGATTTACCATAGTACATACATCAATAAAAATTTTAGGCGGTTATAAAATTTAAATGTTTATTACAAATTATTACCAGACCATTTTCCCACACATATCACTCTTTGAAACATACCAATCTTGGTCAGATTTTTATATGGTAACCTTATACAAACTTAAAAATACTCTATTTAAATTTCCTGACATTATTTGTTTTTGAGTTATGCTGATAACAGGAGTGTACATAGATCAGCCATTAAAAACGTGATTTTCATATTCAGGAGACCTCAGAACGCATGATTACAGAAAAATCAACGCTGAAATTTAGAATCCAAACTAATACTTTGTTTTTACCATCTTTGTGTAGTATGAGAAAGTACTAATTATCATTCCTCGGCAGTTTTCCTGGAGTTGGTAAAATTTAGTAAAGCACTTCCGTTAATTACATTCAATAATGAAAAATTTATTTATTTAATTTTGGGTAACTCTGTGTATTTTCTATAAATTATATACACACCACCATGGATTTGGGGCACTTCAAAATGTGTAATATATAGCAGAAGTTCAGTTTCGAAAATTTGACTCCAAAACATTACTTTCTCTATCATTATATAGGTAAGAGAAAATATTTAATTAAATTCAAGGCTTTTTTTTTTTTTTTTAAGTACTCAGTTGTAATGAAAGAGTTTGTTATTCTTTGTTTTCTTGAAAAGTATTTAAAATTTTAAATATGTTCAGACTAATATTAAACTAAATTGTGTGTAGATTTTAAATATTATCTTAATTATTTACTCCTAAAAGACACACAGACAAACACACAAAGCTGATTTATTTTGGGACCTCAAAACATATAATTATGACAAAACCTCAATTTCGAAAATTTGACGCGAAAGCAAAACTTTATCAACCGTTATTTGTGCATGAACAGGTAAGGTAATATTTAATTAAATGCGAGTCTTCTTTTTTCATTTTATTTTATTTTAATATAAATCTATTTTGACACTTGTAAGGAAAATGTTATTATTTCATTTCTTTTAAAACTAGGTAAAATAAGTATGTTCAAACTAATATTAAACTTAAAGTGTGTGTATATTTTAAATATTTTAATTATTTACTCTTTAAAAATGTATTTCGAGTTCTTTTGGAAGATTATACTTAGTTTTAATGTACAAAAGTAATTGGATTAACCTACTAATATGGATTCATAATTTTTGAAACTGCAATTGTTAATACAATACTAAATTTTAAGCATTTTAAATTGTTAAATCACTCGTTAAATTAAAAAATGGCAACATCAGCGATATAATTTATATTGGTGGAAAACCCCTCAGTTTACAAGAGTCGAAACGTATAGGTACAGTCGGCAGCAAAAGTATCCGAGCATTAGCCAATAATTCCGATGTCAAAAAAGTACACTTAATACTGTTTTGTTAAATAAATCCTTGCCGAATCATGTTTTTAGACTAAGAACAGGACTCGACAAGGATTTATTTAACAAAGCAGTATTAAGTGTACTTTTTTTATTACAGGGATTACTGGTAGTACTCGGATACTTTTGCTGCCGACTTGTAAAATCAGGACGAACGTTTGAACCCGAATTTAGCTATGGAGTTGATCGTGAGGAAAGCTATATAATTACTTTGGTCCCGAATTTACCTACTCCGCTTTTTCTAAGCGAAACGATCGATAGATTTCATTTATTTATTTTTTTTAATTAAAAAAAAAAAAGAAAGTGATAATTCGTTTCAATCGTTTTAATTTCAAGACAATTGTTTATGTGTATAGGGATACTTTTTTTAAAAAAATTATTGTTTCTCTCGGAATTAAATGGTACTGGCAACATAGTAAAAAGGATTAAATTTATAACATTTTAAATGTAATTAAAATGTACAACAATTAGGTTCATAGTTTTTATATAATTAGTAATAATAATTATAATTTTATTTTACTTATATTTTTTATTATAATGGAGCAATATCTAGAAAAATTAGGTCCCTCTGCTAGGTTTCACTAGTACATGGTGCCAAAACTAAAATGTCCAGTAGATGTTGAGCTATAGCCATCTGTAAAACTGTAGTTCTTGAATAATAGTAGTACCACCTGTCATCTGATAAACACTCAAATTGAAGTGTCCAGGTAAGGTGTTGCCGCAGGCAGTGAAGATTTGAATTTGGCATAGTGTGGGCGGGGAAGATGCTGCAGAAGATGCTTTTTTTTTTAAATGTAATATTTAAAAAAAAAAAAGAGATGTTTTGAGAATTTATTGAAATACAGTGACCAGCAAAGCGGGTACAGCATGCTAGTATAACGATAAATTTTGGGCAGTTTCAATTGGGATATCTTATAGAACTAATGTATAAGAAATTTCACTGTAAGTATAAGTTTTAAGCAGCTCCAGTTATTTTTTATGCGGTTATAAAAAATGTATTTAATAAATACTTTTGAATTTCATTTAAAACAAAATTCTTTTTATCTGTTGCTTAAATTTTTAACTGTATTTTCAATGTGTTTGTTTCTTTAATTAATAGAATGGTTATGTATATGATGCATATTATTAGTCTTATAATAATCGTTTTTTCTTTTTCAGAGGATATAATAAATCACGATAATGACGCATTAAGGGAACGAGTTGCCGACTTAGAAAAAAAAGTACAAGATCAAGCTGATGAAATAGTGTGTTTGCGTGGTACCTTAGCAGATGTTCTAAGAAGAGTTACTCAACTTGAAGGCCGAGGTAATGCCCATAATTAAAATTTTCTAAATACTTTTTAACATTTACACATTTAGTATGAAGCTACGGTAGAACCTTGCTAATCCGAACTAATTGGGACCGGTGCCTGTTTGGATTTTAAAAAATTCTGATTATCTGAAATTCCGATAAAAATTGAAAAGAAAGAGATGAGTGCTAAAAAAACCTGATTTATAAGTATGTACTCAGCACTACTATCTCTTGAATTCTTTTATTCAAAAGCAATAGAAAGATAATATGTACATATATCTATCCTTTTCAGTAGAATAATGGATGTGCTCCTGCATGAAATAACCTTATCTTACTTACTATTACAGTCAACTCTCAAAAATCCACAACCCTAAAATCTGCAATTCTCTAAAATCTGCATATCATTTACAATGTAAACAAACATTATCATGATTGGTTTGTTGATTAATGAATTGCAGAAATTCAGAAGTTGGTCTAGTAAATAAAGCAATTATTAACTATGATTTGTACTGATGAATGACCAATCACTTAGGTTATTACAAAGAAGGAAATAATAAATGTAATTATACAAATATAAAAAGAAATTAATTAGACCTTAATTAGAGGAAGAAAAAGGAAAGGATTTACTAGAAGGATTTTCTGTTATGATCAAACTTTCTTATGGCACAAACTTATGTGATTATTGAAAAATTGCTGACTATTTTTTGCAAATTATAGAATTATGTGTTAATATTATAAAAAAAAAATATATTAAGTTCCAAAAAAAAAAGAAGAAGAAGAAAAGTTTTACCCTACTATTGATGAGGCTTTTCAAAAATCTGGAGAATTCGCAACAGTAATTAAATGTGTAAAAATTGACCTTAAAATCAATTAAAATTTTTAATTATTTATAATTTTAACTTTGCATAGTTTACAGCATTATATTTATAACATAAAAATTGTTTCATAATGATTTGCTACTCAAATAAAGGTTCTAAAAATGTAAATAAAGAAATTATCCTATAATCTGCAAAATTCAGAAATCTGCAAAACTTTTCGTTTTTAGCTGTGCGTATTTTTGAGAGTGTACTGTATATGAAGAAGAGATTGAGAGGAGACATTCCATGAAACTAGTGAGCCGTGATGGCAGAGGCTAAAGAATTTTTTCTTTCTTCCCCCATGTGCAGTCTCACATATGGTTCAACCCCTAATTTTCCAAGAAGGGAATCATCCCCTGTCCTGCTAGCTCATTCTTGTAGGAACACACGACTCACTGACATGTCATTCTCTTCTGTAAAATTGAAATCACTTGTTTTGTTCGGATCACGTTAAGTTCATTGATTAATTTTAATTCATATTTTAAGCATTTCAATTATGTCAAATAAGCGGAAACATATTGTATACTCACGAAAAGATAAATTAGATGTGCTAGCATGTTTAAACAAAGGAGAATCAGCCACGAAATTAGGTGCTGAATTTGGCATCGGCAAAGCAACAGTTAGTAATTGGAGAAAAAACCACAGCAAAATTGAACAGTTCATTTCAATGACATTGGAAAGCACGCTTAAAAAACGTAAAACACTGAAAGTGTCACAATATTAAAATATCAATGAAGCTCTTTATCTTTGGTTTTCACAAGAGCGACAAAAAGAGATGCCAATAAGTGGTTCACTTATCCAAGGAAAGGCACAACAACTGAACACTTCAATGGGTAGAGAGGACCCTACATTTGCTGCATCTAATGGATGGTTAGATCATTGGAAAAAAAGACATGGAGTTTGTCAGTTGTGCATAACAGGAGAAAAATTATCCTCTGATTACATGGCTGCTGAAGAAATTCATAAAAATGATGATTTGATTTCAACCGAAAATTATTTACCACAGCAAGTGTACAATTGTGATGATAGTGGCCTAAATTTTAAAGCGCTGCTGCAAAAAAGTCTTGCTTCTCAAGAAGAGAAGAGTGACAGTCTTAGCATCCTCTAATGCAACAGGTGATAATAAATTACCGCTCATGTTCATAGGGAAGTCAAAGAAACCTAGAGCATTAAAAAATGTGAACATGAATTCACTTCCTGTATTTTACAGGAATCGGAAAAAAGTGTGGATGACCGTTCAGCTTTTTTTTTAATGGTTTAAAAAGCAATTTGTTCCAGCAGTCGAAAAATTTAATATAAAGAACAGTTTTCCAAACCGTGCTTTGCTGATTTTGAATAATGCTCCATCTCATCCAGCAGCAACATCATTGTGTTGCGTAAATATAAAAGCCGTGTTTCTACCTCCTAATGTAACAACTTTATTGCAACCTATGGACCAAGGAGTGTTACAAAATGTAAGATGCAGCTACAGGAAGATGCTTCTTCGAAAACTGATTGAAAATGATGATAGTTCTGTCTCTATATGGCAACTTATACAGAATGCCACAATAAAAGATGTAATTTACTGTGTTTCAAAGTCATGGGACAACATTACACAAAATTGTTTAGTTAAGTCGTGGAAGAAGTTATGCCCAATTTTAGCTGATTCTAGCGATGTTAAACAAGGAGAAGCAAACAAAAATGAAGTTATTCCGCTTATTAAATGTATCCCAGGCTGTGAAGACGCAACTGAACAAATTGTAACTGAGTGGTTGTCTTGTGATATTGAAGCCAATCAGTTATATACAGATGAAGAAACCATCGCTTTAGTTCAGAATAAGCCATGAGATGACTCTGATCCAGAAGAAGCTGATGAGCCAGAGAATGTTCTCGTTTCACATTCTGAAGCTGCAAATGCGCTGCGATATGTAGAGCAGAGTGAAAATGCAACATCAACAGACATTATGTTTATGAGACATTGGTATAATATTGCTTCCTCATCAAGAATGACATCACTTCGTCAGAAAAATCTGACAAATTTCTTCACCCCAAAAGATCATTAATGTGTATGTGATGTGTTAATGTAATAAGTTTTTATTAAATATAAATGTGATCCTTTTATTATTGCAAAAGTTCCTTCAACGTGTACAAAATTATGCATGTTGAAAAAGTAAGTTTTTTGTTTTTAGTACAATTTCAATCTTTTCAATTAATTTGCTCAAGTAGTGTAATTTTCGAAAATAAAATCGGTTCGGATTAACTGGTATTTCGGATTAGCGGGGTTCTACTGCATTTTGTAAATCTTCTCTAACGTTTACATTTGTTAGTGTTATTATTAAATAAATGTTCAAAAATTTTATTGTTATTCTATTTTCATTTAATAATTCATGAAATTTTATTCTAAAAATTTTGAATAAGAAAAGGAAAATTCCTTTAAAAAAAAGTACCTTTCATTAATAATATTATAGTTGTTCTCTTGTTTTCAATGTCAGAAAAAAATTGTTATGAATTTAGTATCCTGATCATAAAATTGTAAAAAGGAAACTCGAAATAGGAGACAACATAAATAAATCTGTTAGAAATATTAACAAACATTATCACTTACAAATGTTAAATCTTTTTTGACTACCAATTAAAGTGATATGCTAGAGGACACAGTATGTTTTAAAGTTAAAATGTCATTTATATTAATGTTAGCTAATCTGATATATCAATAAAATTTGTCTATAAAGCAGCTTTCTTATTTTATTTATTTATTTATTAGTTCCATTTTTAGAAAATATACTTTTATTCTTTTTTTCTCTGTCCCCAATATTTAAAACATGTGAAATATTTTTTACTGTTTAAAAATCTATTTATTTTAATGAATCTCTAACATTTTTAGTAATATTTTTTGTTTTCTGAAATTTTTTTCTTTCATTTATTCTTAGAAAATTACTTAACTTTTTAAATTTTATTAAACCTGCATAAGTTCAAAGTGTATTTTCAGAGAAAAAATTATAAATTTTGGGGTTACAGGGCAAAAACATCCGTCCATCTTCTTACTCTGCAACTTACAAAAAAGAAAACAAGAATAGTTGTCTATAAGGATGTGTGTTTTCTGTCTGTATTTATAATTTTAAATTCATAAAATAAGATGCAAATCATAATCTAAAGATATTTTTCACTGGTTCTATAAAAAAAAATTATTGTTTTATTTTTAATGCAGACTTATGTATTTGCATTGTTTTCCCTCTAGCTGTTATAATCACAAGTAATAATGTTCCTCCAGTGAAATCAACAATCACTAACAATGCTATCCCATACAGACCTTCTAATGTCAATTACCAACGACAGGCTACCTCACCCACCACAAATTCAGTCAATCATCATACACCTACAACTCCACAGACACCCGGACATCCTGGACGTCGCTTATCACATTATCCTTCATCGGGTTCTCTCCACAGTGAAGGAGGACACAGTTCAAGCTCAGCATCTCCCATTCCTTCTCCCTCCCCATCAGTGACCAATTCTAGGAGTTCACCTTCTCCTAGGCACACACCGTCTCCAAGTCGACACATATCAATGTCCACTTCTAATTTAAATTCTATGAAGAAATGGTCATCAAGTCAAGAATACCTGACCTCTCCTCATAATGCTAGGTAAAATCATTTGCAATGTAAAAATTTTAATTTTTGGCAGATTTTGATGTCAGTAGTAAACAAATTCTTTTCTATATTATATAGGCTGCATGTTATACAGCTCAAATATTGCTATAGTCAATAGATTAGTATTTAAAAACAGTTAAATCAACAGTAATAGCTCTTTTAAAAATGATGGTTTATTCAGGATATGACCTTCTACATTTCTCTATTCTGAACAAGTTACAATGTCTAATTTTGTATGTATCGTTCAATTAACAGCCAAGCATAAATAGTGACACATTAAAATTATTTGAGGATTTTCTCGATCTAAAATCTGTTTAAAAAATTACAAAACACGGCAATAAGTAGATTATATCATAATAATATATTAGTTTATCCATAGTAAGATTATGTATGAGCTTAGAAACATTTATAAATGAGGTACAAAATGCTGATCCTGTTGTGACTGTCCTCTTCATTATTTTTAATAATTGGTAAAATTGAACTGTATGAGCATGATGCATTATATTATTATTGTTCTATGTTAACTACTCTTTGTGACAGTATAATTTTTTCAGCAAAGCTAATTGATTGTACACAGGTTGAAATTGTTGCATAGTATAAAAAGTGATGTTCGACGCATAACAAACATTCTGTTTCAGTGAACCACAAATAAAAATCTTTGTAAGCAAATACTATAAATTTCCAAAACTCACAACAATTTGTTTAAGTTCAGAATATCAATTCTTTGCCTGGAGAAAGTAGCAGCTACAAGTGAGACATAAAAGCAGCATTGTAGTCTCTCATACCTAATTTTTTGCCTCATGAAGGGTTAGACTATTATTTTAAGCTGAAATAACTACTATTTTTTTTTTTTTTTTTATGATATCTGCTTACAAATTTTTTTATTCATTGGTTTTCAGCTTCATATTTCTGTGCATTTTATTGCAATTCTTTTTCTATATGATCACAGAGTTAGTCTTAATGCTGAATACTTAAATTTTTAAAAATAAATAAATCATTCCTTTAACATCTATATATATATTTTTAATGTAAATTATGAAATTATTTTTAAAAAATAGAAATTTATGACCTATGATAAATGTTATTACGTTCCATTTAAAACATACCGTAATTTCGCGCGCATAGTCCGCACCATCGTATAGTCCGCAGGTGAAGTTTTATGTAAAAATTATTTTAAATATCATCAGATTGTCCGCACTACCGTATAGTCCGCGGGAGAAAAATATAACCCCAAGAAAACAGCAGGTAAATCCACTATTATGTAGTTTTATATGAAAATATTAAAGCATTCCCACTATTAAAATAAATAGTATAAAGAAAAGAAGTACTTGTTATTAATAAACCATATTTTAAAAATTATACATTAAAAGAAACCTTTAAAGTTGATGTTTACATTTTCTATCGGAATTCCCGGTTGAATCATTGAGTGAGTTTTACTTTCCTACAAGAAATGCACTATGGGTGATTGTCTGTGATTCAGCACTAGGAGATATATTTTTTGGAAGATTATCTCAAAGTTTGTCATTGGTATTGCTCAGCAGTAAAACTTCGACGATATTTTGCGAACATAATTTAAAAAATAACAGTACAGGAATATTCAGCAATGTGCTATCCTAATAGTGATCTTTTGCTTTATGCTCCATGGTTCACTACCGATACGATGTTTTCTTTGTGTCTTATTCTTTTGTTTATGTTTATATTTGATCGTCAGAATCGGCAGTTCGTAGTATTCGCATGTTTAATTCTGATTTTGAGGATTTGAACTGTGAATAACTAGCAGATAATCCGCACCACCGTATAGTCCGCAGGTGAAAAAATTTGCTTTTTAAACACATATAGTCCGCGGACTATACGCGCGAAATTACGGTACTTCATTGGTAAAACCAATGTTTAGTTTATTCCTTTAAGTTGTATTTTAATTATTTTTATTTTTATAGAGCCATTTTGATACATGCATAGGGGATTTGTTGATCAACATATATAAATACTGGATTTCAATTTTGAGAAATACTTTGATGAAATATGCTCTTTTAAAAAAATATTGTTTATTTAATTTAGAAATATTTATTCATGAATTCATCAACCGTGAATATTCATTTTAAGTAAATTGGAGTGTAAAGGTTGATATTTTTATTTGCCAACTATGTGAAAAATACCAGAGCCGGGAATCGAACCCGGGCACCTCCGCTTAACGCACGGATGCTCTACCACTGAGCTACCCTGGCTGACAACCAGCTAGGCATTTCTCACATAATATCCGTTGGCCAAGTCACCGAGTGACAATATTACACTCGGTGACTTGGCCAACGCATATTATGTGAGAAATGCCTAGCTGGTTGTCAGCCAGGGTAGCTCAGTGGTAGAGCATCCGTGCGTTAAGCGGAGGTACCCGGGTTCAATTCCCGGCTCTGGTATTTTTCACATAGTTGGCAAATAAAAATATCAACCTTTACACTCCAATTTACTTAAAATTGTTTATTTAATTGGAGGCACAACATGAAAACTGTAGGCTAATTAAAAGATGTTGAATTTCTTATTAAATAAAATGTATGTTTCATATTAAAAATAAATACAATAATAGTAGTATTAGTCCTTAAGGGCCCTCTTCACTCACCGCTGCCGGAAGCCAAAGCTAATGTTATTCAATGGGAAATTTTTCTTTACAAATAACTTATTAACTACATATTTTTAAATTCTATTTTTTTATTCTGAAAATTTCCAGCTGTTAAATTGATGGACCTTTTTAAAAAAAATTTTTTTTTTTAATTTTTTATGTTTTATTTTGAAGCTGCAAAATGCGAATTTTCAATATGTGATTATTTTTCATTTTGCAATTTCAAAATAAAATATTAAAAAATTTTAAAAATACATTTTTAAAAAAGGTGCGTCAATTTAACAGTTGGGAATTTTCTGAATGTGAAAACAGAATTTAAAAATTTTTATATCTCCAAAAATTTAAATTTGAAGAACAGTCTTTTTCTACTTACCATAAAATATACTTTGTAATTACATGATTTTTGTTTGCCTTTCTCTTTATTTCCTATGTAAAAAAGATATTTTTACGCAAACCCTCAAACAATAAATAAACACATTATTAGTTATTATTATTCGAAAACTCTCAAAATTGTTGTAGCTAAAAAAAGATAAAATATTAATTTAACAAGAAAACCATTTTACTTTGTGTATATATTTATAGAATGTTTTAATTTGAATAAATGTATCAAATTTATGTAATTTTAATTGAAAAAAAAGTTTTTAACACAAACTATTTTTTGTTTCTAAAAGTGTTTTTAATTGTTTAGTAAATAAAGATATTTGATTTTGATAAATTTAATTTCTGATTTCACAAGAAAAATAATGTTTTATACATATTTCTAATTTCTAAATGAAACACTGTGATTGTATCATATTTTATCTTGTACGATCATTTTAGCTAATTAATGTTATTAACTGTAATTAATGTTCTGAAATGTTTTATTATCATTAAAAATTTTTCAATGAACTTTTAAATTTTTTAAGTCATTTTTACTTTATTTTATTTTTATAAAAGAATGTATTGGATTTATAAAGGTTTTCTAGTTCGGGTTTTTGATAGATTTACCCATTTTGAGTTATAATGAAATTTATAGAAAATATACATCTGTTTGTGATTGATAAAAATTTTGTGGCAGCTCTATCTCATTAACTAATGCACAAAATTTCATTGAAAAAAGTTATATTTAGTTGCACATTGACACAAATTGGTGCCTATCAACTTTTGATGTAAATCGTCCAACAGGTGGAGTTACTTTACTGCAATTTCTACCATTTAAAAATAGACTATATTTCAGCTTCTATTTTGTATAACAGAATAAACTTGATATGAGAGATGTTCATTATGAAACATAATTCTTTAATTTTGATGCATATCGATTGATAGGTGGTGCTGTTATACCACGGTTTTCCAATATGGAAAGTAGAAAGGCTATGCCTAAACTCCTATAATGTACAAATGCACCAAACTTCATGTATGAGTAGGCCATCTTGGAAAAAAAAAAAAAAGGAGGATGCTGACTTAATTTAGATGTATATCAGCTGACAGATGGTGCTGCTATTGCTCATCTTCTATGATTTTTCCTATATGGCTACATTGTTGGTTAAAATTGCTGCAAACTGGTATATGTAATATTTTATTGTGGAGTAACTAAAATTAAATATTTGTTCATGTTAATCAGTAGATGATGCTGTTATATAGAATGACATAGAAGAAAGTTTTTTGATAGCTAAAACATACTTTTTTTTTTAAAAAAATATTCAAAATTTGCTATTTATCAACTCATTACAAATTATGAAAATATATTTTTTATGCCAAATTTCATTTTATTTTTTATGCTTTTCATTTTAAGACATTTTTAAACATGTGAGCAATTTTATTCTGTTAAATCTAAAGTATATTATGTAAATATAAAATTTCTATCTATAGTATACATTTTATCTTATGCAATAACATAATTTATTTATATATTATTTGCGATTATTTTTTATCATGCACCAGAATCTTCGAAACAGTATGTATATAATGAAAGTAGATAATTCTAGATGACTAGGGGAAAAAACAACAACCAAAAAAAAAAAAAAAAACTATAGAAATTATTAGATTAAAACTGTTTATCATCTGCCATTAAAATATGCTTAATCTAAAAATGTTGTATTATTTCAATGTTTACACTAAAATTATAATTAAAATCAAGTATAGTTTGACATTTAAAATTACTCTGAAATAAATAAAATTCAGATTTTTTTTTTTTTTTTTTTAATATATTTTTATTGAAAGGTATATATTAGGTAGTGTGTGTAAAGGTATGTATATTAATATGATATAACAATGTTTTTAATTTTCCAGTGCAGTATTGAATTCAATATAAATGCATTTTTTATGAAATTTTTTATAAATACTTTTGTTTTGTAATTATTTTTTGAAATGTTCATTTAACCACTTCACCGGCCACTGTAGCATGTGGAAGGCTACATTTCCCCTGAGTTATCTCGGGATGGCCGGTGAAGTGGTTAAACAATTCAAATTTTTAATATGCATTTTTGATAGAAAGGCCAAATTAATTTTAATAGCTGTGAAAAATGTCAAGCCAGAAATTAAACTTGAATTATTGGCCAACTACTCCTTAACTAATCCAGTTGACTTCTGATCAGCACTATTTGTTCTACTATTATGTTGTTTTTCACTGAACAATTAAAAATGCCCAATTTTCACTCTTAATAAAATTAATTTTTCCTTTCCATCAAATATATATAGCTTATATTTGGCTGAAGTTACAAATTCTAATTAATCCAAGTATATATTTTATAATGAATGTAAATTTATATGTTTTACAAATATATCTGACTCATTCCTCTTCAGGCGTGTAACCAGTGGATCATTATTCAACTTGAATATGAGAAGTTCAACACCCAATCAGGCTAGGCATGGGTAAAGATCAACTATAAAATTTTAGGGTCTTGTTCTAGATGGTGGTGGTTTTTCTCAATGTTTTACTTGCTAATCTTCAAACCAAATTAATAGCACTGGAATTAGTATCATGGTTAATATATAGTAATATCTGCATTTAAACTAATGCTTATGCTTTTATTAATGTTATTAAAAATATTTCTAAAATTGAGTACTTTATTTGAACTTTCTGAATTTGGCATGATTGCAGTAGTATACCCTCTGATAGTATTTTATAGATTAGAAACATACTTTTTACTTAATTCACTTATTTTTATGCATTTAAATAGTCTTTTGTCAGTTTAGATTTAGGGGAAACTTTCTGTAGAAACCTCTCATTTAGGAAGTCTTCCTGTATTTTCTGGTTTTGAAAACAGACTTTTAATGATATTTATTATATGTTACTATTTAAATGTTCAGGTAGTGATTAAATATTAGATAGTTTATTTATTGTGCACTTTTCTCCTTTTCTTTTAATGTAAGTAACTATTGTAAAGAACTTATTTTTGAGTTTTCTAATGTTTAGACGTTTGTATTGATAAACTTTTTATTTTTTGTTAACTCTTTTATTTAAACTTTTTATTGATGTTAAGTAAGATTTATTTATTTTATTTTAAATTAAGATTAGTTATCATGTGATAGTTATCCTTATTTTATGTAATTTATCGAAAATTTATTAATTCATCTCTTCTGATATTATTTTTAATGTATCTCAATTTTGTATATGTATAACATTGATAAATATGTTTATAAACTTACCATTTATTTATTTTTCCTTTGTAGCACAAAAGAAGCAATATTGATGCAAGGTAAGACATTTGCAGACTATTTTGTGTAAATGTAAATTAAAATTAAAATTTTTGTACTCATTTTCATAAAGGAAATGTTAAATATTTATTCTTTCCTTTATTTTTTCTCTCTCTCTTTCTAGAGGAAGGAATAGTCAAACTATATCTAAGGGGTCGACCAATTGCCATTCACATACCTACAGATTACTTACAAGATTACTGTTTAAATAAAGTCAATAATCCTCCTTCCCAAAGGTTAAAGCTTGAATGGGTGTATCCTTCAAAACATACATATTTTATTTATTTGTTTATTTTGATGGAAATATTCTGTGCGTAAAAATGATTGCTGTGCAGTTTTATACATATTATCTAAATTTAATTTTAAAGCAGATGAAATCACTTTTTATAACTGACATGATAATAAAAGTAAGAACATCTGTCTTAGAAAATATAACAAATTACAATTATTGTATGAAGTAGGGTGAATCAGGGTAAATTTGACACTGAATATTAAAATCAGTATTACTGCATGCAAGTTCTCTGTATAAGAAGATTGTTATAATCATACAGAGCCTGAATGTGTGTGCCAATTTGCAAGTCAATAGCGTGACTTTTGCGGCCGCTATCGCACGACATACAAATTCTGTCCATAGGCCGTAATGATAAGAAAAACTTTGGTGTGTTCCTGTACACAAACTACAAATGAAATATACACCCGAAACTATACAGCTGATTCTGTTGGGCTCATGAACAGGAGTACCAAATTTCAAGTCAATAGCGTGAATTTGAATTTTGCGGCTGCTATTGCACGACAGACACACAACACAGACAGTACCCAAAATCTTTTTGAGTTTCAACAGGGAGGCCTCCACTGACGTTTCGGCAATAAAGTTTCATGAAATTCTAAAATTTTTATCATAGGCTCATAGACAAGCATTTTCTAAAATTGTGTTCAGGACATCTCAAAATGTGTAAATATGTCAAAAATGAAAATTCGAAAATTTTTACAAATCAGTAGAAGAAAATTATAGAAGAAAATATATAGAAGAAAATTATATAGAATATATAGAAGAAAATTATAATATAAAAATGTAACTTCCATTTGCAGTAATATTTTTCTTTCTAAAAAGGCAAAAAAGTGATGAAATATGCATATACTCTGAGGACACTGTAACTGAATTCAACTATGTATAATGTTTGCATTAAATAAAATAAACAAAAATCATTAAAATTTTTATGTTTTATATATTTAATAGAAATTTTTAGGTTGTTTTCTGAATGATTTTCTGTTTCTGTTTTATATTTCCATAATGCTATTTTGTTTATGAAATCTCATAATAGATAGTACATTTAAAAAAAAAAAAAAAAAACAATTTTTTTTAATCAAAAAATTATTATTTGGAAAATCTTATATATTAAAAAAAATTATGAAAACTAAAGTCAGTCCGTCTGGCCGTTCTATCCGGCCGATTTCCTTCATTTTTTTTTTAAATGAAAGGTATTTAGACACAGATATGTCATCAATCATTGAAATTTACTCAACTTCCACCTTACTCAAGTTATACTCAAACTCGATTCTTCCCTGTACATTTCTTATGGGACACATTGACTCAAGCAATTCGAATGCTCATAGCTCTTCTTCTAATGAATGGATCTTGATCGTTTTACTCTCAGAACACTCAGTGGATCAAGCTCTTTCTTTTGAGCTATTAACTGCTTAAATTCGTTGAGATTGAGGAAAGTTATGCTTGCACAATCATCTTTACATTCAATTTTTTCAAGATTTTCCTTCACTCAAACCTCTATAACTAGAGTTCTAATTAACGTAGGCTGTTGACACAAGTCTAAGAACACTCAGTGGATCAAGCTATTTCTTTTGAGCTATTAACTGCTTAAATTCGTTGAGTTTGAGGAAAGTTATGCGTGCAGAATGAACTTTACATTCAATTTTTTCAAGAAATTTTCAAGATTTTACTTCACTCAAACCTCTATAACTAGAGTTCTAATTAACGTACGCTGTTGGCACAAGTCTAAGAACACTCAGTGAATCAAGCCCTTTCTTTTGAGCTATTAATTGCTTAAATTCGTTGAGTTTGAGGAAAGTTATGCGTGCAGAATGAACTTTATATTCAATTTTTTCAAGATTTTCCTTCACTCAAACCTCTATAACTAGGTGTAAAAACTTGGTTGAGGTGTCTAAAAAAGGTCTCGGTCTGTAGATATGTTATGAAAAGATAAAAATAAAAAAAAGTCGAACGGTACCCCCCCCCCCTCCTGGGGAAGCAGGGGTTAAAAACACGTTTACGAGCTTAACTCAGCTCCAAATTACTTTACAGTGAAGAAATTGTACATAGAGGGACTAGAGTCAAATACTAAAAAATCATTTTCTGCGAATTTGGAATTTTCGATTTTGAAGGTGGGAAAAGGGGGAAAAATAGATTTAGAGGTGGGGGGAAAGGGGGAAATTAGTTTGAGAGGAAAACCCGTTCCAGACCCACACATGTAGCCCCTCATTTTAAAGGTCTTGAAATTTCATGTCGATTGGGGGTGTTTGTATACAATATAGTGCGCCCCCCTGGTGGGGAAAAATGGAAATAGGTGATTTTGTTGTTGAGCCTATCATGTTACACCTTATTTTAAAGGTATTGTTATTTCCTGAACGTTGGTGATTTTGTACAGAACACGCTGCACCCCCTGGTGGTGGAAAGTGCAACTAAATGATTTTGCAGTTGACACCACCGCGTGACACCTTATTTGAAAGGTCTTGGAAATTCAAGACGATTGTTGATAAAGGTCTTGAAATTTCATGTTGATTGGGGATGTTTGTATACAATGTAGTTCTCCCCCTGGTGGTTAAAAATGGAACTAGGTGATTTTGCAGTAGACCCTATCATGTTACAACTTATTTTAAAGGTCTTGATATTTCCTGACCGTTGGTGTTGTTCGTATAGAACACGCTGTTCCCCCTGGTGGTGGAAAATGTAATTAAAGGATTTTGCAGTTGACACCACCATGTGACACCTTATTTGAAAGGTCTTGGAAATTCAAGGAGATTGGTGATATCCGTATACAACATACTGCGCTCCCTGGTGGAGGAAAGTGGATTTTGCAGTGCGTGCGTAGCATGCCTGCTATACGTTGCTGCAGCCACAGGCAGCGGTAACACGAGTCAGAGGTTCGTTCGGTTCAAGGTTAATTTTTGAGAATTTTTTCATGTTATTAGCGGCCTGCATATACCTGCCGCAGGAACTGGGTCACAAATCCGAGTTCCATTCGGTCTGAAATATTTTTTTTTTTTTTTTTTTTTTTTGTTACAAATGATTTTTTTTTTTTTTTTTTTTGTGATGTTTTCATTTAAAAATAGAAATTCAAACAAAATAGAGTTAAAAATACAAAACCATACAAATTTAAGGTGCATTTAAGGCTATTATCATGGGCCCGGGCAATGCTGGGCGGGTTCGTTTCGTTCCAGGTTAATTTTTTGGAATTTTTTCATGGTATTAGCGGTTCGCGTATGCGATGCCGGGGCACCGGCATCACAAGGCAGAGTTTCGTTCGGTTCGAGGTAATTTTTTTTTGCTACAGCTGATTATTTTTTTTCGCAATGCTTTTATTCAAAAATAGAAATTCAAACAAAATCGAGTTAAAGATATAAAATCATACAAATTTAAGGTTCATTTAAGGTTATTATCACGGGCCCGTGCATTGCCGGGTGGGTTCGTTCGGTTCCAGGTTATTCTTTGGGAATTTTTTTATGTTGTTAGTGGCCCGTGTATGCGCTGCGCAAGCACCGGGGTCACAAGGCAGAGTTTCGTTCGGTTCAAGGTAATTGTTTTGTTACAGATGATTATTTCTTTCGTGATGCTTTCATTTAAAAACAGAAATTCAAACAAAATCCAGTTAAAGGTATAAAATAATAGCAATTTAAGGTATCATGGGCCAGGGAAACGCCGGACGGGTCAGCTAACATATAGTCTTAGTATTAAACGAAATAGAAAATGAAACATAGCATCTGTTTATTTGGAGTACTTTGTAGAAAGTGATGTCATATATAGTATTTCTATTTATAAGCATTTTTCAGATTTTCTTTTAAGCGAAATGTAGTAAATTATATTAGATGTTTTAACTTGAAGTACATTTAAATAATGATGCGATGATTTTTGAAACATTACGGACAATAAAGTGTCCGTCGAATTCGACGGGTTCCAGCTAGTAATATATTAAATTAATGCAGATTTTACTGGAAAACGTTGTTATTAACAAGTAAGAAAGTTTAAAAAAAAAAGAAAATAACTATTTAAAATGAAATATTTAATCTCCCCGCGTACTTAAAAAAAAAAAAAAAAAAAAAAAATGCTCTTAACTTAGTGTTTATGTAAAGTTACTCTCAGGTCCTTATTTATTGCACATTAACAATCTGCTTATTTATTTTTCTACTACTTAATTGCTGTCTAAAATTATCAATGTTATTTGCGAATATTTTAAAAGTTTCTTTAACATAGTCAAAGATATGGCTACAGGGGTAGAGATTGTCGATCAAATTTATATTTTCTTCCTACAGGAGAAATGGTGTATTTTATTGCATCTATTGTTGTATTATATAATGTTGAAGATCAAATACAGAGACATTATACTGGCCATACAGATGATATAAAATGGTAAAGTTAATTCATAGTTTAAAATGTTGATTCATTATTGTTATTAATGATTGATTTTGGTAGTATGTTATGGATGTGCTATAGCTTGCATTGCCAAACTTATGTCTAGGAGGGGGGGAAATTATTGTTATTGATACTATTATCTGCACATGGATAATCAGCAAACAACCAATAAGGGTCAATTCATAGAAAACGATTTAATGAGGGTAGAAATTAAAACAGAGCATAATTTAATTATAGACATTTACCTTACTAAACATCCTTTATTAAATGAGCATATATATTTCGGATCTCAATCAGGTCCATCCTCAGTGCTCATATGACGACTTCTGTCTGGGTAGTATTTATTCCTTCTTCAGGTTTTTCATCCTCTTCGCTTCGTCTTCTGTAGATGCTGTTGCCACTCTATTGGTATTAAACTATGTTCTCTGTCATTCACGGAGTTGTTAGTGGTTAATATTTCGATAGCTTCCCTTTTTAAAGAGTAATGATGTGAGTTTAAATTTCGACTCACATCATTACGCTTTAAAAAGGGAAGCTATCAAAATATTAACCACTAACAACTCCTTGAAGGACAGAGAAAATAGTTTAATACCAATAGAGTGGTAACAGCATCTACAGATGACAAAGCAAAGCGAAGAGGATTAATATTTGTTAAATATTTTAGTTTAACTTCTGTACATTAATTGTACTTTATTTGTGTAAAAGTTTTATGAATTGACAAAATTGTTATTTTATCAGAGTTTCCCTAAGGTTTAAAAAAGGGCAAGGCAAAAACATCTAAAGAACTTAATTTGATTCATGATGTTGTATTTTATACTAACAGATAGAGTAATCACTTCAAATGTTTAATGATATATATATATATTAGTAATTGAATGTTTACTTGCATCCTGCATGAATATATAAATCATTAAATAGTAGTAAAGATATGCAGTGTTTAATAATACTTCACATATGCAGTGTATCTCAATATTACATATGTATTCATATTTAAGCTAAATAATCACACTTGATACTTAAGATACTTACAATCAAAGTGTAAATCTTTCCATTTTTTGAATAAATATTTTATTTTAAAATTTATGTATTATCATCAATACAAATACTATGAAATAATAAACTTTATTATGTAAAATTTGTTTTAGTACAAAGTTAAATTTATCAGAATCAAAGTTGTTTATTGAAAATTCAATTATACATTTTTATCTATAAGTTGGTTTACATCTGTCCCTTGAAAGACATGTAAAAGATGTTAGTATATTGAAAATTATGAACTTAAAAGGACATTCTAAATTTTTAGTTTTTTTCATGCAACTAAAAAATTACAGTGAAAACAAAAGTTAAATTAAATGTGATTTAAATATCAATTATCCTCTTACACTTTTGAGAGATAATTCTTTTCAGAAAATTTAATTTATTATTTTTATTACTCAGTCTTTTCTATGCATTTCTATTGAAGTAATTTATTTGTAATGAAATTTTCAGTGATTATATATTTTCCAGTAGAGCTGAACTAAATGAGCAGTTAAATAATTGCTTATTTATACCCTAAACTTCAGTTTTTCAACTGGCAGAATTTTTTATATCTTTGACATTGTCTTGAGCTTTAAATCCTCAATTATCAAAAGATGAGCTATTATAGGATGTAATGTAAATAATACAAAAAAAATCTGGAGTGACTCCACTCGACTTTCTGAACATTGAGTAATTAACAGTTTTGTAGATAAAGTAAAGAAAGAGGAGTTGTTAAACAAACAAAAGAGAGAAAACCATAATAGAGTGTTTGAGTATTTTTCTCCATATATTACACGATGTTTTACTTAACGCTACTGAACTTTGAGCCCATAGATCATGAAGAATTTTTTGTTGTGTCCCTGTAAAAACCTATAAATGCTAGATTCACCAAAATGCTTATAGTTAGTGCAACAGTGATTTATAATATTCATATAAATTTTCAGCTCAATTGAATAAGGCATTTAGATGCTATCGCACTTTTAAAAATTTAGTCCCATAGCCCATAATGATAAAGAATTTTTCTTTGTGTCCCTGTAAAAAAACTGTAAGTGCTAAATTCACCAAAATCTATACAGTTGGTGCAACTGTGACCTATAACATGTGTAAAAATTTTTTGCTCAGATTAATAAAGCATTTAGACGCTATCACACTTTTAAAAATTTGGCCCCATAGGCCATAATGATAAAGAATTTTTCCTGATGTCCCTGTAAAAAACTACAAGTGCTAGATTCACCAAAATCAATAGGGTTTGTACTATGGTGACTTTCAATATACGTACCAACTTTCAGCTTATTCGAACAAAGGGTTTAGACGCTAGCGTGTTCACTCACAGACATACACACACACACACACACACACATACATACATCATCATAAAAATAGTGAAAACGGACTCAGGCGACCTTGAAACGTATAGAAACATCAAAATCTGGATTTTTGACATGATTACAATACTTTCCTCACTATAGTGTTCGGAAAGTAAAAAAAGTTATATTGACAACTTTTCAAATTAAAAAAACACATAATAAACAATTAGGATAATCTGTTTACCCTTTTTATCAAGTTACTGAGATTTGTAATTGATTTTTTCCCCTTTGATAAGTCTTTCTGAACATATGTTACCTAGTAAGACTGATCTATTTCAAAGTAGTGCTGACTCTAGACTGATTTGGCAGGGCCCTTTGAAAACTGTTTTTGCATTTGGTAGCCTTTTCCTACATTTTAAATGTCCAGAGCTATTTACATATTTTCCTCCTAAAATGCAGCTTTTTTTAAAACAGTTTCACAGCATTCCTACAAGAACAAGTGCACATAGTCTATATGTATACAAGTAGAAGTTGTAGTTCGATTTTGTCATGTATAAAAATTCACGACAGATAGCGTAAAAATGTATAAAAAAAAAAAGTTGGCAGAGTGAAGAGAAGGGAAAAAAAATACTGTGCTTTTTATTGAGTTTTATATGGCAACTCTATATTCTAAAGCCAACACTATAAAAGTGATATATCTATGTATGTATTTCCAATTTTTCTGTTTAATATTTCTTGTATTTGCTGTACTAATAAATTTTTAAACATACTTTTAGTCTTGCTCTCCATCCCAATAAATTAATCATTGCTACAGGACAAGTAGCAAGTATAGACAAACGTGAACGTAGGGTAAGTATTTTCTTAATATTTTCAAAATTAAAAACCATTTTAACATATTGAAAACGATCATTATTTTCATCATATTACATGAATGATAATATTTCACATTTTAAAAATGTAATTGTTGATGCAAATAATATTCTTTTTCATTATTATTTCTATCTGTAGATAGATTCACATTTTTAAAATGTAGTTGTTGATACAATTAATATTGTTTTTCATTATTATTTCCATCTGTTCTCATTTAATTTTTTTTAAAGATAAATATTTTGATTATTTATTTAAAATTTACTCTGTTTCTTTAGTTTCTATATTTATTTTATAATTTTAATCATTACACATTATATAAAAAAATAGAATGGGATGGAATCTTTTTCTGGGGTGTTTTGAGATTTGACTTATATATTTACTGCATAAAATTAAGTTGATAGTTTTGATTTATTTCTATTTTAATATATTTCTTTTTCCCTTTTATTTTTAAAAACTTACGTAAATACGATGATTATTTTTAAGTGGTAATACAGGTTGTTGTAAATGCATATTATTTTTTAGTAAACTCTAGTTCAACATTTCAATCAGTTCTCAAATACATATCAGTGAATTCAAATAAATTACACAGGTCTGCAAAATTTTCTTTTCTTTTCTATTTTCTTTTTTCACTGCTTTGGATGTTTCTAATGTTTTTTGATACACTGATTTCAAAAATGCTTGTGTTTTCTTCCTATTACATAAAGGTTTTACACAAAGTAAGGTTGAAAATATGAAGAATTCACACAGAAACTGTAGCAGAGTTAAAACTCTTTATGCTTAAAATGCTTTAAAATAAGCTATTATTTACACATTATCTTTTAAATATTTGTGTTTTACTACTTTGCAGCTCCTTTAAGATTTTTTTTTTTTTCTCTTGTGCACAGCTTGAACTTGAAAGCACTCTCTAAGCAGCATTCAATAATAATCTGTTAACATGCTTATATTCCATCGGCCTTGATACTTCCTTTCCATTTCTTTGATGTTTTGGTGAAATCACTCTAGAGCCTGATTATCACGGAGCCCAAGCCCTGAGTAACAGGGTCAGGGAGGCCTAAAACCTAGTTTTTTGGGGACTTTTTTATCACTATTTACCAATTGTTCAAAATTTTTGGGCACTTTTTCAACTAATTTCACATTGTCAAGGGATGGAGGGGGCCCAAGAAATTATGTGTGCCCCGGGCCTCACATGAAGTTAATCAGGCCCTGAATCTCACTCCTTGTTTTCACTCATATTACCCAAATTTTCAGGAAATAAGTTAGATAAATGAGAAAAGAGAGTTTTAGGCACATTTCTGACAAAAATTCACATTTTCTCACAAAACTGTACATTATGGAAATTTTAAATATTTCTCCCTTAACCAGCATCTAAAGATACATCAGAACACATCATCATCTTGAGAAAAAAAATTCCATTGTAGACCTGTGTAATTGTTAATGATCAATAATAATTTTAAATTTCTCTTTACTGAATATTGCATTCTCTATTTTTGATAATAATATTTTTAAAATGTTCATTTAATTTATGTTCAACTTCTAAAACAAATTATAATCCACATTAATGTGAACAGCATTACAATTTCTTCTCTATTTGTATGTTCTAATAGTATGCTGTATTTAATATATTTTAAAGAAGGTTAATTTTTTTAAATAAATATCCATATTTTTACCCAAAATAATAAGTCATGAAACAAAATCATTTTATGCTTATAAACTGTCTTTTAAATACTTAAAAAATATATTATTTCTTAATGCAAAAAAAAAAAAAAAAAAAAAAAAAAAAGACAGTGTTCTGAGGATGTTTTAGTTTAGAATATGTCATTTTTAAATCCAGGAAAAATCTTCAATGTCTTGAACGATTTTTCTTGTGTTTAGTCTTCAAGCGCAAAGTCTCCTTTTAATATTATGTAGATTTTAGTTGTATTGTATGCTTAAATCTCTATGGATTTTTACATTAATTGTTATTTTTGCATTTTACTAAAAGTTAATTTTGATTCCTTGAGATTTGAGCATATTTGAAGTCTATTTTAAAACTGCTTTCTGATTTTCAAATTTTCTTATCCTTTTTCCCACCTCTCCTTTGACCAGCCCAGAATCACAAGAAGGGTAAAATATAAATTTATGCTCTTGCATGAGGAATGTGTAAATGCATGATGCATGTTTTACCTGAATTGTCTTTGCATCAGTAACTAAAAATTTACACTTCTATATTATGTATGAAGTGTTGTGAAATAGTGTATAATATTTGCTTTTATGCAACTTATATTTTATGTGAAGGTTGATTCAATTTTACAAATGTTATTTATTTAACCTACGCGTTAAAAGCATGGCAAAAAATATCTTAACCTGATGATATATACTTGCATTTTGTTTATTTATTTTTTTATTTTTCTTTGTATTATACCTGTATTTCATATAGAAATTGTATTTAGCACAGTAATATTTTCTTTTTTATTTGGAAAAGTGTGTTTTATTTTATTTTGTTTTTATTTTCATATTATTTTATTTATTTTGTCCAGAAGCAGTTAAAAAAAAATTAATGAAATCAAAGATATAATAAACAAATTATGGATACATATATATGTGTATTAATAATAAAACTACCTGTGTGTATGTTTGTGATTGCCTTTTTTATATAGGAAAGGGTTACCTAGATCATATAAATTGTATACAAGTGTATCTTTTCAGTATCTGATTGTGTACAACACTTGAATTTCAATTTTGTTTTTGAGTTATATTTGTTTTTCAAAATCTGGGAAAAATAGCATCATGGTTAACTGGCAATTTATATTTACATTTACATGTGAAGAAAACATTTTATGAAGTGATTAAATATGTGCTTTAAGATTTTTATAAAATCTGTGAAAAATAAAGTCATGGTTAAAAGGCTATATATTTATATATATTTACATGCGAAAAATAAACGTCAGAAATATTTTGTGAAATTGTATCATATGCATGCTAATAAATATATTTTTTAATGATACATAGAACTGAAACATTAGCAATGGTAAATAAGTTATTTTTACTGATAATATTTTAATTTTAAGTAGTAAATAAAGTAGTAAGTGACCATGATGTTTAATGCAACTCATTAAATCGAACTGTCCCAGGAAACAAGTTGGCACAGTCCTGTTTTTCATGAGATGCAAACAATCTGAAAGTGTCTGTCAAGGGGAAATGGTGCTCCTTAATCCAATAAAATTTATTTATTTTATTTATTTATTTTTAAACGCAAGTTAATCTCTCTATTAAAAAAAACATTTTGTTTGTTATGTGCATGTAATTAGTTTTGGTTTGCTGAAGATTTGATTTATTTTCATTTTAATTGTTTTGATATAACGGTATTTTCTTTTTTCTTTACTCGTATTTTTTTTTTTTTTTTTTTTTTTAACTAATTATATTATATTTTTCATTTTTAGCCTCATGTTAGAATCTGGGATTCAGTGAGTCTTAACACACTTCATATTATTGGTGTTGGAGATTGTGAACGAGCTGTTTGTTGTGTTGCCTTTTCTCATGCAGTAAGTGTAATTCATTTTAATAAAGCAAACATATTATTTATTATCCTTTTTTTAACTACACATTTATCACAAGAGGATTTGATTTTTGTGATCTTACATGACATTTTATTATACAAGAATAAATAGAATTTCACCTATGTCTGAGAGCGCCTGTTCTCAAAACTAGTAAACAAGAGGTGTCAGGTGTGAATCCAGGTTTAACTCATTGGGCTAACTGTTTCAAGTTCCTTTGTTTTCTGTGAAATTTATGTAAATATGGATTAGGATCCCTTTGAAAAATCTCCATAGAAACCTTGAGGTATAGCTCCCTCATGTAAACGATTAACTCCCACATCCAAGAACAGTAGTAAAAAAATTTAATTCAGAATTCTTTTCCTATCCTCTTGCGTACTCTCTCACTTTTAATCTCGACAACTATTTATGCTCACAGTGCTTAGAAAAAGGACAACATTTTATAATTCAGTATGATTTATCACATATTCAGATGATGTTTTTGTTGAATATTTTATATTAGTTTTATAACAGAAATTTTAAATTTAATTATATTGTATTGTATTGTATTTCATTTCATTATTATTTTTTATTTATTTATTATACGATACATTTCTTACATAGACTTTGAGCATCAAAAAATGAAAAATGCCCTTTCAGAATCGTGTTATTTAAAAAAAAAAAGTTACATTTACTTATTTTTGCATCAAAAATAAATTTTAGTTCCCTCCTCCCCCCCCCCCCTTTTTAATATAATTCAGTTTATAAAAATTTAATTTCATCAATCAAATTTGCTCTTG
The DNA here is from genome assembly GCA_963930645.1 of Salticus scenicus. Taxonomy (NCBI): domain Eukaryota; kingdom Metazoa; phylum Arthropoda; class Arachnida; order Araneae; family Salticidae; genus Salticus; species Salticus scenicus. Next base: position 339,473,775 of record OZ005650.1, on the reverse strand, counting down.
ATCAAATAGAAGAAATTAGCCAGAAATATAAAAATTTAACACTATGATGCTTAAGTAATTGTATTTTTTATTCAAGAATAAATTGAATATGCAATTCTTTTCTTAGTCTCAAAAAATTCATCACTATTTGTTCTTCCTATAACCATACTTTTTTTGTGTATTAACTTGTTTAAATGACGTACTTTCAAATTTCACAAGAATTTTATAAATGATGTTAAAATCTAGAAACCTGATTATAGGTTTCATGAAACATCTGTATGCTTTTGTAATAACCTCAGTTTAAAACACTTTTATAAAACTTGATTACTTTAGCTTGTTAAAAACGAAGCATAATTTCAATGAATTTAATAAGTTACCTTATCTTGCTTCATTCTTTGCGTGAGCAGCTTTCGGCTCGGGGCCCCAAACCTTCCTCAGACGTTGCTCGAGTGGCAAGTGGTCGCTCCTCTTGATCCTCCTCTTCACCTGTAATTAGGCGAAAACGAAATAAATATCCAATTAAGTGACGTTAAAAAATTAGCAAACTATGAAAATTCCACTTATGCCTACTATCGCGAAACCGTAGAAATCATTAAAGAGCGCAATTCGATTAATGACCATGAATCGAGAATCGGAATAGACACACAGTGGCGCCGCCTAATTACAGGTGAAGAGGAAGATCAAGAGGAGCGACCACTTGCCACTCGAGCAACGTCTGAGGAAGGTTCGGGGCCCCGAGCCGAAAGCTGCTCACGCAAAGAATGAAGCAAGATAAGGTAACTTATTAAATTCATTGAAAACTTGATTATTTTATTTTTTTCATTTTTTCTTCTTTCTTTCATTAATAGGATGGTGGAGCTCTGTTATGTGTCATAGATGAATCTGTTGAACACACATTATCCATTTGGGACTGGCAAAAAGGTGAAAAGGGCCATAAAATTACTGAAACAAAGGTATACATATGTATATATGTGTGATTTTGATTATATGTTTAACAAACTATTAATGTAATAGTAGTTATAAGTTTGTATGTATATATTTTGGTCTTTGTAGAGTGCAACTGAAACTGTTCTTGCAGCTGAATTTCACCCCATGGATAGGCACACTCTTATAACCGTTGGAAGAAATCACATTCATTTTTGGGATACAGAAGGTGGAACACTTGTAAAGAAACTTGGGCTGTTTGAAGTATGTTATTTTCATGGGAATATTCCAGTTGTAAAGATTATACAGTGGGTCCTAAAAGTTCCAGTACTCACGCTGATGTATTTTTTATTTACAAAACAACAAACCTTAAAACGATTATTTTTGTGCTAATGATAAAAGGCACATTTAAAATAACGGAAGAAAAAATACAGAACTTACATTTATAATAAATGTTCAAAATGTCCATTCTTTTCTAGGAGGCAAAAATGAAGTCGTTTGCGCATGTGTTTAGAAACGCGTTTTAACATGCTGGGAGTGATTTCTTGTAGAGAAACCTGTACACACCTGCACAGAACCTGTATTACGAAATTGTCGAACGAACTGATATGGCATATTTTTACTTTGTATTGCATCATCTGGATATTTATATCACCAAACATCTTTGCATCTTTCATACGATTTGCATTCAAAATAAGCTTCAAACAGCGTAATTCTCTGAATGCGTGATAAACTCATTTTACTATGAAGAACAAAATAACATAAAACTTTATTCTCACACAACTTGAGCGAGAAAAGAAACAAACGATAAAAATTAAAGAATTGATGCAATAATAAGCAGACGATAAAATTTAATATTAAAAAAAATCATAGACACAATGAGTTCTTTAAGTTGGAGTACTGGAACTTTTAGGACACCCTGTACTTTTACTAGAGATAATGTATTTTCAACTTTCTTGTTTTCAGTTGCTAATTTAATGCTTTGGAGAATCCTGTTTTACAGTCATTATAATGAATACAAATAAACACAATATATTGTTTTTTAGATTGTTATCAGAAATGCTTCTGAATATTCAAGCAGAACATAATTCAGTAACAGCGTAAAGTTTAATGAAAAAATTAGTGTCATTTCTTCATTAATCAGTAAAAAATAGCACTATACAGATATTAAAATTCATTCAATACAGTAAAATGAAATATTAAAAATGTTTTGTTGTTGTTGATGATAGAAATTAAGGGGGTAGTAGACGTTGTAAATATCTTGTAATTTAATTTTTTTCATAAATTTAATACGCCCCCAATCATATAAAATGTTTATTCTTAAAAAATCCTCTTAGGATTCAAAATTTGGGTGATTATATTGGTTATACATATAATATGGAAATTTATATAGGAAAACAAATAAATTAAACTTCTCTTCTTGATACTGTAGTTGTAAATATTTTTCAGTACACTTTTATAATAATTTTATGGATAACTTGATAAAAAATGTAATGGAAATATAAAAGTTATATTCATTGCTTAAAAGTACTTATAATAGTGGGTTATAAAGAGAATAACTATTTAAAATGTTCACGTGTATTATAACTGTTGGAAAATATAAAGATTGTACAGTTTAAATTAAAAGAAAAGAAAAAAGAATTTGTTTTATTCTAGACTTGCATACTCTGTTGAATATTTACTTTCCAGAAGAAAACTTTCATCTATGCATCGTTAATATACATATTTGCTTTCTTTTATTCATCATAATGTATATATATCTATATCAGTACTTAAATTTAAAGCCCTTATTCACAACTTTAAAGATTTTGTTTTTTCTAACTACTGTAATCTTTTTCTGAAATTTTGTTTTAATTTCATTAATAAGTTAAATTTGCAAATAAAATGTTATTGCTCTAATTTACATTGTATAAATTTATTTATTACATGTTATGATTTTTTTTTCTCAAAAATATTATGGTTTAATACCTTTTTTTTTCTTTTACAGAAACAGGATAAACCTAGATATGTGCTATGTATATCTTTTACTGAAACCGGTGAACTTTTGACAGGAGATTCTAATGGCAATATATTAGTTTGGTCCAGAGGTTTGTAAATTTTTCACAGTCTGGTAGGCATTTATGAGTAATTTTGATTCAAGCATTATAGAAATTCAACAACTCTTAAAATCTTTATAGATGTTACATAAATTATAATTTTTTAAATACCTATTTTGATTTTTTCATTAGCACTTTTGGTTGTAACACAACCTTCTTCATGTGTACTTATACTTAATGAACTATGATCTGTTGCCTCTGCTTTCTTCTCCCCAACAATCAATGCCACCCTGTGTCTGTTTCAGAGGATTCTGTGTCATTACATGCATCATCATTAGCAAAAGTTTCAACTGCTTATGTTTAATGACATAAAAGTAATTGGTGAATTTGTGAATTTTTTTAATGTTATCTAAGTTTGTTTGATATTTTGTGTATGTGGGCTTTAGTAAGTGCTGTAATTAATTTATTGTATTTAATATCATTAAAGTTCCCTTTGATCCTATTTTATTTTGCTCTTGGTTATTCCTATATATGATCCAGTTTTTCATTAATCAGAAACAGTCAATGTCTACCAATTCAATTTTCAGGAGGATGGGGGGGAGGAAAAATAGAAATGACCAAGAGAAAAATAAAAAGCAGGATTTAAAAAAAAAAAAAAAAAAAAAAACTCTTTAACAACGACGACAAAATAATTATAAAAATATAAATAAATAAAAATTACTCATAGTATTTAAACCTGACTAAACAAAAATTTACAAAATATATGTTATTAAAATATTGATTTTAATAACATTAAAAAGTTTGCAAATTATACCAATTACTTTTATGTTGTTAAATGTGATGCATTTGAAATTTTGTCTAGTAATGACGCAGGCCCCTTAGAAATAGACAGGGTGATGGGGAGGGAGAAGAAGAAGGCTATGTCATAACTAAAAGCATTGAAAAAATCCAAATAGGTATTTGAGAAATAATAATTTAACTCTTAAAATACCCCTCAAACATTTTTTTTTTCCTTTTGAAATTTTGTCAATTATCTTTTGAAGCTTATTTTATTTTTGAACAAATAATTTTTATTGGCATAAACAAGGAAAGGTAGCAGCAGTTTTTTTTTTTTTTTTTTTTTTTTTTTTAAATATAAAAATTGATTTAAGAATTTTAAATTAAGATATCTTCAAATTTAGTTCAGATTTTTAATCAATTTCAAATTGTTTATCCATTTTCTTCCTAAAATATTTTTGATAGCTGCATTTTATTAACTTTGTGTTTGATTTTTCATATCTTTTTCAGGATCAAATAGAGTTTCCAGAACTGTATATAATGCTCATGATGGAGGAGTGTTTTCTATATGTTCTATGAAAGATGGAACTTTCTTATCTGGTGGAGGTCGGGACAGGAGAATTGTTGAGTGGGATCACACATTATCTCGTACGGGAAGAGAAGCTAAGGTATATATACATAAAATGCAATCTTGGAAAATGTTATTTTTGATTGTATTTTGTTAATCAAGTAGATACTTAAAGAAATTTTAAATTTTAGCACTTGTTTCTTTTGATTTGTTTATATTGATCCATTTTATAATCAGTGTAATTTTCTAATTATTTTTGCACTCTTACGATAACTTATATTTGTAGTATTAAAATTTTTGTATCGTAAATGTTTATAAATACTTTTTTATAAAAAACTTTTATTTATGCATATATATATATATATATATTTAGCTACCTGAACAAGCTGGTGGAATTCGTGCTTTAGCCCAAGGTAAAGGTAGCATGCTTCTAGTTGGCACAACCAAAAATTGTATTCTGCAAGGTACCTTATCTCTAAATTTTTCATTAATAGTACAGGTATGTTACAGACTTTTGCATATTATTATTATTATTATTATTTTCTTACTAGTATAGGTAGAGAAAGTTTGTTTTAAGGTCTACAATTATACATTTTGAAGGCCATTAACCATATTACTATGTCTAGAAATAAGACATTTATACTTTAGATGAAAAAATTTGAACCACCCCTTACAATTGTGCAGTTTCATTTTTATTCTCTAGTAACAAATCTTTAAGCAGGATTTCACTGACTGTTACCTCTCAAAATATAATATGTATTATTTTCAGCTAGTTAAAATATGTCTGTGGTCTACTTGGGGAGAAAATCTCTTATTACCATAATGCAAATCCAAACAGAAAATTCAAACTTAATATCCTAACTCTGTAATCATATGAGAAAATTTTTTAGTTACTTGAAACTTTTTATCAGGAGCAGACTAATTGTTCATGACAAAATATTTCAAATACACTGCATCTACAAACCAAAAGTGTCAGTTTTACATTTTAGCATCGTTAGACTGCACTGAACAAAATAAAATTAACATAATTTTTTTTATTCACAAAAGCATGTTTTGCATAGAATATAGTATGAAAAACATTTTTCCGTGTTGTACAGAGCCACTTAAAATCCTTCGTGTGTATATTTATAGGTGGCAGCTGGTTGGACAGATGTTTGATTACAGAGGATTGATGGTGTTGTTTGGCTGGATGGTTGGATGGGATTGTGAAATTGGATTATATTTAGAAAAAAGGGGCAGAAGGCTTGTTACATTTACTTTGTATAAATTTGCAATCTTTCTTTTTCTATTAAATTTTCAGTTTCTTCATTGTTGAGTTGTCAACTGTTCTTAAAAATCTAATCATACTATTAAACACATAGTAATCAATCTATAAATTTCATTGTTGTTTCATAGTTTAATTTTTCTTTATCTGCTATGAAATTTTGCTTTTTTAAAAATCCATATGACTCCTATTCTGTCTTGGCAGGCTGGGGGAGTATTGCCGGCATGAAACTACTTTAACCCCACAGGAAAGTCACAAGTCTTGCCTCCTGCCTCCTTCCTTCCTTTTTTAAGTTTCTTAAATTAATTTAACTTGAATTTTGATTTAGTTTATGTTTTTCTGTTAAGATTTTGTTGAGTTAGTTTATTGTTTCATTTGTTATGCAGGCTGTTAATTAATAAATTTGGTTTCTTTTAATATGTGTATTTCATCCCCTGATGAATTTTTTCACCTTTCTGAGCTTCTCCTACATACAGAAATTTTTCATTGTTATTGGTCTTTGTGGTTTCAGTGATCTTGTATCTGTTGCTTGGCTTCTACTACAGTTAATAAATCATTATTATATATATTATATTAGGGCTGAGCTGGAAATGGCTTGTGCCTTTTATGCTGTATTAGGACTTTTTTTTTTTTCTCTCTGCCAAATTTAGTGAAATACGTGATGTGATTATAATTTATAATTAATATACAAAGTTACCCAAAATTATTCAAATAAGTTTCAAATAATGGTGTAAGTAAAATTCAATTTGAACAAAACAAATAGTTAATTTATGTATAAATGTTGATTACTACAAAGCAATAAATGTTCTTTAATCAACATCACAGTTATTTCATTGCTCATTCACTAGTTTTAGGCATGTAATAATTCAGGATTATAAGAAAATTTTGTTGAATTTTTTTGTTGTAAACTTTTTTTTTCCCTTAAAGTTGCATTTTTTATGCAGTAATATGTAAAATGCTCTGAAATATTGGTGTTGAATGATGACATGATGTTCAAAAACAAATTTTGTAAGCAAACACTAAAAATTGAAAAAATAGTAATAATAATAGTAATAATTGTTTTGCATTGAAATAATTAAGAATGACTTTTCATCAGGTGGGGGAAAAAAAGTACCATGTTATCGAATATAAATTAATTCTTATGTGATAATCTGTAAGTAAAGTTTATAAATCTGTCACCCAAATGTGTATAATTATGTGCTTTAAAATTAATGATGGACACTTATACATTTAAAGTATTCAACTTACATAAAAAACAACTTAAAATGTATGATTAAAGCAGATTTTTTTTTTTTTTTTTTTTTTTTTTTTTTTTTTGTGGGAGACTACAGATTAGAGCTTCCAGCTTATTAGTATTTGACTGAAGAATTATACCACTCCAGCATATTGCAAAAGCAGAGTCCCCCCCCCCTCCCCCTATATTTTAAAAGGCCAGCGTGCTGCTAGTAAAAAAAAAGCTACTTTTAAGAATTTTGAGAGCTGTTTTGGATTCTTGAGAGCACATTTTGCATTTAAAATATTGACACTTAATTTCAAAATTCAGTTATAAGCATGCATACAAGTAAAAAATTTAAATTTTATCTTTGTTTACTTTTTGTTATTAATCTATGAACGAATGTTGATCGTCATACACATACACAATAGTTTCATTTATATTTATCTTATATCTCAAAGTTATTTTCTACAATGGGCAAATAAGAGTGCAATTTTTTTAGACGATAAGCATGTCATACTTTTTTTGGATGAGGAGCAAGAAGGGTGGTATATTTTCAATGGAAGGTCGAACAGAGTGCAGCACCTTCTGAAACTGTTTGGAGGAAACTCTGGCAAAAATGTTTCTTATTTTAGATTATGTCCAAATGTTTATCTGTAACATTTGCAAGTTTATTCTTATTCATATTTTCAAAGTGGATTCTGTAAAGAGTATTTATAATCAAATTTTCAAATGTAAATAATTGTACCACTTTGAAAGACATATTAAAAATTTTTAATGGTATAAAATATATGCCTTACTTATTGATAAATTTGAATAGAAAAAGGATATTTCACAACATCACAACCAATCATTTAAAATTTTCTCCAGTTCTGTAAAAGACATGCACAGGGCTATTTTTGATTTTGGGATTCTTATTTACCCTGCATTTTTGTTAGCCAATTCATGTGAAGTAGCATAATTAGAATTCTGCTCAATTCCTCAAAAATTCTGCTGTTTATGATTATATAATTGTTTGGTGTATGGAGATTTTTTTTTTTTAATTGACAATTTTTTTTTTTTTTTTTTTTTCTGTCTCGCAGGTAAATCAACTTTTCACTTTGTCCCATGTTTTTTTATCCTAAATTTCTCAATTTATGTACAAGTACATACAGTAGATTTCATGTCTACTATTTTTCACCTTATCTAATTTGTGATGAATTTTCTGCTTTAAAATGTTTCATATTTGCACATTGATCATTAATAAATTTCTTTGGCCATAATGTTATTTTCTGCATTATTGAAAAATTATTATATCTTTTGAAAAATTATGTTTGTGGCATTGACTGTATTTATCTTATGAATTATTGTAACTATTTCAATAATTGATAAAAAACATAAGTATCTCAAAAAAAAAAAAAAAAAATCCCTCCATTTAAAAAAAAAAAAAAAAAAAAAAAAAACTCTTTCAGTTTTACAAACGGCCATAACACCTTGTTTTCACTACACAGGAGATGCAAGGGGAGGGGGGGGGGCAGTTTCGGTTGTATGAGTTTGTCTCAAACTCATACAAACAAATCATCAGTTTCTCTCCTAAATTAACAGAAATGTATGATATTTTTCAATTAAGAAGGTAGCATTAAAAAAAAACCCTGTATCTTGCTGTAAAAAATAAATGATTTGAACATTAATGCATTAATTACAGTAACTCAATTCAATGAACTTTCTACATTTGGACTTTTTGTCATTGGTTGTAACATGTAACCCTATTTTTCAACAAAAGATCTACTGTATTTTTTAAAAAATTCTCATAAATTTTACTTTCTAAATATATGCAATTTATTATATTGTAACATAATATATTATTATATTTTTACTTAATATAACACTTAGTAAAAATATTGAACAAAGATGGAAACTTAGTTAGGCTCTTTAATTTTTATTACATCTTATATATTTAGTAAAAGTATTATAATTATGAAAAAAATCTGACTATGAGATTTTGGTATATCCATATGTTTAGAGAGATTCGGAATTTAGTTTTGTTAATTTTATAATGATGTATGTGTGGTGTTTGAGTAAATGATTATATCTAAACACTTTATTTGATTGGGCTCAAACTTAATAGGTAGGAAATATGAACTGTATAAATTTTATTAGTATAGGACTTACGTTTTTTTTTTTACATCTATCTACATTAAGACAAATTCTTATACAATATGCATTTTAATTATTTGAAAAGCCCTACCATCAAAAACCTACATTCAGTTATAATTACATTGGATAGGCATGTTATAGGCAATCATCACTAGAACTATTTAGATATTCATGATGTAAGACTTGTTGTTCTTCTTTTATTGGGATTTGAAATAGTATTCTTTTGCATTGCAGTCAAGCATGAAAGAAATTACACATTTTGAAGGCTATGAAGCTAATTATCTAAAGTGAATTGTTTTAATGGGAACGAAACTGTTATAAATATTATTTTAGAATTTTACTACGTTTAAAATTTTATTTTTATACTCTCTCCCATCACAGCTTAAGAATTGATCTCTGTATTCTTGTGTGAATTTTTATCATAATATGACAAATTAAAATAAAGTATTTTATATATATCATATTTGTATTTGTGTATTTTTAAAACTGTCAATAATCCACATCAATTTTTAATATAATTCTTATTTAAAGTTTATTTATATATTTATTTTCAATATTACTATTTTTATGATTTTTCAAAACATTAACTATTTAAATGTTAAACCTGTCTTCTTTCGTCATGCATAGTTGCAATAAAAGACTGGTATGATTAAATATTGAAATAAATGTTGCTTTTTTCAGGAAAATAAGATTAATTGAGATCTGTAGTATAAACTACCAAATTCTCATATTTATACTGTACATAGTGGTAATTTTATAAATCATTAAACAGATATACTGGATATACTGAAAAATGGCTAACGCTGAAAAGGTTAATAGGTACATAATATTATTTCACTTTTAAATAAGAAGTAAAATAATATTATGTAATAAAAAGTAAAATAATATTATGTTAATTGTCTTTAAGATTTTATTTTCCTTATTTCATGAAACTGATCTAATTTGCATTAGTTTTAGTATCTTAAATATTTGTGTAGGGTCATACTGAAGAAATCTGGGCCCTTGCTATCCATCCAAGCCAAAGTCAGTTTATAAGTGGTGGACATGACCATTACATTCATCTGTGGGATACAATGTCTCATTCTGTAGTATGGAGTAAAGATATGGGTGTAAGTGTCTTGCAAAGTTAGCTTTGTCAAAAATATTTGAGATTTCTTTTCGTTTAAATTTGTTCCGGGAAATGTTTGTTTGTTTCTGACTTTATTCTAGTATGTTTGAAATACTGTACATCATTTTAAATAACTTTGTATTTTTTACTTTAGGAAGCAGTTCAATCTGCTTGTTTCTCACCTGATGGAAGTGTTATTGCTCTTGCTACCACCTCTGGTAGATGGTCTGTTTTAGATGCTACAACACGCCAGGTATACTCTATGCATGCAGATGGAAATGAAGCTATTGATTGTATCAAATTTTCTCCAGGTAAGTTTGGATAATTTTTGTTCACTTATTATATTCTGCTTTTCTATAGGATATTATTATTATTTTTTTTTTTTTTTTAATAATCTAAATTGTCTAATTGTTTTAATTACTGATTAGTAGTAGCTATCAAGTTTCCTACAATATATTATAATTTAAAAAAATGTCTGTTAACAATATTAAAATGTTTTTATTTATTTATATATATTTATGTCATAATTTTACAGATTAAGCTGATCACAATTTATCAAACTAACAAAAGCTTTTTTCAAATTGTATAAATTTCTAATAATATAGTGCCTTTATTTTCTTTATTTTTCTCCATCTTTAAGCTGTTGTTTGTTTATTGTTAATCTAAGATTCCATAAAAACTTAAAGTATGTTTGTTTAAGCATAAAAAAGAACAATAATTACAATAATAACATATAGAGTAAAAATATTCCTCAATTAGTGTGGTTAATTGGTTCCACAATATTTATTACCTAACAAAATGAAACATACATTCAATAGAAAAACCTACAATAAATCCACATTAAATTTCCTTAAGAATTCAGTATACAAATACATAGATAAACAATATGATAATATACTATATTTCTTATATATTATCGTTAGAAACCATATGTTACAATCTAATTTATATTAATATTCATTAACACAAATATGTGAACTAATAAGTCTCACTTTATGATTAAATTTATAATGTTAGCGTAATTTTACTTTCTGCAATATAATCTTTTATATTTAAATTGCTTCAAAGCTTTAAAATTATTTAATAAAAAATTTTTATATGGTAGTTTTTTTTTTAAAGAGATTTTGCACGAAATTTTATCTTCTAAATTCAACACACATGCAAACTTCTAGTGAAATTAAAATGTTAAAAGTTTTTAAAAATATAGGAAAAAAAAGTGTTCACTTAATCAACTAATACACACTAATTTAAATTTTCCTTACATTAATTGCGGAGGCATTGGAAAAAATTTTACCAGACTTGCTAATAAAATCTGTGTTAACAGAAATTGCACTAATTGAGTGATATCTGTAGTTTATATTTTAAGACCTATTTTTATTTTTATTTTTTTTTTATTGTTAACACAATTATGTATTCCTGGTGTGTTAAAATTTCATAATGATCATTTTGTTATTTCATTAAAAATATTAATATTTAATTTCAGATGGCCGTTTTCTTGCGATAGGATCTCATGATAATTATATATATGTTTATCAGGTAGATGATGATTATAAGAAATATAATAGAATTGGTCGCTGCATGGTAATATATTTCTTATTTTTAATAAAATAATGTATTTTTAATAAAAGTTTCTATTCTTATCATTATTTCTTTTATCTTGTATCTTTAGGATTTAAATACTTCTAAAAATTTGAATCCTGGAATAATGTTTTAACTTAAGAATGTAGTATTTTAATATAAAATGTCTCTTTTATAATTATTCACCAAAATTTGTATTCTGTAAGAATGTGCATTCCTGATAATTCATCAAAACTTCCTTTTTGCAGTACTTTTCAAATTTTTTGTTTAATTTCTGTGAATATGAACATACGAATTTCTGCTAGTAGTTTTAAAAATCAGTCAAAGAGGGATTATTACCAATTCCTATGCCAATAGCTCTTATTTATTCATAGCTATTTACAAAGAAATTCTTTCAAGAGTTTAATTTCCCACTCTTCCCACCTGACAATATGATATTGATGTTTCAAACATCAACCCAGTAACAGACGGAATCTTTTATATTTCTGTATAGCGATTGCTGAAATAACGGGTTTTCTATTCTTATTTTTGACCAATCTGGTTTAATCTGTATTATTTTTTTTAACATCAACATTCTTTTGCATTTGTGATATTTTTATATACTTTGTAAAAAAAAAAAATCCAGTTTTTGAAATGTGTTTGTTTTAATTGTATTTTCAAGAATTCATATGTATTATTAATATCATGCATTTAAAAACAAATATTATACATTACTAGTATACATTTTATTTATTATTTAAACTTTTTAATAATTTCCTTATCAGTTGTTTTTAGCTTTTTTTTTTTTTTCTACTACTTTTAATTTGGATACTACTCATAAATATCAGATCCTAGTTTGTGTCAAATATTTTTCACCTGGTGCAAAGTCCTGAATATTCTCCAATCACTAATCAGCATGAATTATTAGTTTAACTTTCCTTCATCAGGTTTAATTCTAAAATTATTTTTTTACAGTGGTGCAGTGCATCCATCAACCTAATTAGGACTATAAATGCTCAATGTGATGGCTGTCATTCATTAGAATGACCGTCAGATGTTGCACATTGGAAATTGTCCTAAAAAAATTTCAGTATTCGCAATATGGCATCATTTGATCAGGCAGATCTGTTTAAAATGTGAGAGGATATTACAAATACAGCACAATATGTTGGGAGGGAAGTGTAACAAATATTTTTTCTTATATATTAAAAAAAAAAAAAAAAAATGTTTTTCTGTATATTTCAGTGAAAACTACAGTCAGTACTTTTTGAATAATATATTTTTTATTTTTTCTGTAACTTTTAGATCACCTTGTATTATAAATATAATTTATTTATTAATTATACATTATAATTTTGTTCTATAGGAAGACAAACTTTATTACTGTATTTTGAGTATTTGAGATAATCTTTTTCGTTCCCTTGTAGGGTCATTCTAGTTTTATTACTCATCTTGATTGGTCTGAAGACAGTACCTATTTACAAACTAATTCAGGCGATTATGAAATTTTGTATTGTAAGTACAACATTTATATGTAGTCAATATTCAATTTTTCGAAAATTATTTTGTTGCTGATTATTTATTTATATTTTAGGGAATGCTGGAGTATGTCGTCAAGTGAGTAATATGTCCATAGCAAGAGATCTTAAATGGGCATCACAAACTTGTACTTTAGGATTTAATGTGCTAGGTATTATTTCTGTTTTGTATTACATTTTCAACTCAAAATTAAAGATTGATAACATAAATCTTTACTAAAACTAATGAAATGTTAATCAACCTTTATCAATTAATATGTGTAAAAGAATTTGTTCTTTTTTTTTGAAGGTTTTACATTTTTGTATAACTTATGTAATATTAAGGATTTAATTTTTTTTTTTTTTTTTTTTTTTCAAGCACTTACATTTTGGTTCTGTTTCTTTAAGAACGCTTAAATTTCTATTTTCAGGAAGTTGGCAAAGTGCCAGAGCTCATTTTTAATGAGAGATACTTTTTTTTTTTGTAATCTAATCTATTTTATGCTTTAGTGTTAGTACTTTCTCTTACCCATATTTAATAGAGAAAATAATGTTTTTGGATCAAATTTCTGAAACTGAATTTTTGCTAAGCATACGTTTTGAGGTCCTCTAAATTTGTAGATCATGTTTTTAGTAGTTGGTCTGTATGTCATATGTTTTGATATCTTCTGAATGTATAGATCACGTTTTTAGCAGTTGATCCATGTGTCTGTTATTAACATAACTCAAAAAAATATATTAGAAAGTGCTAAGAAGTTACAACTTATATTGTGTGTACAATATTAAAATATATGAATGTATCTATAAGTCAATCAAATATTTATATTATTCACCTTTTATGTGTGGCTAATAAATTAGATACCTTCAAAAAAAAATCTCTTCTACAACAATTCATATTACTGGATGCATAAATTTAGTTAAGAATTTAAAATAAAAGAAATCTGGCAATTTTAGAAAGTTTAGTCAAATAAGATTTTATCAGAATTCTATCCCACTGAGGTTCACTTTCTTAGAGTTATGAAGTATTGCTGTAATTAGGGTTACACAAAAGTAGTGACTGCAAATTTATGTAATACTCATAACTTTTTCTTTTATTAGGTATTTGGCCTGAAAATGCTGATGGTTCAGATGTTAATACATGTTCCCGTTCTCATAGCCAAAAACTGTTAGCCACTGGAGATGATTTTGGAAAAGTTAATATCTACAGCTACCCAGCTTGTCAACCTAAGGTACTATAGATGATTATCTTGTTTAAGTATAAATTTAAAATATCATTTATAGTTATTTTTATGCTGCAAGTAATCTTTTTCTCTCTGTTTTGCTATCTTACCAAATATGATATAAATATAATCATGGTAAATACCTTAAAAATCATCCTTTTATTTGAGCAGCATATATATTTCGAACGTTATGACATTCATCTTCAGTGCTCACGGTGACACTTCTGGCTCTGACTTGTTTTCTTTCTTTCCTCTTTTTCTGAAGACTCTCTTCACTTTGCTTCATTCTCCCTAGCAGGTGTTGCCATTCCACAGGTATTAAGCTATGCTCTCTATCGTTGACGGCTTCGTTAGTAATTAATATCTCTATTGCTTCGCATTTTAGGGCAAAATGGTGCGAGTTATATAGTGCTATTTTTTTTGGAAATTAAGGATGCTGGGGTTAATAGAGTTAGTATTATGAATTCTAGACAAAGCGGTGGATTGTTTATTATACTTAAAATCAGCCAGATGTTTGGTTTCTCGTTCTTTTATATGGCTCTTCACTTAGTCATACCTATGTAACAAGCTTTCCTATTGTCTTCAAATTCAAAATTGATTTTATAAATGCCGAAGGTATGTTTAAAATGGACGGGGTTCCTCTGTAGTGTATAAACTTTACAAACAACGATTTAAATATCTAAATAAAATAGATAACGCTCAGAAAACCAAACCTACTTTCACATTTGCTATACTATTCTGTAAGGGAGCCTCCATAAAAATAAAAAATGAAGCCAGTAGACATAATATCAACATTCCAGTTAAACCAGATAAAAACCTTTTCCAAAGTATTTGTAATGAAAGAGATCCCGTCCGTTTTAAACATACCTAATCAGTTTTGAATTTGAAGACTATAGGAAAGCTTGTAACATAGGTATGACTAAGCGCCATATAAAAGAATGAGAAACCGAACATCTAGCCGATTTGAAATATAATAAAGAATCCACCACTTTTTCTAGGCTTCATTAATATAAAATAATTACAAAAACAAGGAAGGAATATGTCACATAAATTTGCGGCTAGTAAATAGTCTGAAAACAATAATTAAATTTTCTGGTATTAAATCTCCCTTGAAAAACAGGAGGCTTGGCACTTATGATACATGTTAAATATTTTTTTTAATTTAAAAACAGCATTATAATTTTAAACATAACTTTTTCAATACTAACTCTGTTTATCCCAGCACCCTTAATTTCCAAAAAATAGCACCATATAACTTGCACCATCTTGCCCTAAAACGTGAAGCAATAGAGATATTAACTGCTAACGAAGCCGTCAATGATAGAGAACATAACTTAATACCTGTGGATTGGTAACACCTGTTAGGGAGAAAGAAGCAAAGTGAAGAGAATGAACAGAAAAAGAGTTAAGAAAGTAAACAAGTCAGAGCCAGCAGTGTCACCGCAAGCACTGAAGATGAATGTGATAACTTTCAAAATATATATGCTGCTCAAATAAAAGAATGATTTTTAAGGTATTTACCATGATTTTATTTAAAGTTAATCAATCCTTTATATTAATCATTATGTATGATATAAATATCTCATTTCATCTGCAATTTTTCTTGCTAATAACATTAGGGTCTCACATTCCCTTTTTCTCTCTTCCCATGTAATCCTATGGTAAGGTGACTGTATGTCCTTGATATTTGAGGACTGTCCCCAAATTTTGAACTTCTTTCCTTTTGTCTCCAAAAAAGCTATGACTACTTGAAGGCATTAAATGTCTTAAAATTTAAATATTTGTGTTTATTTCATTTCTAACTATTTTAATTTAGAAATTTAATTCTGGGATGATTTATATAAATAGGGTTTGCATAATATTCCTTAGGTTTAACAATTTTTGTGTAAAAAGGGTGTTTTTGTGTATTTTGTAATCTATAAATTAAGAGTTTTTTTTTTTTTTTTTAAATATTGCGTATATTGTTATGTCCCCAAAAAAGTCCTCAAATATAGTTTTTCAGTATCCTCGATTTTCTTCCAGTTTGATGATTGTACATTAATTCGTCTTCAAATTAGTTTCTAAAAATTTTGTCACCTTATCCTATGGAATTTTTGCTGTTTTGTATTATAAAGATATTTTATTCAAAAATAAAGTTTTTCTAATTCTATTTTTTTTTTTTTTTTTTGAACATATGTGCTTTTTTATCTTATTGAGCAATTAAAATAATAATAATAATGTTAGTAATTTTAATGTTTTTTTTTTTTTTGAGATTGAAAATTAGAGCACCTAAGTTTGCTTAATGAAATAAAATGTTTAAATTTATTTAGAAAAGAAAAAAGGCCCACTAAGATAAAAGCCAATATATGTTTTTAAAGAATGGAATTAAAGAAACAAAATTTGAAAAACTTTATTTTTAAAGAGATATCCTTATAACAAAAGTGGCAAACTCACAGTCTCCGGATCACATGCTGCCTGAACCTGCCTGGTAAAGTTTTGTAGCCCACAATGGAATTTGCAGAATTTATAAATTCATACCAGCAATTTTTAAATTCCTCTATTTCTGGTTTCTCTGTTAACGCAGCAAAAGTTTAGACAACGATTCTGACAGTTCTGAGTGAAAACAATGCAGACAATCATAGTAACTATGTAAAAGTCTTACTCGGCCTTTTATTGAAGACCCCTATCAGGAGGTCCCTTTGTACTTCTTCACTTAAACGTATAACCATAAAAAGACATTAAAGTCAGTTTTAAAGTTCATTTGGAAGTCTAACCTAAAATGGGGGACCAGAATCTACCTTAACACTTTGACTGCCATAGCTATCATATGTGATAGCCAGTGATGTTTCGGTTGGGTCACTGGCTATCAGATATGATAGCCATGGATTTTCAACACTTCAGTTCTTGGCTGTAGAAACAATATCAGTTACATGAAAATCATACTGGAGTTTGATTGTTGGAGAATGAGAATCTCCCCATGTGTTGCAAAATTAATCAGATTGAAAAATGTTTTTTTATATATAATTTTACGTCGGAAAAAAATACAAATTACACAACAGAATTATTCGGCACCGTGGTGAACATTTGCAATTTTTGCTTGGCAGTCAAAGTGTTAAACAAGACTTTCATAAATGGGTTCTTCTGCTTTTTGTATTCTCACTGCATGGTCACATTTTGTACATAATAGCTTTTTATACTGGAACCTATGGCTTTAAATAGAATTGCAGCAAATGTTTCAGGTTAAAATAATGGCACAACAACTTCACCAGTTATATGTACATAAAATTGAAGTTTCTTCGGAGACCCCCCTCAAGACCAGAAGCCTGTTCCCGCTTCCCCCCCTCCCCTCAATCCTCCGTACATCACTGGGCAAATTTACAAATGAATAGGAAAAAATAGGTAAATTTAATTAATTAAAAACCCATTTTAAAAATTTCGAAATTGCTATTTAAAATTATAAATTGTTAATAATTTGTAATTGCCCTTTTAAGTTTTGTTTCACGGCAGAAGATTTCGTAACACAAAAGTTAAAACATTTTACAACTTTGAGAGTAAAATTAGCTTAGAAAAATGCTTTTTGTGTGTGTTTGCAGTTGGATCTTGCATAGTAATTAATTCTTGGATATCTGGAACCTAAGCAAAAGTGATTTAACCAATTAGAATTGAGATCGGGTGAACAAAAAGCAAAAACCCAAACAAAACAGAACACTTTTCATCATGTAACAATTGTTAACTAAATTCACGGCTCTGTGGGGTCTACACATGGTGTTTGGCCATGCCACCGACGCGTGATTCTTTCCAAGACTTCAGAGCGAATCTCCACTCAGGTTGCATATACTCCCAGCCAAGACTGCATCTTTCTACTCAAATAGAATTATTGGTTAACCTGAAAAACTCATCATTTCCAAGACATCTACACCATGTAATATATCCCCATTCTTATCACATACATATATATAGGTGGTTTGCCGGAATGAAGTTTTTCCAAAGCAGCCTTTAGTACCTTTTAGATTAAACAGGCCTGTCTTATAATCCAAAGCAACAAAAATCTCATATGATTATATGGTAAGGGAGAAAGAGGGAATCTGACTGATGTATAGCCTTAACTGTTGGCCTCTTAATGAAAAATTACCATATTTTTTTGCTATTTTCTTGTATTCTTGATCTGTGTTATTTAATATATATATATATTTAAAAATACTTCTTACATTAACCAAAAATATGTGAAAGATTTGCTTTTGTTTTTTTACAGTCACCACATCACAGCTATGGAGGTCATAGCAGTCATGTGACAAACGTGGATTTCATTCCAGATGATACACGACTAATCTCACTTGGAGGACGTGATTGCAGCATAATGCAGTGGGCTTTGACTTGAAAATATAATGAACTCATTAAATTATTTACAAAACTGGTGCATATATAGTATGCTGCTACAAACTTTTCCCTGAATTTTGCAGGAGTGGTACAGTGGTATTTAACAACCACACTCTCATATATAACAGCACAAAGAAAAAACTCTTCATGTTTTTCAAGTCAACTTGAAATATATTGAGATGAACGCTAAAGGATGTGTGACAAATGTATAGTTGTGATATTCAGTTAATTTCTTTGCTAATATGCTTATTTACACTTTGATAATTAAAGTAATTGGCTGTTAGATGTTGCTGAAAAATTTGACTAAAGGAAATGATATGAGAGGATTTTCAGAAACTTGTTGTGATTTTATTAGTTTTTAAAATTGTTTTATTTATAGATTGGCTGTTTTAATTTAAAAATGTAATGCTTTTTGTTGCAAATGAAACACATATATATAGCAGAGACTTATATAATTTTAAATATGACATATCCATAATTTTTTTAGCATTTTATTATTGTATTAAGCTTTACAAGAATAGTTTTTAAAATGGTAAATATTAAACAATTATTTTACAAACAATTATTATAATCTGTTAGGTATTTGTTTCAATGAATTTTTAAATGGCTATAATAAATTTTGGAAAGATGAATTCTTACCTTCTCCAAAAATGTATGTTCATGTAGTCGAGTATTTGTTGGTTATTTTTTCATTCAATTTAAGTATGCAGAATATAACCCGGTTTTAAAAATTTTCAAATTAATGAAAAAAAAGTTTCTGTAGTGGATAATTGAAATATAAGATTTTAGAATTTTTCTTTTTTAGAATTTCAAAATATGTTTTTTATTATTTTAGTAAACTAAACTGCAAGTTTATTGTGATTGTCCATAATTAAAAAACCTGTGCAATTTATGTTAGTCTTGTGAAGGAAGCTCCTCTATTCTCTATGTGAAATTATGAAGCATTGTTATAGTTACAATATTTCAATGGCTTTTTCAACATGCCTTAAATATACATATATATATATATAGTTTTATTCTTAAATTGATAAAAAATAAAAATATTTTAAATGAATAAAACATAAATATACATTTTTTTTTTTTTTTTTTTTTTTTTTTTAATGGCCAAGTTTTATAAGTTAAATTGAAAGTTAAATTTTTTAACATATCCTTTAAAAAAAATGTTAGTATATGCTATTAAAAATTATTTCTATTTATCAATTCTTAACATAGCTTTAACGTAAAATGCTTTATTACTCTTTTTTTTTTTTTTTTTTTTTCATATTACAGGAATTCAGTTTTTCTTTGAGTCACCTGTTTAATTTATTAAAGGACATTAGCACGAAATATTAATTTGCACATTTTTCTTTCTCTTTTTATGAAAATTTTTTAAACATGTATTAATATATATATATATATATATATATATATATATATATTAAATAGATGTTTTTATTATTTGTGCTTTACATTTAAAAATTACACTCAATTTTCAATGACCCATCTGGTTATCTAATAGCACTCTTGCTTTCAGTTACCAAGTACAGGGTTTGATTCCCAGTGGAACTATGTATTCCCTATGAACATCCATGATTCCCATGGATGTTCATAGAGGTTCAGAATAATTTTAAGCCATTTTGTCCTAGTCTAATGAATTTTAAAGTGCAAAAAATGACTAAAGCAACACCTGAAACTCATTTTTAATAATAATAATAATAATAATAAAGAGGGGAAAGGAGTTATGTATAAGAAATGAAAAATAATAATAAAAGTTTATTATTATTATTATTTTTTTAAAATTATTATTGTTATTTTCTTTCATTGAATTTAAAAAATAAGTCATTTCAAACCTCATATTGTGCCAAATGTAGTTTTATAAACTCTAGAAAAATTTTCAAAACCTTATGCCAAATTTCATATTCTGCATATTTATATTTTTGAATGTCTTTTGAAAGTTAAAATACATTTTGATATCTTATTTCAAGTTTAAAGCCATTCATTTCACCATTAAGCTTAATAGAATTGATACCTTACATGGCTTTGTATATGCTTTGTCTTAACTATTTTTCATCTGTTTTGAAAAAGAAACAATTTTCATATCATTCACAGCTCATAAATTGTCTTTACTCTAAAAATAATTTTTTTCATCATCATAAGTATAAAATAACTTTTCAGGCAGTTGAAATAATAGATAGAAATAACACTTCCATTTAAATATAAAAAAAATTCATTCTAGTGCATAGAAAATTGTATTTTTCCATTAATAGTACATTTCTTTTGCTGAGAAAATACTGCACTTGCATCAGCAACTTCAGATTTAGAGTAAATTTTGTGCTTTTAACAAAAATCTGAGTGTGATCTTTTATATAAAATATTGCAATATGGGGAGGAAAGTTAGAACATCTGCACTGTAGATATTCTTTATCTTTTCTCTGTGTCTTATCAATTTCAAAATTGTATATATATCTTTGTACTTTATGTATCTTTTCTTTATAAAGTATTTTTCATTGTACCTGTGTAACACATGAATTGGGAATTTAAAAATTGAAATTACACTGTTGTTCAAAAACAAATTAGAGCTGTTAAAAGTGAAATATTTTTAAAGTAATGTATTACCTATTTTTTATATTCAGACTTGTATTCTTGGAAAAATTACAATTGAAAAAAAAATTAGGATTATGCAATGTTGAATCTATGCTTTTAATATAAAATAAAGAAAATAAATTAGATGATGTATTATATAATGTTAATATGATAACAAACACATAATTTTGTTAGCAATTTATAAATTTTGAGAAATTGAATTTTTCTGAAGAGTAAAAAATCCAATATATTATATTATTGTTACTGAAAAACATAGTGTTAAATTGATTTTTTAAGAAAATTCAAAGATACATGTGTGATAGCTGAAATTCTTTATATTATAGTTGAGACTGGTCATTTATTCTAAAAGAATTTTTGCATTTTTAATAAAAGTTGTATATAGTGTTATTACTGTTTCCAATATTAATGTTAATGGTGTAGATAATATGTATGTATAATTTCAAATATTTTTATTCTTGTATAATGTGCCTTCATATATGTATAGTATACATAAGTACATAAAATTCTCTTTTCATTTCATCATGGGCATTATTTTTATATATCTGTTACAAGCGTAGTAAAAAAACAATTCTCAGATTGTAACATAACAAGATTACTGTCTTATACAAAATTAAAACTGCCTAGTTCATTAATTTATATATATATATATATATATTTAGTATAATATTATAATTTTTTTTTCATTAAAAAAAAATGTAATTTTCTTTTTTCTTTTAATTTTTTTTAAGCAAAAAAATAAAAATAATAATGAAGTTTAGAGTTTTGCATGCAGTAATACTTTTGATACAGGACAATTTAATTTTGTAAGCATAAGCTGACTCCTATTTGTATAAGATGTATTTTATTATCAATTAATTTGAGGTTGCATTGAATTTAGCATAGAAATCCTTGCAGTACTGTAGTTTTTAGATGATTTATAATTATTATGTGAACTGTTTAGTTAAACAGGCAGTTAATACTATAATTTGAAGAAACCTATTATTAAAATTTTTTTTAATAAGTAATATCGATACATTTTGTACAAGTTTTAATTGATTATGGAATAACTTTTTAAACACCTTAAACCCCCCTCTTTCCCCCCCCCCCCCAAAAAAAAAGGAGGGGGGTCTAAAAATTACTGACTGATTTCAGTTGCATTAAACTTACAATCAACACTGCGAAAAAAAGCAAAACTAGATTTTTTGTTAATGTATATGTTGTAGAAGCAGATTGGAAGCTGATTTTCTTTAACTATTAAAGTTATCAAATTTGAATAAAATTAGCCAATTGAATCACAAAGTAGAAAATTGAGAGTCAGTATGAATGTAGATGAGAATTCATCAAGTTTGATGAGTTGTTGATGTGTTGTGGTTTAAGGCCAGTTGACTATGTAAGAATTCTAGGCCTTAGTGGAATGCCCTTGGTAGGAGCCTTTATAAGGGGGTTATAGTAGATTTGAAAAACTACATTTGCTATGTGGCGACTTAATAATTAAGCAATTTGCTGTTTTTTTCCTTCCTATGGTCTACTTAAGTATGAGTTTCATTAATCAAGCATTGCATATTTCAGTAATTAAGCATAAATGAAATTGAATAGCAATGAAATTATCTCACATTTTGGAAAAAAAACCTAAAAAAGAAGGGGAAGGGCAGAGATATTTCAGAAATCAAAAACCATAAAATCAGGATTTCAATCGATTTGCAGTGAAATAATTACGTATTTCAGAAATTACTGAAATATGTAATAATGTGCTACCTGGGAGGTTCTATGTTCAAGGGCACAGCCAGGGGGACTATTGGGATTGAGCTCTCTTTAGGTACTTCAAAATTAAATAACTTTTCATTTTTGGCCATTGAAACAAACCAGAATGTCGGTCTCAGCTCCCCGCAAGCCACCTTAGCCCTCGCAGCTAATGTCTGTAGTTATGTCCTTGCCAATATTCAAGTGAGTTTCACCTCAACTCTTTACTAAAGAGGAAGTTAAGAGCGGACAATACCTAATCTCGCCGGCAGCCTTGGCCCCTGTTATTCTATGGGAAAATTTGTTTACATAATTCCTCATTACCTAATGAATATTTTTCAATTCTGTTTTCACATTTAGAAAATCCATAAGCGTTAAATTAATACTTGTTTTCCAAAAATTGATTTTTTTTTAATTTTAGTATTTCATTTTGCGAGTAGAAAACAAGAAAAATGCATTTTGTGAAAAATCGCAATTTTGAACTCAAAATTAAAATGTAAAAATTTAAAAAAAATGAATTTTTCAAAAATGAGTACTCATTTAACAGTTATGAATTTTCTGACTGCGAAAACACAATTAAAAAATATACATTAGGTAATGTGTAATTATCGCAACAAATTTTCCCATAGAATAACATTGGCCACGGCTGTCCGCGGGATTAGGCATTGTCCCCTCTTAAGAATGGTTCTAAGACTAACATCACTTCCTAAAAGAAACTTAAGGTTTTGTACCTGCAATAGAAACACATGCAAGCAGAAGTTTGCTTCCAGTCTGTTTATATGATATATATAATTCAGAAAACAGTCATATTTTCTTTTTCATATGTATGAGAGTGAACTTAATGCTAGCCAAACCAGTTTTCAAATTTTAATAACTTGTTTTATGCTTTGAAGTATTTTAAAATCTGTTTCTGATTCAGCACTAACTATTTTATTTTTAGGTTTTGTTCATATTTACAGTTTCATTATCTTTTTTCTTTATAGCACCTGCATTAGTTTTCATTATGGTATAAACCATTTGTTAAAAATCATCTGAATATCATATTCATTGTTCAACTAACTCACAATTTACTTTTTTAAATGTCTGTATTTTCTTGATAAAAAGCAGCTAAATATATAAAAAGTCTAAATAAATATGTTTTTGAATGCTGTTTGTAAAACACCAATGATTGAAAGAGTTCATTTGACTGCTAAAGTTATAATTTTTTTTTTTTTTAACTATTGTGTTTAGTTTGCTAGATAACTGCATGAGAGTGGGTTAAACTTTTTTTTGTTGTTGTTTCTTGTTCTTTTTGTGTATTTCTTGTGATAGTATTTAAGTTTTTCTTCTTAGATTACTGTTCTGGGATTTTTTTCTCTTTGTTTACATCGCAAAAGTATCTTTTTGGTTTCAATTAATTTTGCTTTAGTGTCATTAGATTCATCACGTGTATTAGATCTATCTTTCTTTTTCTTTTTTTTTTTGTACAATTTTTGTGTTTCTCTAAGAAGTTGGTGTATTTGTGGGTATACTTTTTTCTTTTTTTTTTTTCTATTTATGCCTATTAGTTAATTTTATACTTTCTATAATAAGCATTTAGTTATTATTTATAGATATATTTTTGAAGTTAGATTATTTATTTTTATTATTTGTAAAGAATAATATACAGCAAGTATAAATATTTTAAATTATTTTATAAAAAATAAAATGAAAGAAAAAATTTAAATGTTGACATGCTAAATTGACATCATTTTAAATTAACAGTTTATCTAAAGAAAGATAGTAAAAATGAATCAAA
The DNA here is from genome assembly GCA_963930645.1 of Salticus scenicus. Taxonomy (NCBI): domain Eukaryota; kingdom Metazoa; phylum Arthropoda; class Arachnida; order Araneae; family Salticidae; genus Salticus; species Salticus scenicus. The sequence goes on along the minus strand of OZ005650.1, from coordinate 339,449,041 downwards.
GAAAATTATTATTTAGTGATCTTTCAATTATATTTTTTTGTTGAAATGTGATTTTTTTTTTCTTTTAATATTTTAAATATTATGAATATTTAAATTATTAATATTTTAAATATTGTATGAATTTGTATTTATTATTATTTAGCTTTTTATAATTCACTAATATAGTGTTTCCTTTAAGTATTTTTAAACAATGAATTATTTGAGAAAATTAATTTTTAAAGTTTTATTTTTTACTATAAATGTATTTTTGAAATAATGCTTTTTAAAAAAGTTTGTTTAATTAATAAGTAAAAGTATGTGCTTTTGTAAACAAAAGAAAAAATACTGGTGAGATGTGTGATATCACAAAGTGTGTTATTAAATTTTTATCATTATTTTGTAAAGAAGCAATTGAGATATTTATATGTGTGAAACTGTTTGTTGCAGCTCTTTCCCGATTTGAGTGATCAAAGTGCAAATTATTAAGCACTTTCTTTTTTCCATTTTTAATAGCAAGCTCAAAAGTTTTGATGTTTTTTCTGTAGAGAGAGAAGCAGCTCTTTTTTTTTTTTTTCATGTATAATTCTTGTATATATACATAGATGCTCTGCCTGATTGTAAAATAAAATTTAATGAGAATTTGTTGTGTAATTTCTTTTGTGTTAAAATTACTCATAGGTGTGTGTATCATATATTTTAGTCCTTGTAATTTATTTATCTTCAAATACAAAAACAGAACATTATTTGAAATATTAATAATCGTAGTCAGTTCAGGAAAAACATCTTTGTGTATTCTGCTCATAAAATCAAAAATACACTTTGTTTTCAGTTAATTGATAAATATATACACCACTGACTGCTCTTTACAACAGAGATAAAAAAAAAATTCATAAATTGTTTATTCCTGTAATAAAATATTTAATTTCATTTTAATATTTCTATGCAAAAATAGAAAATGAAATAGATTTTGATATTGAATTATATAATTGGGAGAAATTGATTTGGTGTATAATAAAATAGTCATAAATTGTATAAAAAATGTAAATTTGGATAATATTTTATTTAATTTTAAATGCATGACATTTTTATTATTATTTCTTTCTTTCTTTCCTTTCCTGCCAAGTTTATGATCTATGAAGTGATATTACTCCATTCTTGTAAATATTATGTTAAATGAGAATAGCTGTCAGTACTCAAACAAATAAAATGCCAGAACAAATTTATTTCATAACAGAACAAACTAAAACATTTTCTACAAATCATTTGAACAAAAGCTCAAGATTTTGCTGTCCTTTAAATAACAAGTTAAGCCAAGTGTTAGGAGAAACCATCATTGGATTTTTTGAGTATTCTACTTAAAATTAACAGCAGTCATTCCAGAAATAACAGGTTTGAAACTTACAATGTTGTTCCACCCCTAAATTTTTTTTTTTTTTTTTTTTTTTTCTGTGAAACTGCTATTAACCAAGTCGTGCTTTGAAGAAAGGATTGGGTATGAAATGCAAGGGTTTAAGATCTGTCTGTACTTCTCCAATGCAGCTCATTGGATCAATGAAGTAGTGACACACTTTTTTAGCTGCCATCCTGTGGCGTCGTAAAACTTGGCAGCATAATCCTCTTGCTGTGTCACATTCTGAGCTGGTATTGCATGGTTCATCTACAAAAATAAATAAAAATAATAGTTTTTGTACATTTAAATGATAAATATGAATTCATACAACTGTGTAACTGTGTATAATGAAATTTAAAAATGACACATCTCCCATTAATTACGTTAAGAAAATATTGTGTCTTATTATTACTAATGGATATTCAGATCAAGAGCCTCAATGTTTCATTTGTGTTACTCAACAATTAGCGGTTTGTTTATTCTCTTTATATAAAAGACTAGCTGTTGTACCAATTCTTCGTATCAGTGGCGGATCCAGAACTTAACTTTGGGGGAGGGGGGGGGGAGAGTTTTCAAGATGTTATTCCAGATCAATGAAAAATTTACAATTGTAACATTCAATTGTGAATGTTAGTGCTTTTTTAGATCCGCCACTGCTTCGCATGGGAAATGCCAATAGATTGCGTCTTTCTGGGAGGGGAGGGGGGGGGGGGGGCAGGTTATCTTAGAAAAAGAAATTTATTTTATATTTGAAGGTATTTCTGGCTTTTTTAATGTCTGAAACATTCAAAGATATCGCAAAAATTTTCAGTCTAATCAAAATTTTGAAATAATCAATATATATAATTTTAAGTTGAGTACAGGCTTGCCAAGTGACCCCCTGCTACATGTCATTCTTTTTTGCTCATGTGATACTCAAACAACCTAAAACAAACTGTTACAGAACATACATAAATACTCACAAAAAATATTCTGGGGTTACTTTGGGTTTAAATGATGTCTAAAACATAAAGTTATCACAAAATTTTTCAAATATGTACGAATAACAAAGATGTCTGTGTATGCACCAACATTTTTTTGGCAATATCTTTAAATTTGATAAAAACTTGGTAATGATCGATAGATATAATTTTAAGATGGGTACAATACTAAACCCCTACCTGCCATGTGTCATTCATTCTAGCTGTTTTTAAGTGATACCCAGGCATAAAATAAAAAAAAGTGTTGCAGACACACATGTTATGTTCCAAAAACATTTTTGACATTCTTAATATCTGAAACATAAAAATATCACAATTTTTTTCGAATCTGTGTGATTTACAGGCATAGTGTAACTCTGCACTTGCAAATATTTTATCTATATCTCTATATATAATTAAAATTTTGAAAATATTGTTTTAAGTTGTGCTCAGGCCTCTGCCAGGTTCATTCTATTTCGTCTAACCATTTTTAACACTTTCCAACAAAGTTGAAAAGTGTTTATGACTTCAGTTTGTTTCTCTGCTCGTCTATCTGTCCATGCTCTGTAACTCCTGTAAATATTAATGGAATTTCTTGAAACTGATCTATGTTATTTAAGTTCTCTATCAGATGTTTCCTATTAAAAATGGAGTAAATACCACCATTGGTTTGTATACAGGGGCACCCAAAAATATTCCAAAGCATTGTATTTTATGAGAGGTATTTCAATGCTATATTTTATTAACTTTATTTTGAACAAATCTTAAGAAAATTGAATTATGTTAATCATATGCACAAGGGAGTATGATTAACAATACGATTTATGGGGTCACACAAAAATATTTAGTTACATTAACTATTATTGGAAATCTGCTGTTATTCCATTTTCATTTACATTAAGCATTTTTTACACTTTCTAACAATTTTTATGAGTTAATATGGTTTGATTTAGTTTATCTGACTGTTTACCTATCTATCTTTCCATCTGCCCTCCTCCAGTGTCCATAAATATTTTCAGAATTTCTTAAAAATGATATATATTATTCAAGTTCACTATAGAATGTTGAATGTTCCCTATTCAAAATGACAATAATAGGATCTATACAACTGGTTTGTGTACAGGGCAGTTTACAGTATCACCCTAAAAAAATTGCCAATGCATTGCACTTTTAAGAGAGACATTTTTATAAGTCACATTTAAATAACTTTCTACAGCAAAAATTATAATGAAATTAACTTTTATTATTAATATGCTAAAATAATGTTTTGTATAGAATATGATTTATTTTTTTCCGAGAGATTTGTGTATTTTCTGGGCATTATGATTTGATACAACTGTTTTCAACAATTCTGTTGAATTTCGTGTAGGAATAGGACAAAATTCTGCAAAGTGTCCTTTTATTGCATCATTCTATTTTTAGTGTCCCCAGATATTTTTTTAATGTGCCATGTTATGTTATATTTGTGTTTTTACTAAAAACAGAAGAATTTTTTTAAGATAATCTTTATTTAAAATAATAGAGTAATATTCCTAATTTATATTATTTAAAAGTTTCAGTGCTTACAAAATGCTTATTTAATTCCCTGCAGAAGTGTTGAAGTGTTAAAAATGAAAATAATTTATTAATTTCTTCATTTTTTGTGCAGATATATGCCTCTATCAGGCATGAATGTGATTGGATTAAAGAAATCAAGTGATTTCCTCCCCCACCCTTTCAAAGTCAGGGGGGGGGGAATGCATGGAATAGTAATATTTTTAAATTACCTTTTTTTCTCCAATTCAATTCAAATAAAAAGTCGTTATTTTTCTTTTAATAATTGAAAATGCAAATATATTCATTTAATTACCATCTATTACTTCGATTTAAGAAAAATGCCTTGTGAAATTTTTATTAGTTTGTTAACAGAGATAATCAGTAATAGTTATAAGCATTATAATAGAACTATAATGCTGTTATAATTATGTATGCTGTTATAAAACTGCTATAATTAACATTTCTGATATTTTGATATGTGCACATGAACATCATTGCATCTTTTGAATACTTTCTCATGCCCCAAGAATTTGCCAATTGTAGGGACTTTCAGCAGTGTTCTTCAGCATGTAGGAATTATTTGGAGGTACTCTTTCTCAACAGGACATTATCATTATATCCTAAGTATGAAAGAACGTCCTAGGACATCCTCAGCCATAAGATAGGGGCATTTTGAGTTGTCCGTAAAAAGACGACAAAATTTGAGTTTGAATTGGCAACAGTGATGTCAGATTTAAAACAATGCTTTATTTATGCAATAACGTCTATCAAATTCATTGGATGGGGTGGGGGAGGGATAAATTTTTGATGAAGGTATGTTTCCATTGGCCAATCAGCATTTCAATGCAAATTCAATTCAATTAACGTCCCAGGTAACACATAACGTTGTTATAGCGTTGCAAATAAGTCTGAACAGTGAAAAATTGGTTACGTTATTTTATGTCCGTTGAAAAATAGTTTTTATTTCGCAATATTCTCACTGAACAATTTCGAATATTTACACAGTAATAAAGAAAACCTATAACAAACGTTATTTTATGGTTGTACTTTTTCTGTTATTTTTTCGACGTTTTAAAATAGGTATTTTATTAGTTTTTGTTTTCCTTTTTGATTCTAATAAAAAAATATGTTTTTTCAACGAATTAATAGGTGCTTTTTATAAGTCATTATTTCTGTCAAATGACGTTGAATCTCTTCAACTTGATATCGATACACGATTGTGAATTGGCGGGATGTGCGTGTTATAACATAATTTTCTTTAGAGTTTTAGAAGATATGGTGTGCTGCGAAAGAACTTCTAACATGATAAGAAGGGACGCTTTCGGCAAATTCTATTAACAAGTATAGTAGAATGTTCTTTGGCTTTCGGAAACCGTAGCTAACGAAGGTGTTCTAATGTACGCTTTCTCCCTCCCGTTCTACATGCGAAATCGCCAAGTATATTGTGGCAAACCTTAAAAGCGTCTTACGATACGACGCGTGCCATTTTGAAAGTGAATGTGATGTGAAAGAAGATGAATATCGCTTTCCTGTTAAAATGGTACGAAAGTTTTCTGACATTTTACGTAATTTCCAAACAACTTGCTAGCTGGTAAATTCCCTTAAAAGCTCAAAGTTATAATATTCTTTGGTTTTGGGTGTGTTTACCTGCTAGCATAATATTAAAAATTACAGAGTTCTCGTCTAATTGTGGATGCTGTATTTATTTAAACAAGATTTTTCAAGTAATGAAGTGAGTGTTTCTTTTTCCCTTCTTTAATTTTATGTTTGATTTCTTGTCTTAAATTTTCAGGGGTCGATCTAACTTTAAATATTTAATACTCTTTTTTAAAAGTGTACTTTTGTAAAATTTTACTTTTTTCATATTTACTGAAAAAATAATCTATATATAATGTTATTTAACATGCACTAAAGTTTTATACAGCTTCTCAGAATAAAGGTTTTATATACAGAATTTGCAGCAATTTTAATTAACTGATGTTAAGATGTCATGTAAAAATCTCTGAAAGTGAGTAGTGAGAGCATCACCTGTCTGCTGATACACACTCTTAACTAATTCAGCATTCGTTTTTATATTGGTTGTCTCACATATTATATTTTGTGCAGTTGTATGTACTATGAAATTTAGCTTTCCTCGAAAAACGGAAGTTGAAAATTTTTACGAATCTAATATTTTCGTATATTGAGTATTAAAAAAGTAATAAAATTAGTAATAAAAAAAGTCTAAAAATTAAGTTAAAAAAAATGTTCCATTTTTTTTTTTTTTAATTAATTTTTTCTTTTTAAAATTGCTAGCAATATTTTAGAAACAAAAATTCAATGGATATATGGAGATAGCTATTTTTCTTGGATTTCAACGTTTATAAGACATAAGAAAAGCCGTTTAAAACTGATATAAAAAGCACGACAGTATTGCAATTCTGAACAACCATTTTACAACTTTTTTTTTTTAGGTTATAAAAAAAACGACAGTATTGCGTTTTCGTACAACCCTTTTACAACGGTTTTTTTTACGTTGTAAAATGTATTAAAACAACCGTTGAAAGATGAGGAAATCAACGAGACATATTTTCAGATTATTAACGTTACGGAAAAACTATAATTCAATGGAATGCATTGCCGTTTGTTCAACGTTGAAAATACCATACTGTGCTACCTGGGGTTTTAAAGGTTTTCTCCCTATTGAAAGATCTAGTGGTGAGGAACTGCCTAAAGTTTTATTAAAAGAGTTGTAAAAAAAAGGGTTAAAATTAAGAAATATGAGAGGTCAAGGTTATGAAAATTGCTCAAATATGAGAGGTGACAAATTCGGATTACAATTTTAAATTCCAGAGCATTTCACGCACATTGCAGCAGCCATTTATTAAACTTAGTAGTTAATGAATTACTGCGAAGTTAGAAAAAATGTATAGATTCCTTATTTCTTAAAGTAGAAAATATTCATAATGCTTTATTAAGCAATTAAAAAAATGTAGAGATAGATAATATGATTAAAAATGAGGCAATTGTTTATTCATTACAGTCGGCAGCAAAATTATTGAAGCACTAGTAATAATTCCTACTTAAAAGATGGGCACCTTATACTGTTTTGTTAAGTAAATATTTGTCGAGTCATGATGTGAGTCTGATACTGTTTATAAAAAAGTAAGTTGATGATAAAAAGAAGCGACCAAACTAATATATATATATATATATATATACAGTCCCTGGCCAAATTATTAGACGCACTATAGTTTTTTACTAATTACATGTTTTGCAGCTCAGAGAATGGTTTCCAAATGGATAACCGCATTCATTTTTATGCAAGATGGAGCTCCCTGCCTCACAGAACGGCCTGTTAAAGATTGTTTGGAAGTGCCAAAAACCCCTTGTTGGATTGGCCGGGTAATAGCCCAGATGTGAAACCTACTGAAAACGCGAGGGAGCTGATGACGAGAGAAGTGGCTAAAGGTGTGATCATAAACAAAACGCAACTCTTAGAAAAGGTCATTCATGTGTGGAATCACCATCCTCAGATGCATAATTGAAGCTCACATAGCTGCTAAAGGTGGTTCAACAAAATATTAACATTTAATTTCATTAATTTCAATTTTTTTCAAGAGTTAATAAATACATATTTTTTCTATAACTATAGTATTTTATTTTGTTAAAAAACAGGTAATAAGGTGGATAATAAAAAAAAAAATACATTGTATCTAGTAAAAACAATAAAGCTGTATAGTATCACCTGATAATTAAGATTTTACATAGAATCTTACAGTGCGTCTAATAATTTGGCCAGGGACTGTACATGAAAAATGTGGATGTGTGCTTCGGTAATTTTTCTGCTGACTGTACAATAAAACAATTAAAGTTTTTTATGTTTGATCGTCATTTGACACAGAATTTTTAATTATATTAATCCGATTAAGTAAGCTATGTGAAACAAAAGTTTTTGATTTATACCAAGCCATTAATTTATTAAATAGCTCATTATTATTATTATATTTAAAGAATTATGATCAGTTGAATCCTTTGAAAACTTTATCTTAGAAGCTGAAAAATTAGCTAATGTAATAGACGTAGAAAAAAACTTTGAATTGACTACACACGCCATCATGTTCAATCTTAAAAATGAAATTTATCTTATGAAAGTGTAGACGAACCTATAGAAAATTCAAAAGAGAAATATAAAAGCGATTTTTTTTTTTTTTTTTTTCTTTTCAGCAATTAGGCGATCAGTGCAGTGAAGCTGAGATTAAATTTATTGAATAATCATAATCATTCTTTTGAATTTTTATGAAATGTCCACAAATTTAAAGACACGTGCAAAAAGGAATTACTGAGACTGACACACTGTAAAGATCTGGGAAACGACTTAACAGATGGATATTTCTCTGTTAAGTCGTTTAAATCACAACATTTCAAAATTGGCTGGTAAAATATACTTTATTTTCTTCACTTTTGAAAAAAAAGAATGCCCAGTTTTGACGTCTTTAAATTCTTTACCTTCCTTAACTTTGGGCCGAATTTAAGCACTGTTTTAAAAATTTTGTTAACCTTGCCCATAACTTTTGCTAATGGAGAAAAATCTTTTTCTAAACTAATAATCTGGCATGTCACTCACACAACTTTCTCTTACCCTTAAATTTAATACCATAAATACAGGTTGGAGATTAAGGGGTAAGACAACGAGTAGTGTTATGTAAACTTATGTTAAAACAATTCAAATTTGACTTCGGAAAAGTTTTATGTGACAATTAGTTCTATGTGAGGGAGTTACCGCCCCCTTTAATTCCCCGTTTCATTACTGCACCTATATTTATATAGAATTGAGGTCTGTTATTAAAATTAAAAATTCGCTTAAAATTATGCAGATAATTTTCACGTGTAACATTCCTTGAAACTTTTCCAGCAACAAACTTATATTAACTTGAAAATACAACTTTTGGATCTCCTGAAATTATTCTTTTGTAAGTTACTCTAAGAGACACGGACAAAAATCAAACGTTAAAAAACTTTACTTCGGCAATCGGGAAGCCTTAAAACGTGTAAATATACAAAAACAAGAGATGAATATTTAGCTTAAAAACATACATTATTTATCATGTCTGTGAGGAATTCATTTCAATTTCTGAGCAGCTTTGGTGAAAATGGTAAAATATTACAGTAAAGAACTTCCACTAACAATAAAAAAGAATGTTATCGTATAATATTTGCAGCTCTGTATATCATTTGAAGATTATGTACAGACCACATGGTGCACCTAAATATAATCCTATAGTAGTGATACACGGCACAACCTGAAATACAGTTCCATCAATTTTCAGCTATTGTCGCACTATAATCAAGTTCTTTTGTGTAGCCCTGTAAATGAACAGTGAAGGATTTCCTTACCATATTCTACATGAGACATGTTTTTATGCATATAAAAAATATATATTCATTTCATTTTGGTTTAGTGCAGTCTATAGTTGTTAAACTCTACTCCCCTGCAATTTTCCCCATAGATGTAATGTATTTGAATTCTCTTGGGTATCCCTGTACACGAACTACATGCGTCATCTCAACAAAAAGCTTAGTGTAGCATCCCCATCCCCATATCATACACATTTAATATACCAAGTTTGGACTTTCTGCTACAATTTGTTCTTGAGATATACTGATAACAGACAGACACACACACACAGACCAACCGTTAAAAACATGATTTTCGGATTCAGGGGACCTTAAAACGTGTAAATATAACAAAAACTCACATTCAAAAATTTGACCCTAATACAATACTTTATCACCTTACGGGTAAGAGAAAGTACAGTCGGCTGCAAAATTATTCGAGCACTAGCAATAATCCTTGCCAAAAAAAAGTACACTTAATACAGCTTTGTTAAATAAATCCTTGTCGAGTCATGTTCTTAATCAGTCTAAGAACATGATTCGACAAGGATTTACTTAGCAAAACAGTCTTAAGTGTACTTTTTAAATATAGGAATTATTGGCTACTGCTTGAATAATTTTGCAGCCGACTGTAATAAGAAAAAATAAAAATGATAAAAAAAATATTTTAAAACCGTATCTAGTCAAAATCAACTCAATGGGCTAGCAATGTTAGATATTGAATATGAATTGAGTAACAAATTAGATAAGAAGTTATTCGAGATTTGCACAAAAAAAGGTTCGAAAGAGATTATTTTATTCAGGTTTAAATTTTGTATACTGTACTAGCATTCTTTATTATTCGCTATTTAGAAAATATTGTCTGTACTGTACTAGTATTACTTCCAAAGATTTTGTGTTTTTAACTTAAAAAAAAAAAGAAAGAAAAAAAAAAAAAAGAAATAGTAGTAAATATTATATGAGTATTATTTACTTAGCTCAAATTTATGTGATTTTTTTTTTTTTAATTATTATTTGAAAGTTTTTAAAGCGGGGGGGGGGGGGCGACAATCGTGAGGTTTGCCTGCGGCGGCAAAAACGTTAGAGCCGGCCTTGCACACACACACACACACACATACACAGTAAAACAAGTCTGGTATATATGAGATAGCAAAATTATTATTATTTATGGCATGAAATCGTTCTAATTTCACCATTTTAAGCATTTACCAGGTGTAACAAACTGATAGTCATTAAGAGGAAATCTCCTAATTTCCGCATAGTGGTTTATTTGTTCAATAAAATTCTGTTATTCACAATGTCTGCCTTTAAACTTTTTCTTATCTTAAGCATTTTATGCCTTTAAACGTATTCATACACATATGTTGAATGACACTCCGCATTTAAGGAAAATAATTTGTTGCAATTGGGTCGAAGAAAATGAATGCCTAAATGCGATAAATATTTTTAAACACCTGTAATTCAACATGTGTTGTCACATTTATGGGTTATTGGATTTAATCACATTGACATTGACCTTACTGTGTGTTCATCTTTCTCTCTTTTTTTTTTTCTTTCCTCTTTTTAAAACAAAAAGTGAAGTGAGGTAAGTGTAACAACTTTTTGACATAGTTCAACTTTGATTTCATTTTGCTCAGTTGCTATTTTACTTACACTTCTGAATATTTTTAGGCATAAACTACAACTAATTGGCTTTAAAGAAAAGCTTTTTTTTTTCTTTAAAAATGTACAATGTAAAACTTAAAGAAAAAAGTGATGAAAAAATTATGTTTTGTGGTTTTACTTGCCCCATGGTTTGGGACAAATGTAATCCCGGCCTACTATACTTATACACATTGCATTAAGAGATATATGTGAAAACCTTCATGAATTTGGGATTTATTGAATTTTTAAAATATCTTAACTAATTACAGAGCTACAAACTTTTCCATAGGCCTGCAACTAGCATTTCACTTTTTAAACTTTTTGACACTCTAACAAAACCTAAAAAGCATCAACATATTAGATTTTAATTAAAATTAAAACAAGTACAGTAATGGCAAAAACTTCGAATTTTGAGAGGGGCACTTTGTCGAAGAGGAAAATGTAAGCAAATTTTGAAAGTTTTTAAACTATCACTGTTTTATATTTGATTTGGTTATTTAAGGCTAAATATAACAAACAAGGATGAAAAATCATGTGGTTTGCATAGATTATCAACATTTTCCAACTTTACATACTCATTGCATTTCATTTAACCTTAAGTGTAATTTCTTCTTACAGGATCAAACAGCAGACTGACAGAAGGACAAACAGACAGATTAATTCAATTCATAATCACTCTTAAGCATTGTGGAAAAGTTTTTAAAAGGCTTATAACTTTTAAGCGTTTTTAAAACAAACGGAGATGCAATTCCAGGAATTTTCAATGTACCTGATATGTACCTTAATGTACCTGAATATTTTAGTATAGCCCTCTAAATGTTAATGCTACACATACCACATTTTATAAAAGACATTTCTTTCAGCATATGAATAATAAATGTCGATTTCCTTATAACTTACTTAGTACAAAATTATTCTAATGATTTATAAAAAAGCCTTTCATAAAACACAATGAATTAGGATTCTTTTGGGTGTCCCTGTACACAAATTAGATTTGTTACTTTTACCATTTTAAATAAGAAGCTTGCCACAGTGAACTGGAATATCATATATCATTTTGAAAACATCCTGAAAATATTTACGGACGCTAAAGCACACAGATGGACGAATAGACAGACAGACAAATTTGAATCATAGTAACTATTAAACATTGTTAGAAAGTGTTAAAAACGCTTAATATAAATGAAAATGCAATTATAGCAACTTCCAATTGCTAACCCTTAATCTGTGAGAATATATTTTTTTCGTCTATATAAATCCTAATACTAATGATATTATATTCTATAAAAAGGATTTTAATTTGCATATGGATGATAAATATCAATTTCATTACGATTTGTGCAAAATAATGTTACTATTAGATTATGGCTTATAGTAATGCCTGTCACAGAATGCAATGCCTTTGAATGCTTACGGGTGTCCCTGTACACAAACTATTAGTGGTATTTACTCCATTTTCAATAGGAAGCATCCTATAGTAGTTGAATAAATATATATCAATTTCAAGGAATTCCAGAACATTTATCGTTGTTAGAGCACGATGAGAGGGTTGGTTGGTTGTTTGAGGGGATTAAGGCTATTTGACTGCACTAGGGTCCTAGGCTTGAGGGGGAGTGCCCTACGTGGGGGTCTTTCTAAGGGATCCTAGTCCGTATTTATGCAGTTTTAGGAGAAAACCAAGGAAAACTCTGAACGGCTAGGCTGACGAGCGCGATCTTGGATTGAATCAGGGTTTATCGAACCCGGCACCTTACGTCTACCAGCTTTGAGCGCAGCATGAACAGAGGGATAGACAGATAAACCAAAGTCATAAACACTTTCCAACTTAAAAAAAATTTCAAAGCAACAGATGCGATGATTATTAGTCAAAATTCAGCTTATCATGAATTGCATTATAAGCCAAAGTTACCCTTGCCCCATGGTTGCACTAACCCTACTTCACTTTATACTTAATATTAAAAAAAAAAAAATGTATTATTGTTATTTGAAAAAATGTATATATACATAAAAAATTACTAAATTTTTTTATATAAACTTTCAAAATCCATTTAAATATAATTCGATTGCCATCATTTTTCAAATATAGCTTTCAACATTTACGATTTTCTAAAAAGATTCCAGCTGAATATGTATCTTCCTTTTCAAAAACCAAAATTTCCAAATAATAACCACTTCTGCATGCGTAAGAAAATAAAGAAGCGTTGGATTCGTGAAATTTTTGGCCTTTGATTTTGGTTCTTCTTTACCCGGTGTTTGATAGATTTAATCGTTCTGGGATCTCCTGGACATGATGTGACGATTTTTTAAAAATATCTGTCTGTCTATCTGGAGTCTGTGTGTGTGTTACCAAAATTATGTGGTAGCTGTATCCCATCAAACAAAAACAAATGCACAGAATTTCACTAAATTTTATATTTAGTTGGACTTAAGATAAATTGGCACAGGCTTTGTACAGTTCATATTTGTTTTCCTGGGTCTTCCTTTAATTTTAAATAGCAATTTTTATCATAAAATAAGTATATAAATTTAAAAAGAAATTATTGTTTATGAATAGTGGAGAAAGACTCAGTAAAATAGACGGGTCCATATAACCCTGCAAGTGGAAAAGATATTATGCAATTTACCCTATTTATGGGAAGGTTGTATCTGAAGTCCTAAGTGCACCAAACTTGATATGTGAGATGGATTTTATAAAAAACGATGCTAAATGAATTTGTACCTTTATGTATAGCAGCCGATGCATGACGCTGTATAAAATTGTATCCTTGGTTTAAAGGGATGAATAAAGTTTTAAATAATTAAGCAGAAAAAATGGCGTTGCAAATGCGATAATGTATTGAGAAAAAAATAAATTTTATCCATGATTTGAAATAAATAAAATAAGAAAAGATGTTTAGAAGGATAGATGTAACGCTATCTAAGGACAAGCACTTGGCGGCTTTCTTTCTCGGCCCCGCTAAAATCCGCCAAATTATGCTCAAAATATTAAACTAAATTAGAGGGGGTGGGGATCTAAAAAATAGTTAAAGTGGTTGTAATGAATAATAATAAAATTCTTAAGAATAATAACTTTGATAAATTCTTCTCGCGATAGCAAATTACGATTTTGTAATGCGTTTCTCTACATTCACTTAAGTTGTTAAAAAAAGAAAAAAAAAAGTGTGCAATAAATAAACTTACTGTAACCACGTGTAGGTCTTGATTGACCCTCTAATTGGCAAGTCTTCATGGTTCCAGATTCTAGACAGACCAATCCAATTTCACAGTCTTTATCCTCTTCACAGGCTTGATGAAATCGTTTTACGTATGTAGGTAAGCAGGTACCGGACGCTAGAAGAAATAAACATAAATAAATAAAATTAGCAAAATGTAGGAGAAGTAGTACTTAAGTTTGTCAATAACTTTATGCAGTGTGTCCCATAAATATTGCCCAAACTGTGCACAGCCAGATTCCTCGTTGGAAATACATAAAAAATGCCCAAAGAACTGTACCTGTACGATCCATAGTTTACGAAAAATAAAGCATGACGTCACAGCCGGTGCAAGGGAAGAACACCGTGCTGAATACATCAATAGCAGTATTTGCATATCTTCGATATGCATGGCGGACACGTTAAACATCTGTCTTTATAAATATTTGCAAATACTGCTGTTGATGTGTCAAAGTGTTTTTTCCTTGCACCGGCTGTGACGTCATACTTTGATTTTCGTATTTTTCTCGTAAACTATTGATCGTACAGGTACAGTTCTTTGGACATTTTTTATGTACTCCCAACGAGGAATTTGGCTGTGCAGAGTTTGGGCACTATTTATGGGACACCCTGTATATATCTTAAGATCCCTTAAGCCCGATATTAACCTGAAGTGTAACTGTAAAACTGTAAAAAACCCATAACCTACTCGTTCTAAACTTTCTTTGTAGCAAGTAAGACGGTCGCTCTTGAGCTTGGAGGTGTGTGAAACAAAAACAAACACAGTCGGCAGCAAAATTATTGAAATACACATCCAAATCCACAATTTTCATTTGATTTATTTATTTATTTATTTATTTTTTTTTTTTAGTCCAATCGCTAATTTTTATCATCAAATTACTTTTTTTTATAAACAGCATAGCATGGCATTTATCTTCAAATAACAAACTTCTTGAGTTGCCCTGGTTTTAAAATGTCTTTTTCTTAACTTTTTACTTTTGTTTTTTTCTAAAGACTGTTTCAGTGGAGAAAAACCAAGTTTGTAGCAAATTTGCCTGGATGCATCCAACTACGTGGCTACTTTTAGCCTGTGTCTGTTCAATTTTGAGTGGACTAGAAACTTTCCGATAGTGAAAAAAAAGTATTAATATCTATGGAAAAAAAATCGTCTAGATGATGATATTTTTTTAGGAATAATGATAATAATAATAATAAAAATGGAGTAGTGTGAATGTAAACTTTAAAATAAATAATGCATTGTAAAGTTAAAAAAAAAAGTTAATTTTGTTGTAAATTATCGTTATAAGAATGCGGCTGATGCCTATCGCTTGGTAATAGCGTCTAGTTATTAATGCTACAGTTTAATTTTGCTTAGGGGGTTGTCGATATATTAAAATTTGCAGTAATTTCATTTTTTTCAAATGGTAACACCCATTTTTGATTCCATATTCGAATTTTTGGCATCAAGACAGTTCAAAAAAGGTATAGTTTATATAATTGTAATTATTTCTTGAGAGAGTTGCAAGGAAAAATGTATTAGAGATTCTTCTATTAAGTATAAATAAATAAATATCTTGAGATTTCGTTGAGAAATTGATTATATTCATTCTGATAATAAATGGGAATTTTTTTTTTTTTTTTTTTGATAATTTTAAATATAAAATAAATTAATGATAATTAAGAAATCATATCTGTATCTAAACTTACTTGAATAACTATTTTAATTCCTATGCATGAACGTTATAGATGGCACAAATGATAAGAAGTGAAAGCTCCCTGACTTCAATAAAAATTAAATATCACTTTAAACTGAAAATTAATAATAGGAATGAATTGTAAATTTGAAAACCAATATTTTTGACGATGCTTATTCTATTCGTGGAAAAATTAATACAGATCATATTTCATAATTTTTTGAAATACGAATTTATTACTAATTTTGATAATTAAAAACATGTTTTTTAATAAACAAAATATGCATGGAATATGTCTGGGTCACTTCATTCAAACGCACTAAAAAGTTTAAATTTGAATTTGATAAGTTTTCGGAAATATATAAATAAATATTTGTCACACTCATTTAACATTAACATCATCACACTTATCAACAATCTCTATATATATTAAAGAGTAAACTCACTGATTCACTGATCACTGACTCAACACAGCGTTGGCGATTCTATGGGAGATACAGTTACAAATTTTGGTGAGCAGGTTGGCTTTAGGTCCCTGACCCCCACTAAGACGTGATTTTGCAAAATATCCCTCCCCCGTTCCCCCTCGAGGGAGGGAGAAGTCAAAAACATCTTTATTAGCATAACTTGGATCCAAATTACTTCACGGTGAAGAAATTGCAGGTGGAAAGACTGAACTTAAATACAAAAAAATCATTTTCTGCGATTTTGGATTTTTAAGGGGGGGGGGGGGGGATAAAAACGATTTTCGAAGGCAAATTTAGTAAAGTACGGATTTTCGAGTAAATACCAGCAATAGCTCAAAGATATAAAAAACAGCCAAGCGTCTTCTTGAAGATATTTTCAAAAACTCATTTTTGTTTTTTTCCGATTTTTGATTTTGGAGGGGAGTTACGAGGGGGCAAATTCGAGCCCCGCCCTTTTAACGCTAAATTCGTCCGGGGAAATCTATAGGAGCTGAGGTCACAAATTTTAGTGTGTGGCTTATTTACGTATATTCAACACCCATTGTAAAGGAATTTTGCGAAATTACACCCTCCTTTCCCCCTTGTGTGTGTGTGGGGGGGGGGGGATAAACACGTTTCCAAGCATAACTTTGCTTCAAATTATCTCAGTAAGATTATTTTTTATGTGTGGGTTGTTTATGCTTTCACAACCCGTACTATAAAGGGATTTTACGAAATTTCCCACCTGCCCCTCTTTAAAGAAAGACGGGCAAAAACACACTTTTGAGAGTAGCTCTGCTCCAAATTATCGCATGATAACAATTTTTTGATATTTCGATTGGTTATGCGTACTCAAAACACATACTACAAAGGAATTTTGTGAAATTCCACCCTATCCCCCTTGTGGGAGGGGGCGGGGGCAAAAAACTTGTTTCCATGCGCAACTCTGCTCCGAACTATCATTAAAAGTCGATTTTTTATGTGCGGGCTGGTCATATGTACCCAACATGCAATGTAAAAAGATTTTGCGAATGGCTGTTACACTAATTATTTTTCATAAGAAAATCTTCTTTATTATTCTTTATTATATATTTTGAAAAAAAAAAAAAATAGTAATAGTAGAAAGGATTAAACTTATTAATATTTAAGCTTAATTAAAATTTATTTATTTAATTTTGAAAGGAAAATCTTTTTTTTAACATTTTCCAACAAAGTTGAAAAATGTTTATGATTTCGGTTTGTCTGTCTGTCCGCACTCTAACTCCTGTAAATATTCATGGAGTTTCTTGAAACTGATATATGTTATTCAAATTCACTATGGTATGGCTCTTTGTTAAAAATGGAGTAAATACCACCACTTGTTTGAATACAGGGATCCGAAAGAATTACAAAGCATTGCGTTCTACGGGAGGTATTTCTATAAATCATATTTAAATATTTTTGTTTTGCATAAATCATAATGAAATTAATATTAATAATACATATGCACAAGAAAATGCTTTCTATTGAATATAGTACGATTAGCATTAAGATTTATAGGGCCACACAAAAATATTCAGTTACATTAATAGCTATTTGAAATTTGCTGGAGTAGCATTTCCATTTACATTAATCGTTTTTAACATTTTCTAACGATGTTTAAGAGTGATTATGATTTGAATTCGTCTATCTGTCTGTTTTCTTGCCCATCTGCCCGTATTCTAACTCCCTTAAATAGTCTCGGAAATTCTTCAAAACGATTATGTTATTTAAGTTTACGGTTGAAAGTTCGTTATTGAAAATGGGGTAAATATCATTATTGGTTTATTTTATGTACAAAAACACCTAAACAAAACATATTTTAAAGCATTGCGTTAGAAGAGAGTTATTTCTATAAACCATATTTTAATACTTTTATTTTGTACAAATCATAATGAAATTGATATTTATCATTCATATCCACAAGAAAATGCTTTCTATAGAATACAGTAATGATTAGCATTAAAATTTACAGGACCACACAAAAATATTCAATTACATTAAGGGCTATAATTGAAAATAGCATTTTCTTTTGCAATAACCGTTTTTAACGCTTTCTAATGATGCTTAAGAATGATTATGATTTGAATCCGTTTTTTATGTCTGTCTTTCTGTCCATGTGACTGCCCGTCTGTCTAGTGTATCAATACATCTGTAGGATTCCAGCATCCATCCATATTTCCAAAATGTCTTCAAAATTATATGTGTTATTCAAGTTCATTATGGCATGTTCCCTATTTAAAATGATATAAATAGCACAACTTTTTTGTGTACAAGGACATTGAAAAGTATGTCAATGCACTTTGTTTTATGAGAGGGATTTTAATAAATTATATTTAATTAACTTCGCACAACACAAATCATAATGAAATTGACATGTATTATCCATATGTTTTCTATAGATCATGTCATGTTTAACTTTAACATTTACAAGAATACATTAAAATATTCAGATACACAAAGGACTACAACCAAAAATTGCATATCCGTTTGTGCTAAGCATTTTTTACAGTTTGAAACAATGTTTAAGAATGATTATGAATTCAGTCATTTTATCTGTCTGTATTTCAGTCAGTAGTCTGTTCGTTGTGTGATTTCGTAGGCAAAGTACATTGAAATGATACAACGACTATACGTACAGTTGGAAAATGTTAATAAACTCTGCGAACTGTATGATTTTTCGTTCTTGTTCATTTGTTGTATTGGTCGGAATCAAATGATAATATAGTAGGAAGAGCGAGGGGTATAAAATGCATGATGTCAAAACTAAAATATTTAATAGATGCTGAGATACAGTCACCTTTCAACTCGTAATTCTTAAATAATAGCAGTTCCATTTGTCGTCCGATAGATACCCGAATTAAAGTGCTCAGGAAAGACGTTGCAGGCAGTGGAATTTCGGACGCTATGCAGAGTAGTCATGAAAGACGCTGCCGTAAGCGGCGAGTACCCGAAGCGAGGTTCATAGCAATATCTATGGATTTTTTTTTTTTTTTTAGTTTTTATTTATAAAGTGATTTATAAAAAATTATTGATTCACAATTTTTTTTTCGAAAATTTATTTAAATATATCGACCAGCGAAGTAGGCGGAACTTGCTAGTATTTAATTATTTATAGAGTCGCATACAAAAAAAAAAAAAAAAAAAAAAAATAGTGATTTAAATTTTTTAAAAATTTATTTAAATATAATGACCAGAGAAGTGAGCGAAGCCTATTAGCATTTAATATGAAGTTGAAAGTGTTTCCGTAAACCAAATATAGGTTGAAAACATGAAAATTTTTATAAAAAGATCATTGTTATAAAACGAAGTTTTATAGAAAGGCCTTTTATATGATTGTAAATTTTGTGAAGGAAACCTATCTTATGGATTTGAATTTTGTAAAAAGATGTTTTTAATGTTGAAATGGGGTTACTTTTATGCATTTCAATTTTGTGAAGGGGCTTTTAAAAGGCCCCCAACTTTTATATGGGTCTGTCCATGGTGTGTGAATTTATATGTGATAATTATATTACGCTTATTGTAGAATAGTTAGAAATCCGAATAAAAATATTTATAGCTTTATAAAAGAATCACGTTGGAATTCTATTACCACTTTATCACCTATTTTCTGAGAAAATAAATGTCCCTTACACTTCTAGAGGAAACAAAAATTGTTCGTCTAATAAACTTTCATCTTGCCAGTGAAGTTAATACAACAAATAAATATTTTATGTTTCCGACGTGTTTATTTTCAAGGAACATGTATTTGCAACAAATTTTTGTTCGTTACATTGACGTATTTGTCTCGATATAAAATGAAATAGATGTTATTTCTGTAGCGATTAGAAATTTGATTTACTTCGATTTATCTTTAATCGAAAGAATACACCGACAGCTCTTTTTCGATAAAGTAAATGTTTTTCCAGTTATTATTTTACGCTTAAAATAAAATTTTCAATATTAGTGAACTTTAACCAAATGAATACATTAAATATTACAATAATATTGCAACAAATTCTCTTTACCCAAATTAAAAAAAAATTCGCGTATAATTCTGATACGTTGTTTATCCGTACATAGATGCAGATAGACGTTTCAAATACTCAATTCTATATCAGTTATATACTAAATATAGTTTGAAATTTAAAAAGAAGATCGTGTGATCTTCGTTCCCAAACAAGATTAATAAATACGGAAATTGTACGGGAGAGTGGGGATGAATGGGACATTTTTCATGTTTTTACTGATAACGTTCACCAAACGTAATTCAGAATTTTGTAACATTGCTCATAAGTACACTTCAGTAATCAGTTACATATAAACATACTAACTTAATTATCCTTTTTAATTAATAATATTTTCTTTTTAAATATATATATGCATGTGCATTGTCCCATTCATCTCCACCTATGGGGATGAATGGGACATGATTGGAGTTAACAAAGAAAAAAAAACAAAATGGAAAGTAAATAAATTTTTAAATTTAAATTGGTTTATGTGATTTTATTACACACTATGAATTTACTGAAATTAACGTAAACTGATGTATTGATTCAAATTAACGTCAAAAGACAAAAGTCCTTTGGTTCGCACAGTTCCTAGTGCTCTAGGTTTTGGTAATTTAATCTAATAAGATCTAATTTAAAAATAAATAAATAAGACACTAGAAAGAGATAAATCATTATAATAGAGTATAAATTATCCAGATAAATTTTTGTTTCCGACTGATCGTTAAAAATCAGCATTCTATTCTATATTGTATTAATAATCACCAGGATTTATTTAATTAGTTTGATTGAAATTGTGATTTTAATCAAATTATTATTATTTATTTATTTATTTTTAATTGTTGATTTAAGTTGCATTGAATATTCTAACTTATAATTTTTTTAATCATTATTACGAGTATTATAAACAAAAATCAGAACAATTAATTTCAATCTATTTTTTTACTAAATCTATGCTACTTTATAATTCCATGTTATAACTAATGAACTACAGGTTATAAAAATATTGAAATTCTATTTAAGATTTGTTTTAATATAATTCTTGTGTACAATTTTAAATTAGCACATAGTGGGGAATGTCCCATTCATCACCATTCAAACTGTCCCATTCATTCCAATCACTACATGATCATATAAAACAGGAAATAGGTTTAATCAACAGTTCTCAATATTCTTCTTGAATATCATAAACACAATAAAAGATTATGCCTTTCACCATATAAGAGTTATATTAACTTTAAGCAAATAGTTAATGTCTTAACTACTACCTAATTGAATCAATAAAAACTTACTTTTGCAGCTGAAAAAGACACTTTAATTTTTTTTTTTCTGCCCTTCTATGGATAGCACAATTCTGAAACTACATTTGATGAATGATCTCAGCTGCCATATATCAGAAAAAATCTCAAGTTTCCAGTGCTTGCAAAACATAAAAATTTTGCTATTGTCCCATTCATCCTGCGTCTCATTCAACCCCACTCTCCCCTGTATATATATATACATTTGCTGTGTGTACTATTATTATTATTATTATTATTATTATTATTATAACCCTGCTATCATGCTGCTTTTTTACGGATGATCTTCATACTTATTTGAAATATTTTTGTAGTTTTTTATGGTTATGATCTGTTATCATTAAGTATAGACGTACAGAGAGGATAATCTTTTAAAATGTTATATAAGTATTTGATTTAGTTTAAATAAAATGGAATTATAAATATAAATAATTATTTTAAATCACAATATATGTGTATGATTTAGTCCATATAAAGTTGGTTTATTAATATCAATAATTATAAAATAACTTTTTTCACCTAATAATATGAAAATTTTCATCTTGACTTTTTCTTTCTTATCATGCGGTCTTGCAGAGGTTTTGGGAAAGTTTGGAGTGAGTAAAACTTATTCAACCCGCTTCACCTGTCTTAAGCCGTGGTGGCCACTACTCCATCATATTATTATTTCAGTTTCATTTGTTTCGATATATTGCCTTTGTTTCACACAGTTTTCAGTTCTTATATTAAACATATGTATTCATAACAACCATCTGATTTTAAATTCCAGTCACTTTGAAGCTCTTTACTATCATATCGGCTGATATGAAATTCAAAGCTTCACATAGCCACTGACATATTGTTGAGTATGACGTACGTTTCATTCTCATGCTTGGAATGAATGTGTGTTCTGTAGTTGTCATCCACCGATTGTATGCATGACGAAATGCAATAGTAAGTGGTCGGTAGATTGCAACATCTAATGTCTGCAGCACTTTCTTCATCCCACTAGGTATCACCACCAAATCACTTGAACGACGAATTTTGGCTTTAATTTCAAGCATCGTGTGTCCACGGAAGCTGACCAGAACCAACATCGAGGCTGACTGAAAGCACTGGCCGATGACGCTCCCACACAACGTTGACCCAATCTTTTATGAACTCCATCGTCATCCACTCCTTTTACTGTGCTCTTACAATTATCTCGACTGAAAATGATGCTTTTGGGATAGTTTTCCATTTAAAAATCACATATGGTGTCAATTTGAGGCCACCATCCATAACGGTGCATGTGCATCGTTGCTTGTCTGTTCCTGTCGTGCGCAATTGAAAGCTTTTATCTCTAACGGGATGAACGGTTGTGGAATCCGGCATACTAAACCCAAATGGAGTTTGATCTGCACTGCCGATTTGCTACATCCCTATATTGATTTCGTAGCCTTAAAATACACTGGAAAAATTGTATTGGATGTCTTTAGCTCTTAGGATTAAGTATTACAGAATAGAACTGAAAGACATCGTTTGAATAATGACGCTGAAACATTAAGCATTGGGGGTTAATAAATTTGGTCCCCACTTCAGTTGGTTTACGAACTAGAAAATCACCTGCATTTCAAATTTATGGTGCGCTTTATATACAAGATAAAAAAAAAAAAAAAAAAAAAAAAAAAAAGCCTCTTTTTTTTTTTTTTTTCTTGTAAAGTACAAGGTGCGTTATACACTCGTAAATATGTATACACTATTTAAAAATAGTATAAATAATCAAAAACCATGAAGCAAAAATCTCGTTCGATATTACAGAAATAAATAAATAAATAAATAACAACGTAACAGTTGAAGATTACAAATTGTAAAAAGCATAATAAAATTAAGAAATGTACACATAAGTATTTGGACACTTTCGAATTTAGACCTTTAGATCTAGAAAAATACATTAGAAATCATCATGAAACTTTGGGATTATAAAGAACATGTTACACCTCATATATTTCAGCAAAAGTTTTTTCCTGTAGAGGAAAAGGGGACTAGTAAAAAATTAAAGAAAAATCACAATGTTTTGCATCACCCTGTAGAAAGTAATGCGTGAAATACATTTTGGCTGTAGCATGTGATTATGAGTATTTTTCTAATTATTAGTATACATTTTGATGAGGATACCACAAATATTCATGGAGATATAACGGTTTCTTTAAGAAATTGCCACTTTAAAATTATAACACGTAGGCCCAATGCAAAGCTATTTTTAGAAAACTTGGTATGCTACATTAGATACAGAATGCTGCAATCAGAATGCAAAAATGTTAAATATCTTACGAAATACAAACATTTTTACTAAATAATTTTTAACTACGCATGCGCTGGCTATATAAAAATTTCATTTGCATAATTTAATAGCCAAATGTATTGAGCTACTTATATGAAAATCCCAAACAAATATCCTGTAAATTCAAGCAGTTATGAGTTATACAATGAACAGAATTTCAGTTCTTTTCAAAATAAAAGGAAGATGCTTTATAAATATTTATTTTCAACAAGCGAATACTTTATTACCATTGGGCATATTGACTGAATCAAAATAAAAATGTGAGTAAAACCCCTTATATTAGATAATTTGGAGTGGATGGCTGATTTTTATTCCAACTATGTGAAAAATACCAGAGCCGGGAATCGAACCCGGGCCTTCCGCTTGACGCGCGGATGCTCTACCACAGAGCTACCCTGGGTGATAACCAGCTAGGCATTTCTCACATAATATTCATTGGCAAGGTCACCGAGTCTGCAAACGCAGCTGTATCATGTGACAATATTAATCGTGGCACAACTCCAATAGACCACGAAATTCTAATTTAGAAAATCTTTAATCTTAAACCTTAATTCATTTTAGATAATTTGGAGTGGATGGCTGATTTTTATACCAACTATGTGAAAAGTACCAGAGCCGGGAATCGAACCCGGGCCTTCCGCTTCTTCTGGTATTTTTCACATAGTTGGTATACAAATCAGCCATCCACTCCAAATTATCTAAAATGAATTAAGGTTGAAGATTAAAGAATTTCTAAAACCCCTTATAGTTCAGCTTTTATTTTGAGAGGAACTAAAATTCTGTTCATTCTATAACTCATAACTGTTTGAATTCACACGATATTTGTTTGGGGATTTTATATAAGTAGCTCAATACTTTTGGCTATTAAAGATTAATATTTGGTTCATTAAAGTTTCTAAGTTATAAACTGTTCTTTAAATCCTTTTAATGTTTTCTCCCAATATTATTGATTTAGCATAAAATTTCTGAAATTGAAAATTCATTGCTTTATATTTAGGATATCAGTATATGAAACACTTTTTTAAAGAGAAATGTTACTTTAGAATTTCATTTTGCTAATGGCCACGTTCTCGTTCTCACTGAAAACGTAGCATGCAAATCCATTGATTTTTTTTTTTTCTTTTTTGTACCTGATATAACTACAAGAATACGAAATGCTTCTTTTATATGTTTATACTATATAACTTCTGCGTTTTAGATGTTCTTGTTATTTTTCGTAGAACTTTAATACATTTATTTTTAGAAATATCTTTTATACCATTTAGGAATATCTTATATAATATATATATATACATGTTACACGTTAATGTTGAAGGTACTTTTTCCATGACATTTGGGTTAATGT
Source organism: Salticus scenicus (assembly GCA_963930645.1). Lineage (NCBI taxonomy): Eukaryota > Metazoa > Arthropoda > Arachnida > Araneae > Salticidae > Salticus > Salticus scenicus. The sequence continues at coordinate 339,423,874 of OZ005650.1, read as the reverse complement.
TATTAAACAAATACCTCCCCTTTTTTAACACTTTCCAACAAAATTTCAAAGTGTTTAAAACTTCGGTTTGTCTGTCTATCCACGATCTAATTCCCATAAATATTCATCGAGTTTCTTGAACCTGATTTATGTCATTCACGTTCACTGTGGGATGCTCTTTATTGAAAATGGGTTAAATACTACAAGGGATTTGTGTACAGGGACACCCGCGAGAATACCAAAGCATTACGTTCTATGAGAGGTATTTACAGAAACCATATTTTAATACCTTTATTTCGCACAAATTATAATGGAATTGACATTAAGAAGGTACACTGAAAAGTTTCTGGTTTCGCCCCCTTTGAGTTGAAATCTATATTAATAAAATCAGAGTTTTGTCTGTAAATTTGTCGGAATCGAAAAATTTTGCGATATCTTCACGTTTCACACCCCATGAAAGCCGAAAATGACTTCAGAAAATTTTGCCTGTGTGTGTGTGTGTGTGTGTGTGTGTCATCGTGTCCGTCGCTTTTTTTGTCCGGGCATCACTTGAGAACGGCAGGACGGAATGCAACGGCGCTTGGCAGGGATTTAGGTCTTCGCCCAACTTAAAATTATATCTATCAACTTTTCAGAAATTCCCCCCCGTTCCCCCTGGGGGGAAAAAGATTAAAACACGTTTGTCCGGGCATCACTCGAGAACGCCTGGACGGAATTCAACGGCGCTTGGCAGAAACTTAGGTCTTCACCCAACTTAAAATTATATCTATAGAAATTTTTAAAATTCTGATTAGTGTTTAAATTGTGGGTAAAAAACGCCTGCGCATGCGCCATAAATATTTTTTCACTAAAACGCTTTGAATGGAAAAATAAAATGCAAAAATAAATTTTTAAGATAAAGACTTTTTTTATTTGCGTGATTCGCACTACAAATTATGAAAAGATTGAAATGTGCCATCTGAGTTTCATACTTTAGTTAATTTTAAAACATCTAATTGTCGTATCGAAAAACTGTTTACACCCCAGGATTCACAAAAATCACCCCTTTTATTTGGTACTAAATTTGTAACGGTAGGTCTGATACTTCTAATTTATTTTCCCCTTTTACCGTTTTTCCGTTGCCACTTAAATTTCATACTTTAGTTATTTTTTAAAATTCTAATTGTAGCATCAAAAAACTGTTTGCACCCCTGGATTCAGAAAAATCACCCCTTTCATTTGGTATCAAATTTATAAATATAGGTCTGATATTTCTAATTTATTTTGCCCTTTTTCCGTTTTCAACCTAGATTCGATATGGAACAGCTTTAGTATTGGATCCCTTTGGCAAAATTTGAAATTCGGCACCGAAGTAGCTCGGACGTTTCTCGCCAAGATCTTTAATTGCACAATTGAGATAGCCAATTCAGTTCATCGCAAAAATGGCTTAAAATATTTAAAGTCACCAAAGGGTTCCGATACTTAAGCTGTGCTTTTTGTATTTATTAGTGCTAGAGGCCTATTTCAGTCGGTACAGTTGTCGAATTTTTATAGGTCACTCTTAATTAGTGCTAGAGGCCTATTTCAGTCGGTTTATTGAATGGGGATTTATTGAATGAAGTCCCCCCATGGCACAACTTTGACATGAGTCCCCCCCAGGCCCAACTTTGACATGACTCCCCCCCCAAGGTACCCCTATTTCAGTCGGTACAGCGTTGTCGAATTTTTATAATACACTCTTAATAGTGCTAAGGGCCTATTTCAGTCGGTTTATTGAATGGGGATTTATTGAATGAAGTCCCCCCAAGGCACAACTTTGACATGAGTCCCCCCCCCCCAAGCTACCCCTATTTCAGTCGGTACAGCGTTGTCGAATTTTTATAATACACTCTTAATAGTGCTAAGGGCCTATTTCAGTCGGTTTATTGAATTGAGATTTATTGAATGAAGTCCCCCCAAGGCACAACTTTGACATGAGTCCCCCCCCAAGGTACCCATATTTCAGTCGGTACAGCGTTGTCGAATTTTTATAATACACTCTTAATAGTGCTAAGGGCCTATTTCAGTCGGTTTATTGAATGGGGATTTATTGAATGAAGTCCCCCCAAGGCACAACTTTGACATGAGTCCCCCCCAGGCCCAACTTTGACATGAGTCCCCCCCAAGGTACAACTTTGACATGAGTCCCCCCAAGGCCCAACTTTGACATGAGTCCCCCCCCCCAGGCCCAACTTTGACATGAGTCTCCCCAAGGCCCAACTTTGACATGAGTCCCCCCCAAGGTACAACTTTGACATGAGTTCCCCCCCCAAGGCACACCTTTGACATGAGTCCCCCCAAGGCCCAACTTTGACATGAGTCCCCCCCCAGGCCCAACTTTGACATGAGTCCCCCCAAGGCCCAACTTTGACATGAGTCCCCCCCAAGGTACAACTTTGACATGAGTTCCCCCCCGCAAGGCACACCTTTGACATGAGTCCCCCCAAGGCACACCTCCCCCTCATTGGGAAAAAGAGAAAAAACGTTGTTTTGCGGCTATAAGACAGTCTGGACTTCCAACGTTATTTGTTACAATATCTGCAGCTGAAACACATTGGTTTGATTTAATGAAAACTTTATCGTGGAATTTAGATCGTCACGAATTAACTAAAGAAGAATTTGTCGATATTAACAAGTTTAGCAGTAGGCCTCTGGCACTAAATTAAAATCTGTCAATGTCAGATTTTCATGTTTTAAATAATGAAATAATGTCGCGTCTGTATAATTTTTATTTTTTATTTATTTTTTTTATTTATAATACTGTCTATTAAAGACTTCTGTGGTCACGAAATTTGGTGCTAAAATTGTTTGTATGCATCCGGCACTTATTGTAACTGCATTTCACGAAATTCGAAATTCCCCCCCCCCCCCCTTCTCGGAGTCGGATGGCAATAAACATGTGTAAAAACATGTTTTTCCGTTTGAATTCGCTTTGAATTATCTTTGAATGGCGAATTTTGGTGTGTGGATATTGATTAAGTGTACGCATTATGTGCATTAGTGGGATTTTGCAAAACTTCGAACTCACCCGCTGAGGGTGGGGAAGTAAGAAGTGGGTAAGTTGTGCCGAAGACAGTGGGGACCCAGACTCCTAACATTGGGAGCGAGAAAACCTCTACCAATCACAACGAGAACTTAGGTTATTAATAAAGATATGGCATTTTGACAAATCATTTAAGTTTAACGTCCAGCGAAGCGGGCAAAGCCTGCTAGTAGAAGAATAAATTTGGTGGCAAATGAAAGCTAAACGTCTCGATATGTAACTGTAACAAATATCAAGTCATTCTAATTTTTACAACTTTTTGAAGTGAAAACTTCTTTAGGCGCGTTGAGCACTTTTGGGTGAACAAAAATATTTAAACTCGCGTCATCGTCAGCTGACGCTTTCCATTTGAAATGAAAACTTTTGGGTGAACAAAAATCTTTGAACTCACGTCATCGTCAGCTGACGCTTTCCATCCTTGTATGATACAAATGATGTATCATACAATTAACTTGCTAATGTGAAGTGTTAATAATTATATAGTGTATATTGTTTTAAAATCTGGTGCGGCTCTACACGACTTCTCTCATCTCCGGGCACTGTCTCTATTACAGTTAGACCTCACAAAACCGTGAGAAAGCCCAAAGCTGCCATTTTTCTCACGTTTTTACAATCTGGTGCGTCTCTACACAACTTCTCTCATCTCCGGACACTGTCTCTATTGCAGCTAGACCTCACAAAACCGTGAGAAAGACCAAAACCGCCATTTTTCTCACGTTTTTACATTCTGGTGCGGCTCTACACGACTTCTCTCATCTCCGGACACTGTCTCTTAAAGATTGCAACCGGAATCGTTGCAGTTAGACCTCACAGAACCATGAGAAAGGCAAAAGCCGCCATTTTTCTCACGTTTTTTTTTATCTGGTGCGGCTCTACACGACTTCTCTCATCTCCGGACACTGTCGCTTAAAGATTGCAGCCGGAAACGTTGCAGTTAGACTGCACAAAACAGTGAGAGAGGCCAAAACCGCCATTTTCCTCACGTTTTTACAATCTGGTGCGGCTCTGCACGACTTCTCTCATCTCCGGACACTGTCTCTTAAAGATTTCAGCCGGAAACGTTGCAGTTAGACCTCACAAAACAGTGAGAAAGGCCAAGGCCGCCATTTTTCTCACGTTTTTACAATCTGGTGCGGCTCTACACGACTTCTCTCATCTCCGGACACTGTCTCTATTGCCGTTAGCGCATTATATGGTATTGTAATATAATTTTTGTAGTAGTAGTTTATATTAATGAATAAAAAAACACTTCATTTAAAAGTATTTCCTGCACAATAAAATATTTCCTGACGATTCAAGAAATACACAAGTAATTGTTCACGTTTTCACTTCTGTCGGCACTCCCGGAGTGCAAATGTTTTTTATCTGTGTCGAAATGTTTGAAGAATGATTAGAAGAAGGAACGAGTTGAAACATCCAAAGCCAATTTTGACCCATTTTAAAGCTTCACATTACTTTCTGCCTAGTTTAGTGACAGAAGACGAAATGTAGCTTCACATTCAATCAAAAGAATGGGGTACCACTGGGAGTCTCTTGACCGAAGAAGTTCAGCACCCAGAAATAGACCAAAAAAATCATTGCGTCTGTTTTCTGGGACAAAGGTAGGATTCTGCTAGTTAACTTTTTACTTCAGGGCTCCAGTATAACTGAAGAGAATTATGCTAACCTTCTAGACTAACTAAAAGAAGCAATTAAGTAAAATCACCGGGTAAAATTTACCAAGAAAGGAATCCTATTTTGCCTGACACACTTCGAGCTAAATTGAACACTCTGGGTTTCCAGTTGGTCCACCATCCTCTTTATTCACTTGACCTAGCTGATCCTTCTGATAATTTTCTGTTTCCGAATTTGAAAAAAACCCTTGAAGGAGCAACGTTTCGCAGACATGATGCTGCTGAAAGCTTATTTCAGGAACAACCAAATGTATTTTATTTTAATGGTGTGCAAATGTTAGAACAACGCTGTAAAAAGTGTATCAGTCTTCCGGTATACTATATTGAATAAGTATATAATTTCATAACTCTGACTGTTTCTTTTCTGGATAAAGCCAGGAACTTTTCAGCCTCCCCTCGTAATTATTCATATGCACAAAAAATTGTGTTCCACAGAATATAGTATGATAAAAATTGAAATTTGCAGGACCCCCCCAAAAATATTCAGATACTTTAAGGGCTATAATTTGAAATTACCGCAATAGCATTTTAATTTTTATTAAGCATTTTGAACACTTTCTAACAATGTTTAAGAGCGATTATGATTTGAATTAGTCTATTGTCTATCTGACTGTTCGTCTGTCTATTTCTCTGTCTACCTTTAGCGTCCGTAAATGTTTTCAGCTTTTCTTCATAATGATATCTGTTACTCACGTTCACCTTGGCATGTCTTCTATTTAAAATGGTATAAACAGCACAACTGGTTTGTGTACAGGAACACTCAAAAGAATACCATTGTACTGCTTTCTAAAATAGTATTTAAATACATTTATACTGCACACTTCATAGTGAAATTGACATTTATTATTCATACTCTAAAAGAATGTTTTCTATAGAATATGGTATGTGTAGCGGTAAGATTTACAGGGCTACAATACAATATTTAGATACATTAAGAGCTACAATTAGAAATTGTATTTCCGTCTGTGTTAAGCGTTTTTAACACTTTCCAACAACGCTTAAGATTGATCATGAATTCAATTAAACTATGCATGTCTTTCTGCCACACTGGAAAAAAAAAAAAAAAAAAAAAAAAAAAAAAAAAAAAAACTGTTAAAAGTACAGGAAAAATCTGGCAGCTGGGGTGCCAGTATTTCTCCGTCAAATATACAGTTTAAAACCGTAAAATTGTATCACTGACATATATTTTACACGGGAATCCTGTAAATCAAACAGGTGTTTTGTTAAAAGTACAGTTTTGTCCTGTATATTTGACGGAGAAATACTGGCACCCCAGCTGCCAGATTTTTCCTGTACTTTTAACGTTTTTTTCTTTTTTTTTTTTTTACAGTGCATTCTGTCTGTCCGTTGTAGGATTACATAGGCAAAGTACATTTAAACTTAAATGATGAAAAGAGCACGTACATTTGGAAAGTGTTAATGTTCTATGTAAACCGCATGATTCGTTCTTATTTTATTAAGAATATCGAGTTTGGCAAATGACAAGTTTGAAGTACAAAATCAAAGTTAAAGTTAATTTATTGAAATCCTTTAGAAAAAAAAAAAAAAAACTGGCTTTAAAATGAATACAATAATAAAATAAATAAACTTATTAGATTTTTTTCTTTGCGGTCATAAACCTACATTTTAAAGTTGATGTGGGATTTTTAAAATTAAGAGTTATTGCCGAAACATCAGTGGAGGCTGCCCTGTTGAGACTCAAAAAGATTTTGGGTTCCATCTGCTGGTTTATTTTTCTGTCTGTCGCGCGATAATGGCCGCAAAAATCACACTATTGACTTGAAATTTCGCACATACGTTCATGAGCCCCACGGAATTAGCTGTATAGTGTTAGGTGTGCATTCCATTTGTAGTTCGTGTACAGGGACACGTCAAAATTTCCCTTATCATTACGGCCTGTGGGAAGAATTTGTAATTACCGCGACAGCGGCCGAAAAAAATCACGCTATTGACTTGCAATTTAGTACACATGTTTATGAGCCTGTCGGAATTAGCTGTATAGTTAAGTGTGTATTCCATTTGCAGTTCGTGTACAGGGACACACCAAAAGTTTTCTTATTATTGCGGCCTATGGGTAGAATTTGTATGTACCTCAATAGCGGCCGGAAAAATCCTCCGATTGACTTGCAAATTGGTACACACGTTCAAGCTTTGTATACAAATAGCTGTATAAATTTTCATGCCTATATTATTTATGAATTGAGCACAGGGACGCGCCAAAATTCTTATCATTACGACATATGGGGTGAATTTCGTTTAAACGCATTTTAACATCATTACTTTCCAATCAAAAAAGTGATATTAGCGTACATTAATATGATGCGTAAACGTATGTTTTCTGCAAAAATTATGTGCTGTTAGGCTTCCTAACTGATGTACAGGACCTTACAAAAGTGTTCTGACAATATCACGTAATCATCCAAATTATGTCAAATTTCGAACAATTATTCATGAAAAACTTAGAATAAGCTGAATAGTTTTTACTGGTGTATACAACGTTTATGGTTCGTTTACAGAGACAAAGAAAAGAATTTCGTGACATTAGAGCCTATGGACAATTTTTTATGTAAGCGCACTTTAATGCATTTACGCTGCGTTGAACATAATGGAATTAACATACATTGTAAAGAAGCTTAAAACTATGTTTATTCTTTAAAAAAAGGGTATGTATAGACTAAATAATTTATTTATGGGACCACACAAAAGAATTCCGATGACGTACTATAATCATCCAGGTAATGTCAAATTATATTTAATGAAATTTTTCCGATGGAGTGAAAATAATGCCTGGACCGGGAGTCGAACCCCGGATCATTGACTTACAAGGTCAAGGCTCTACCAATTGAGCTATACAGGCCGACAACCGGCCAGCATTACTCACTCAGACAACCTTTAGGCAAAAACATCTGGTCTATCATTTAGATAGCTCGACAGAAATTCATTAAATATGATTTTCTTCCAATCATTTGATTGTGATTTTAATAAAAATTGAATGTCAAATTAGTTTGAGAAAATAATGAGTTATAATTCATTAGGTGTATTCTTATTACTGGCGTGTATAATAACTGTGGCTCCTTTTCCGGGATACATAAAATAATTTTGTATTATTACGGCCTATAGTCGGTATTTCTTAAAAGTGTATTTTAACATGGTTACACCCCATTAAATATAATGGAATTTTATTAGAATTTTAAAAGCATGTTTTTCTGTTGAAAAGTGTGGACATAGAATTGGTAATTATTTTACACGGTTACACAAAATTATTCCGATATGCTATGTAATCTTTTTTGCATGAAATTTGGTACAAATATTTATGAATTTCAGGAAAATACTACGAGACTGTCAGTAAGAATGCATATATGTGATATACAGATAGGTACAGAAAGAGAGATACAGTGGGGGATTGAGTGAGGCAGCAGCTCCCCTCAGGACCGAATCTGTTTATGTAGCAAGTCAATCGAATCAGTATATACAGGGCGCGAAATTTCCACTCGCTTGTTCGCCATTGGCGAGTGGAATTTTTACTATGGCGAGTAAAAATTTGGTCTAGTTATAGATAGAATTCTTACACGATACGGTGACAGAAAACATTCTTTTTAGAGATTTAACCTCATATTTAACATATCTCCTTTTTAGATTCTCGGAGAGCCGAGTCTGTGTGTGCGCTGCCCAAGATCGTCCCAACCTGGGAAAGGAAAATGCTTAGTGCATACATAAAAGTTTTGATGTCTTCGGCAGTTTTGTTTCTCCCACCTCTCCAAGCAGAGTGAGAATAGATGAACAAAGAGCCTCTTTGCCCATCGCCCACTATCCAAGAGATGAGACATGCGAAAGTTTGCCTATGCGATATTGTCACATAAAAATGAGCCCGAGTCCTTTCAAAGATACTGCCTATGTATATTTTGTTGAATAATGCTAAAAAAAAACAGTTCATAGTTTCAAGTTTTTACTGAAACGCCTGTGATATGCGCTTGTAATGATTTGTAAGCAAATATTTTATCGAAAAAGGTATTCCGAAAGGGCTATTTCAAATGACAACAATGAACAAGTTATAGACATCGACATTCCGTCTGATTACAAAAATAAAATGGACGAAAAAGACATTTTTATAAAAAGTTAAGTAAATAAATGGATAAAAAAGGAAGCTTTATCTTTCATAATACAAAGATTTTCGCAGGATATTGTTTGACAAAGAAATTTTTTTTCTTTAATCACTCTTTGCATTTATGTTATTAGGCATTTTAATCTTTTTCAAATCTTAAATACAATACATTATAATGATTTTTAATTACAGATGATTATGAAACATGATAATATACGACACATTTTAAATATACATAATTTTAGACATATTTGTAAAAGCCTTTCAAATAGTTAGGAAAAAGAAAAAACCCAAAATGTGAAAAAAAGGAAAAAAAAATAAAAATAAAAAAAAAAATAACAACCCTATTTTGAGGCGAGTAAAACTTTTTGTCGGCGAGTGTAATCTGAGTTGAAATTTCGGGCCCTGGTATATATATTATATAATAAGGAATAAATAAAAATGAGCTGTTGAATAATGTGTGATGCAAATGGGACGTTGAGGCTCCTGATCTGCAGATCCACTAGTTAAGATTAAAATAAACAACAACAATAAAGAAATCTCAAGCGAAGTGTAATTTCTTCATTTTTCAGCTCATTGTCAACATGCAGGACGATTTATTACATATTATTATAAATGTGAAGATGCACTATACATCAGTATATGTATATAACGCATCAACTAATGCATAGTAAATTTTACTTATTGGTGTCGTGAGCACATTTACCTCCTTCGATGTCTACACAGACTGCTCCAACACAACAATCATCGTTGCCATTACATGGTTTCCCGTAGCATCTGTTATCTTCTCGTGGTACAAAAGCTTCTAACATTGCATCCCGCTTATTTTCAGCCTAAAAAATAAAAACAAATTGCACGTTAAATGTCTCATTATATTTAGAAAGAAATACATAGCTGCCAATATTTTATTTTATTCCGGAGTAAGCCCCGCCTCTATTTCGCACCATTTTATTTATAAAGTTTTTTTTCCCCTCTAATATACAACATCGATAAAATAAGAAAAAATTTCTCCTAAAAAATAAGTGGTACGAAATAAAGGCGGAGCTAAAAATACTCCGGAATAAATTAAAATGTTGGCAGGTATGGAAATATCGAGAATTGCATGAAGTTTCAGCATACAATAAATAGAAATTATTATATTTGTCTTTCTTAAAATATAAAAAATGTGGCTTATCTGCACTTTAAATATGTTCTACGATGAGGATATGTTCTATGACGATTATGTGAAGAGGAACCGGAATAAATACATCGATTTTCAGATAAATTGTTCGGGAGAGTAAATAATACAACGAAGTTTGAAAAAATGTCTGCTAAACATAAAAGATAGTGACAAGAAGACAATAGTATAGTACAGTTTAGACGAAAATTCTTGATATCGACGAGAGTATTAAGTAACTAAAGTGTCAATATGCTTTGCACATTGCACGATGTCTGATTATACACATTCTCAATTGGTATCCGAGATGGAAAACGAATGAGAAGATGACTTTCGATAAAATGGAACGACAAAAATCAGAAAAATTGGCTGAAGTTAAATGGATGACTGTAGTACTATACAGGAAGCATTGGTTGGTTGGGGCTAACGTCACACTAGTGCTGCGGTAATGCCTATTACGCCACATCCCTAAAGATGGTCCGGAGACATGCCATCGCAATTTTGATCCTCCACCAAGGGGATCTTTCCCCTGCTTCGGTGATCCCTAGAGGTATAATTTGAATGTGGAAACACGAAGTACATTGCGGCCACGACAGATTTTACGTGCACTAGCCACAATTAATGTACACAATAGTCTTTCGCCGACTCGAGTATCGAATCCACAATCTTCCAATTACGAGCTGGGCGCTCTACCGACTGGCATACTGCGGCCCCAGGAAGCATTGATAAACTCGGAAAGAGACCTTTTTATTCAGCAATATTTCAATGCTGAAATTTAATTTAAACGTTTAGTATGCAGACCTCGCAGCGTTCCCAAAATTTTACTCGAATTTTATTATATTGTCACCACTATCGTCCTTAAATGTTTTAATACTAAAATATTATGTAAAAAAGTATTGTTTTAAAATGGTTGTGACAATGCAATAAAATGACCGTAAAATTTTAGGAACACTGCGAGGCCTGAGTATACAAACATAGTAATGTTTGTAAAAATGTAACTTGTGATTCAATCCACAAAGTAAAAACCAGGTATATTTGGAATATATTGTTAAACTATAATAACGTAAAATCGAAGGAAAAAAAAATCTGTTGTGAAACAACCACACGACTTCTATTACCTACTATTTACACGTATTATATGTATGCTTCTTGAAGATAACGTGAAATAAATCCTTGTCGAATCATGTTCTTAGACTGACTAAGAACATGACTCGACAAAGATTTATTTAACAAAGCAGTATTAAATGTACTTTTATACAATATATATATATATATATATATATATATATATATATATATATAGGAATTATTGTTAGCGCTCGAATAACTTTGCTGCCGACTATATGGTAGCCAGGTAATGGAAGTAAAATGCATGAAATTTCAGCATTCAGATATAAAAATATTTTCGTAATTAACTTATCATTCAATTCGCAAAATAATACATAAATTATAATACAGTAACCGACCCTTAATAAATTCACTGGTTTATAAAACCAGCCGTTTAATCTGATCAAATTTCCAGGACCAGAATCAAATCAATACAAACTACTTGGTTAATAAACTCAAAAATATCTTCTCAGCAGCCAAAAATATCATTTATCCAAACAATTTTTTTTTTTTTAATTTACATTGTGTCTTTTTTTTTTTTTTTTAATAAAAAAAGAAATTAAAGCACAACAATCCCTCCATTATTGCTCATTGCCGAAAATTTTACACTTGCAGCATAGCTACAAATTAAGAAGGGAAAATACCTAATCCCGCAGATAGCCGTTACCATTGTTATTCTATGGTAAAATTTGTTCCCACAAATACTTATTACCTATTGTTTTTTTTTTGTTTTTTTTTTTAGTTCAAAAATACTATTTTTCCCAAAGTACATTTTTCTCATTTTTTAGTAGCAAAATTAAATACTAAAAGTTTAAAAAATAAATTTTTTAAAAAATAAGTACTAATTTAACGCTTATGAATTTTCTTAATGGGAAAACGGAATTGAAAAATATTCATTAGGTATTGAGTAATTATGAAAATTTTTTTTCCCATAGAATAACATGGGCCACGGTTGCCAGCGAAATTAGGTATTGTCCACTTTTAAACACGCTCCATAACTTATCTCCGTAACAAGGAACGTATTATTCAAAGCGCAGTAATAAGTTACAAATTTGATTTGATTTTCATTTTTTTTTTTTTTTTTTTTTTTTTTAATTATTATTGAAAGACCGTTTCTAGTTCTTAATTTGAAATAACTAATAAATCAAGAGTTTTAAACGGAAATATTTTTAATTTATAAGAAAAGCGTGAACTTTTGTTAAAGTAGGGATGATTTTCCTCAAAGGAAAGCACATAAGAACTTGGAATGCGTTTAGTTGACTTATATCTAAGGAACAATTAATTAATTATTTATCAAAAATTAATTAATATTGTTCACTAATTCCGTTATTCGTTACCTTTTTCCAAATTTAAGGACATGATACCTTTTCCTTGAGTGCAGGAACGTTCGCCGGATATAAAAATCAGCCGCTTAATAAAATCAATTTGGCTCAGGATGAATATGATTTTAATAAGCGGCGAGAACTGTATATTTTTAAACTATAATACTTAAATTTTCAGGAGAAAAATTAAAAAGTAGTTAACATCAGCATTTAAAAGAATTTCAAGCAAAAATTTTTTATTTTACTTTTTATTTAAATTTTTTCCGAAAAATTTCAGTATACTTATCACTATTATATTTCAATGCATATGTGTGTAAATTTTCGCAATCGCAAAACAGTAATTAAAAAAAAAAAAAAAAAAAAAAGAGGAGGGGGGGGGGCGGAGCATATTTCACTCTTACCACACAGTCACGGTCTAGACATTTTAACGTGTTTTGGTAACATTGACCTGGATCTATATCTACACTTAAATTTCCCATGTTTACTCATTTTAATATAATTCCCTCTGTTAAAGCAGATCATCAGATCATAAACACCTGTTTGAAGGCATTTAAGATATATAAATATCTTTTTAAATTTTCGAGTAAAGAAAAAAGAAAAGAAAGAAAGAAATATTTACGCTTTCATTTGAGTGTTGTGTCTTTCCATGAAGGCATTTAGAGATTTGGATGGGAATAATTTTCATACCAAGCTGCCAAACTGCTCATTGCAGTAAATTTTGAAGTGTTCCTATTTTTGTTCATTTATTTATGTATAACACATATATTGTACATCAGATTTGTATGCTTGACTTGTAGTTAACATAAGCAAGTAGCTACAATAAAGCTAGTAAGTAAAGATTATAAAGTAGTTAACTACAGTAAGCTTGTAAATCTTCGTCGGATAAAGACAAATAGCATATGACAGAATTACAATACGAAGAATTAGAAAAACACCCAGGGCCAGCGTGGGAATCGAACCCGCTCTCCTACGCTCGAAGGTGATTAGCAGTGCAATGACACAACCACTCGCCCTCGGAGGACCCTATTCTTGTTCCATATAGGTGCAACAAAATGTAAACAAATATAAATATTTAAAATTAACTTCTCGGTGTCGTAGAAACAAAAAGAATATTTCATTCGAAAGGAGGAAATAATGGATTCAAGACAACAACTAGCATGCTGCGACCATCCCAAAACTTTCTTCTACATAGTTCTATACAAATTCACGCAACACAAATTATTTATTAGTTTCCATGATGAATGTAAACGATTTTTATGTGAGAGAAGTAGAAGAGAGAAGAAGACGATTTTCATGTGAGGCACTAAATGTCGAAAGAATCTATTTATTATTATTTTTTTTAAAGATAAATATGCTTTAAATTATCACAATTTTATCGTTTAACCCTTCTTTTTAAAAGTATTGACGAGTTCTTTTGAAAGATATCCATATTGAAAATTGCATTCCCCGGGGGTACGTCCCAAGGGGCAGAGAGGGGGTTGAATCGATGCCCCTACATATACAAAACGTTTTCCTGGGTGACTCTTACTATTATAAATATTTATTTTTTAATGTTTACATGGAAATTTAAAATAATTTTTACTATGTACATTTATCAAAATTTTGCCCTATGCTGTCCTATTAAAAAATATGAAAAAAAAAAAAAAAAAAAAAAAAAAAAAAAGGATGACAGCTCCACCTGTTGAACAATTGATCCACACATGTAATCGGCCCTAATTTAAGTCAAGGTGCAACTAAATACCAAATTTAGTTAAAATTCGTACATTGGTTCGTGAGAAAAAGCATCTAAAAAATATTTGATGCACAGACAAAGAGAGAAGAGAGAGAGAGAGATACATTCTTTTTCTAAAAATGGTCAAATCGTGTTCAGGACAGCTCAAAATGTGCACATTGTTTGAAAACTAGAGGTTGAAAATTTTTACGAATTCAATATTTTCTTCTTATATATAGATATATAGAATAAACCAAAATTTTTTATAGAATATTCGACCTTCAGTTTTCGATGGGTTTACACGTTTATGATGTCCTGAACACGATTTTACCATCTTTAGAAAATGTCTGTCTGTGTGAACGAACGAAACGAGACGAATGGAATGTACGAACCAATGGACAAAATTTAACTAAATTTAATATTTAGTTGGGCCACGATTAAATTGATGCTGATTACATTTGGGAGGCAATCGCTCGACAGGGAACGCCGACATCCCATTTTTTTCCCATGATTTTTTTGCATAGTAGTATAGAACAAAATTTCATATAAATGTTCATAATCAGCAATTTTTTTTTTTTTTTTTTTTTTTTTTTTTTTTTTCAGCTTTGAAATTTAAGATATTAAAGATATGTATATGTATAATTAATTTCTTGAATTTATATTTTTAAATTTTCTTATATTTGTGATCAACTTGAAAAATTTGATAATTTAAAACAAATTTATCAATTTTTTTATTAAAATAATAATAATAATAATAATAATAATAATAAAACACGCATTTCTCCAATAATGGTTTTGGCACAAAACTGGCTTGCTTTCGACATTTAATGTTATACTTTCTATGGTGATTTTCATCTGAATTCCCCATGGAAAATAATTTTAATGAATAATAATATTAATAATTAATTTGCATTGCGTTAATTTACACAGGAAAATATAGAAGGAAGTTTTGTGGTGTTCATAACGTATCAGTTTGTTTTCATGTTTTTGTCTTCTAACTTTCTTTCGAGATGTCGTATTATAAACAGATAAAAATCTTATTATTAATAGATAGGGCGGAACGAAGTATTTCTCTATCTTGTGGAAAGAAAAATTAAATAGATATTCTGATCTTTCACTTTCATTTCTAATAGTACAAAACAATAACTACTGTTACAACTATTGCTAATGATAATAATACTAATATTTTAAGTTGCTTAAAACATTTTCCCACTTGTCTCGTTTTGTAAAATTTACCTATAAATCCACTTTTATAGTCATCGTACTAGGAACGTAGGAAAGCAGTTATATATAGATTATATGTAAAACGTATTTTTCCAAATAATTAAATAAATGTTTAAAAAAGAAGAAGAAAAGAAAAGAAAAAGGAAAACTTAATTGTCGGAAAAATCTTTGCATTAAAGGAAATTTTAAAGCAAAAATTCGTAGAAAATAATTAAATTTCCATGATTCATTTCCTTTTTGTTTCCCCTTCTTTCATTATTCTTTCGTTCTGTCAAATTTAATAATAAACCGAAGTTTACAGTCAGTGTAATTGAAAAAAAAAAAAAAAATGAAACATCAATGTTTCCTTATAAGATATTTTGTGTACTCACATATGCGGATCATTTTCTCTAAAATAAACAATTAGAAAATCAAGCCTTAAATACCGTGTGTTGCCTTTCGGCAACATACCCAATTTTGTCTTATCTATATAAATAAACAGAAGTATCTGTGTGTCTGCATGTGTGTTTGTGTGCGCTCAGATGCTCACACTAACGATCGCAGAGCTACAAAACTTGGCAGATGGGTACCTGGGATTAGAGACCCTTAAATAAAATAATAGGCCGGCGCATCACCGCCATTTTTTTGCCTCCGAAGAGGACAGCATTCTCGCTTGGCGTCCTTATCGCTTCCCTAATGAATTTAAGAAATCGTGATCTGAAGCTAATCCGGTCAAGATAAGAGCAATAAGCAACAATAATATTCCTAAAAACACATTTTTTTTTTTCACAGTACATTCTCAGGATGTCATTTTGTTCTGATGATATCCTATGGATATACTGGAGTAAGATGTGTTGTTACGGCGGTTTCTGTTTCTTTTACAAAATGTCGCCAAAACTCAAACACACAGTAATAGAAGGTCTGTGAACACTTCATATTCACTTCTTGAATGATTATAGCAGTTTATCGCTAAACAAATTTCCACATCATAGTTTACTTAGCTAAAATTATGAAATATAATAAAACAAGTTACTTTAAAGTAACGTAAGACGATAAAAAAAAAAAAAAATGTTTGTTGTTTGTTTATCAGAGAAAAGCGCTGGGTACATGTGGCAACCCTAAGGCAACAAAATGTCTGACGCGCCAGCTCGTATATATAGGAGCCTTACCTGGGATCCCGCAGGTGTGCACCTCGTCGAGATTTTTTAGAATTTCGAATTTGAATTTTTTTTATTTTTTTGTTTTAAATATTGGCTACTATGTTTCATTTTTCATAAACTTATTCTTTCGTTGTAATCGTCTGCGTACCTTAGCAATGGCTATTGCGCTATTTATTTTTTATTTAATACATTCATATGAAGGCGAAAGCTTTTTTACTCCCATTACCCGACTACCGTAGGTAATGGAAGTATTGTATTCGGTCCAAAAATTCGATATAGAGTTTTCACCTGATTTACATGTTTTAAGTTCTCCTGAGTCCAAAAAAGTAGTTTTTGGCAATTGGTCAGTGTGTGTGTGTGTGTGTACATATGTGTGTAGGGAATATTCTGACTATCATATCTCCGAAACTATTAAAGATAGAACTACGAAACTTCAGAATTGAGACAGGTCTGGTGTACAGACGAATTTTCCAAATTATGGTGAAAATTGGGAAACCGGAAGTGGGACATCGGAAACCGGAAATGGTACCGTATCTCAAAAACGGCTCGAACGATTTTCTTCTAACTTGCTATATAAACACTCTATTAGATGTCCTTTCGAATGATATAGTTGGTTAGTTCTGGAAAATTGACAGGCGTCCTGTATAAATAGCTCAATTCAGCCCTCGCAAGTGTGTTCTTTTAAAAACGGCTGCACGGATTTTTTTCAAACTAGCCATATTAACTGCTTTTTAAATATCCTTTTATATGTAATTATTGTTTTCCGGTCAATAATTGAGTATGCCAAGTTTTGGCAAAAGTCGGTATCTCAAAAACGGATCTAATGATTTTCTTGAAAATTGTTACATAAATCCATTTTAGATATCCTTTCTTATGTATTACGAGGTCATTAAAGGAAAACTAACAGTCATCCTGATTAGGTAGATCAGTTTTAGATGTCGGAAATTAAGGTTTCGAAAAATGGCTAAACCGATTTTTTTCTTCTTACTATTTTTAAATTCGCTATGTAAATCTATTTTATAAACTTTACATGTGAATAAGCTATCTCTTACTAGAAAATTTTTAGGTGTCTAATTTGTTAGATCAATTTTATGTCTTCTGATCATATTATCTCAAAAAAATGCATATAATACATGTAATAGTAAGTAATGGAAGTTGTGTGGTTGTTTCACACCAGATTTTTTCTTTTTTGTTCCCCCTCACACTATGGGTATGGGGAACTTGGGTAATCGTGAAAATTTTCGACCTCGGTTTTTTGACTTTTTTACACGTTTTCAGGTGTGAGGAATCCAAAAATATCGAAATGGGTATGGTGTCTGTTAGTTTGTTAGTCCGTTAGTGTGTTAGTCCGTTAGTATGTTAGTCTATGTACACGATATCTCACGAACAAATGATCGCGGAGAGGTTGGGCCAGTTTAAAATTATTAGTTATAAAACAGGCAAGAACCATATTAATTTGCAACATTCTAGTTAAAAACTTCAGAAGTTATTCGAAATTTAAGATTTTCTTAACTTGGGAGAATAGTGCAAAATTTCACTTAAACGGGCATGAAAAGAAATATTTTTATCGTAAAGATATAAGAACAGCTTTTAAATATCAGTTTTGATGCCGGGATGAACATCATTAACTAGAAACATGCTACTTCGAAAATTTCGCAAATTATTCAAAATTCACGAATTTCTTAACATGGCAGAATACAGAAAAATTTCGCATAAATTGCCCTTTTGAGGTATATTTTCATCGTAAAGTTGTCAGACTACTTTTAAAATATTATATGATGCTGGTATAAACATCCTTGACTATGAATTTTCCAATTAAAAAATTTCGTAAGTCACTGGAAATTTACGATTTATTTAATATGACGGAATAGGGCAAAATATCATATAAACGTCTAGTTTGAGGGATATTTTCATCGGAAAGATGTCAGAACACTTTTAAAATTTCATTTAAGATATTGACCTGAACATTCCTGATTATGAATTTTTTAATTTAAAAATTTCGTAAGTTATTTGGAATCTACGATTTACTTAACATAGCAGAAAAGGGCAAAATTGAGTATAAACGTCCATTTTGAGGATCATAAATATATCAGACAACTTCAAAATAACATTTATGATACTTGTTTGAACATGATTGACTACAAATATTCTTATAGGAAAATTTCGTAAGTTATTCGAAATTTAAGAATTTATCAACATAGCAAAATTGGGCGATATTCCCTATAAATATGCATTTTGCGATTGTTTCATTGGAAATAATAGCACGAAAACTAAACTACGAAATTAACCCCAATAAAATAAATTAATAGAATAGAATAATATAAATATATCGAACTGAACGGTGGGTAGCCTATTAGGCGTTTCGTTCTGTATTAGTACGTTCTGTATTAGGCGTTTCGTTCTGTTCTAGGTATTTCGTTCTGTCACTGTGTCTAGCGTTTGGTCAAATTCATTTCTCTTAACTAGAATATAATATAAATTGTAGTACATATACTAAAATAATGCATTATTTTAATATAACCAATTTAAATGTCTCACATTACAACTGTAAAATGTCTGTATAAAGTCTAAAAAGTTTCACAAAGACATTCTCATTTTATAGATTAAAACGTTTCAACTAGTTAAATATTTCTTCTAAGCTTTCAACTTTTTATCGTTGAGTCTTCATCACAGTTATAGGTATAGTAAAATTGTTCATTAAAATACATAAGTTCAAAGATATATAATCAAAAATAAGTCGTTAATATAAAATCCGTTAAAGTCAATATGCTATAAAAGGATAAAATCACGTACTATGTTTTACTATTTTAAAAAGCCCCATCCACAATTTAATACTCCTCTGTAATGACAATTTCATTGAATTTTTTGCTAAACACTAGAAAAAATTCATAAAAGCTACTTATGTAATCAAACAATTACAAACGCAATTTCTTTTTTTTTTCTTTTGGTATTATTTTAATATAACCAATTTAAATATCTCACATTATAACTGTAAAAAGTCGTTATAAAGTCTAAAATGTTTCACAAAGACATTCTCAGTTTATACATTAAAGCATTTCAACTAGTTAACTAGTTTAAATGTTCATTAACTAGTTGAACAAACATTAACTAGTTGAAATGTTTTATTGTATAAACTGAAAACGTCTTTGTGAACTTTTTAGACTTTATAAAGATTTTTACAGTTGTAATGTGTGATATTTAAATTGGTTATATTAAAATAATACATTGTTTTAGTATATGTACTGCAATTATAATTTATACAATGTAATCAAATTATAATGAATATAATACGTTCTGTACTAGAAATTTATGAGAACATACATATGACGGGGAACTGAGCAGAGTCCACCTATGCCGACTAGTTTTAATTTATTATATTTATTGAAAATAAAATGGTAATGAAGTAGAAAAAAATTAAGTAGTATATTAAATTTTAAATTTAAAAACGTATGTTTAAACAGTTATGTTTATATATAAGTTTTATAGCATGACAACTTTTTATTTTTCCTTTTTTAATTAATTCCTTTAAAAGAAAAATCTTATTTTATTTTATTTTATTTATCTATTTATTTTTATTTTATAGTATTTATCGAAAAAAAAAAAAAAAAAATGGTAGTATATGGTAGAAAGGATTAAACTGATTAAAATTTATTTGATTTTTATATATTTAATTTATTTTAAAAGAAAATCTACTTTTTATTTTATTTTATTATATTGCTCAGAATCAAATCGTAACATAATATAAATAGCGAGGGCTATAAAATACATGGTTCAAAAAGTGAAATATTCAGTAGATGCTGAGATACAGTCATCTTTAAAATCGAAGTTCTTAAATAATAGCAGATGTATGGTATGTATTTCATATTTAGAATTTTGTCAAGGAAAATTATTTTTTCATCTAAAGCCCTATGTTGCCGATTGGCGATAGATTGCTTTTTAGTCGTAAACCATATTTAAAATAAAATATGATTTTTCAAAGTATTTTTCCCTTGATGTATTTTAGAAATGAAAGCCAAAAGACAATTTTAAATTGGTTTTTAAAAATCAGGCATTTGAGGACCCTCTTCACTTAACGGCGCCAGAAACCGAAGCTAATGTTATTCTATGGGAAATTTTCTTTACTAATAACTCATTAACTAATACATATTTTTAAATTCTGTTTTCACATCCATAAAATTCACAACTGTTAAATTGACGGACATTTTTAAAAATGTATTTTTTTTTTTTTTTTTTTTTTTTTTTTTTTAATATTTTGAAATTGCAAAATGAAACATTTCATATATTGAAAATTCGTATTTTAGAGTTTCAAAATAAAGTATTAAAAATTTAAAAAATCCGTTTTTAAAAAAGATCCGCCAATTTAACAGTTGGGAATTTTCTGAAAGTGAAAACAGAATTTAAAAATATGTATTAATTAATTAGTTATAAGTAAAAAAAAAAAAAAAAAAAAAATCCCATAGAATAACATTGGCTCGGGCTTCCAGTAAGTGAAGAGGGCCGTTAAGGGTTAAAAAACGAATGTTCTGTTTCCTTCAAAAGATGATTTATATTATTTATATGGTATTTCTAAACAATGAAATGTTTTTAATGTAACGAAATTGAAAATTAAATTTTAAATTTCTAGTCATCAAAAAATCATTTTTCTGCTTTACAAAAGACTAGGAATAACGACAGAGGAGAGGGGAAGGATAAAGACGTTTATCTTGTGTACTACCAAAACTACTCGCAGCAACATTATATACTTTTAAAAGTAGCTTGGAAAATTCAAATAAAAAAAAGAT
This sequence comes from Salticus scenicus, assembly GCA_963930645.1. NCBI lineage: Eukaryota > Metazoa > Arthropoda > Arachnida > Araneae > Salticidae > Salticus > Salticus scenicus. Next base: position 339,402,619 of record OZ005650.1, on the reverse strand, counting down.
TTAATCATTAATTTGAGATTTTATTACGTTATTAAGGCCATTAAAAAATACAATGTAATGATAGTGAAAAAAAAAAAAAAAAAAAAGCGAAGATATAACAAGGAAAGAATTTTTTACAAATCCATGTTTGTTGCAATCAATTCACGGTGGCTTTTCTGGCGATAAAACTGTCCACCAGTGAGTAATATGCGCTAATAAAAGTGTTGGCAGATATAATTATAAGGATTTTTCTTTATTACAGGGTAATAACAATCAAAATTATCACCATTATTATTTATAAAAGTGCATTTTTGCAATTGTTAATTTTTGAGGTTTACATGATAGTTTTTTTATAACTAATATCATAAACATATTATTTTTAACATCAATTTGAAAAAAAAAGGGGGATTTTGTTTGTGTTAAGGGTGGATGACATTTCCTAGACAAAAGACAAACCCTAAATGTCCCGTACTTATAAAAAGCATCTTTTAACCCATTCTACAGGTAGAAAGATATATATGAGTGAGGAAAAACTCTGTCGTATTTATTTTATTTCCATATAAATTTATATGCGTTATTTTTGAGGCGGACAAGAAAAATGACACATATAGATTACACATAATATCAGAATGAAATCACATATACACACATACATTTTATACGTAATTTATTATTCACACCCCATGCAGATTTAATAGAAAATATCCAATTATGCGTCTCATTGATTCATAAAATTCATAAACTTTTAAAATGAAAAAATGAAAAACGTTAAAAATCTAATATATATATATATATACATATGTTACGGTAAAAGTGATTAATCCGGAGATTATGCATAATTACCGGTGATTATGCATAATCCCTGCTAAATTTTGGGGAATGTGATAAATTTTGATTCATGCATTTTGAAATAGAAGTGTTCAGTATTTTTTTTTCATGTACGCAAAGCGTACAGACGTGCGCAATACTGGCTGCTGCAGTAAAAATTTTGCATATTTTTGCAGATTCATGCATTTTGATATAGGGGTATCTAGTGATTTTTTTTTCATGTACGCAAAGCGTACAGACGTGCGCAATACTGGCTGCTGCAGTAAAAATTTTGCATATTTTTGCAGATTCATGCATTTTGATATAGGGGTATAGAGTGATTTTTTTTTTCATCTACGCAAAGCGTGCAGATGTGCGTGATTCTGGATGATGCAGTAGAAAATTTTGCATATTTTTGAATTTTATGCACTTTAAGTACAATCACTGGATACCCTATCTCAAAATGCATAAAACAAAAAAAATACACAATTTTGTACTGCAGGAACCAGTATTACGCACTTCTGTACGCTTTACATACATGAAAAAAATAAATAATCTGGAGTGACTCCACTCGACTTTCCAAACATTGAGTAATTAACAGTTTTGGAGATAAAGTAAAGAAAGAGGAGTTGTTAAACAAACAAAAGAGGGAAAACCATAATAGAGTGTTTGAGTATTTTTCTCCGTATATTACACGATGCTTTATTTAACGCTACTGAACTTTGAGTCCATAGATCATAACGATAAAGAATTTTTCGTTGTATCCCTATAAAAACCTATAAACGCTATATTCACCAAAATGCTTATAGTTAGTGCAACAGTGATTTATAATATTCATATAAATTTTCAGCTCAATTGAATAAGGCGTTTAGATGCTATCGCACTTTTAAAAATTTGGTCACATAGGCCATAATGATAAAGAATTTTTCTTTGTGTCCCTGTAAAAAAACTGTAAGTGCTAAATTCACCAAAACCTATACAGTTGGTGCAACTGCGACCTATAACACGTGTACAAATTTTTTGCTCAATTGAATAAGGCGTTTAGACGCTATCACACTTTTAAAAATTTGGTCCCATAGGCATAATGATAAAGAATTTTTCTTTGTATCCCTGTAAAAAAACTATAAGTGCTAGATTCTCCAAAATCTATACAGATTGTGTATCTGTGACCTATAATATGTGTATAAATTTTTTGCTCAATTGAATAAGGCGTTTAGATGCTATCGCACTTTTAATATTTTGGTCCTTTAGGCCATAATGATAAAGAATTTTTCTTTGTGTCCCTGTAAAAAAACTATAAGTGCTAGATTCATCAAAATCAATAGGGTTCATGCTACGGTGACTTGCAACATGTGTACCAATTTACAGCTCATTCGTGCAAAGTGTTTAGACGCTAGCGTGTTCACTCACACACATACTCACACACATACACACACATATACATACACACACATACACACACACATACATACATCATCGTAAAAATAGTGGGAACGGACTCAGGGGACCTTGAAACGTATAGAAACATCAAAATCTAAAATTTGGATTTTGGACATGATTACAATACTTTCCTCACTATAGTGTTCGGAAAGTAAAAATCACTGGATACCCCTATCTCAAAATGCATGAATCGGAAAAATATGTACAATTTTGTACTGCAGCAACCAGTATTACGTACGTCTGTACGCTTTGCGTACATGAAAAAAAAAAACTCACTGGATACCCATATCTCAAAATGCATGAAATTCAAAAATATGCAAAATTTTGTACTGTAGAAGCCAGTACGCACGTCTGCGTACATGAAAAAAAAAAAAAAAAAAAAAAAGAAGAAGAACATCACTGGACCACTTTCTCAAAGTGCGTGTATCTGAAAAATATGCAAAATTTTTTGCTGCAACGTTGCTAAAATAACCGGTAAATGTTGCAAATATTGAATAATTAATCACATTCTCCAAAATTTAGTGGGGATTATTCATAATCACTGGCAATTATGCATAATCCCCAGATTAATCGCTTTTACCGTAACATATATCTTAATATATATAAATCTCGTGTCACAATGTTTGTCCTCAATGGACTCCTAAACCACTTAACCGATTATAATAAAATTCGCACACCATGTGCAGTTCGATCCAACTTGAGAGATAGGATAGTTTAAATCTCAAATTATAGTCGCAATTTTAATTTATTGCTAATTATTTGTTATAATTTCAATATTTCATTATTTCAATTTCTAATTATGATTAAATTATTTTGAATACATCATTCGAAAGATATTTTAAAGTTCTTTTAAATTATCGAAAGTTTTCACCAGATTTACACGTTTTGAGGTGTCCTGAATCAGTTTTCTTTTATATCTCAGAAATTAATTTAAAAAAATTTCATAAGTAATACATCATTTGAAAGCTTTGTTGACTTGATACACATTTTAAAGTACTTTTACATTATCGAAAATGGAATTCGAGATTTCACCCGATTTACACGTTTTGAGGTCTCCTGATTAGGTTTTTTTTTTTATCTCAGCTACTAATTAAAATAATTTTATAAGTAATAGATCATTAGAAAGCTTTTTTTGATTTGGAATCGAACAGTGGATTACAGAAATTTCTACCGCCAGATGGCGCTGTAATACATTCAAATTTCAATATTTCAATTTCTAATTATGATTAAATTATTTTTAATGCATCATTCGAAAGATATTTTAAAGTTCTTTTATATTATCGACAGTTTTCACCAGATTTACACGTTTTGAGGTCTCCTGAATTAGTTTTCTTTTGTATCTCAGCTACTAATTAAAATAATTTCGTAAGTAATACATCATTAGAAAGCTTTTCGAACAGTGGAATACAGAAATTTGTACCGCCAGATGGCGCTGTAATATTTTAAAATTTCAATATTTCAATTTCTAATTATGATTAAATTATTTTTAATACAGCATTCGAAAGATATTTTAAAGTTCTTTTAAATTATTGAAAGTTTTCACCAGATTTACACGTTTTGAGGTGCCCTGAATCAGTTTTTTTTTTGTATCTCAATTATTAATTTAAAAAATTCATAAGTAATACATCATTTGAAAGCTTATTTTAGTTGATACACATTTTAAAGTACTTTTGCATTATCGAAAATGGAATTCGAGATTTCACCCGATTTACACGTTTTGAGGTGTCCTGATTAGGTTTTCTTTTGTATCTCATCTACTAATTAAAATAATTTCATGAGTAATACATCATTTGAAAGCTTTGTTGATCTGGAATGGAACAATAGATTACAGAAATTTCTACCGCCAGATGGCGCTGTAATATTTTTAATTTCAATATTTCATATTCTAATTATGATTAAATTATTTTTAATACATCGTTCGAAAGATATTTTAAAGTTCTTTTACATTATCGAAAGTGGAATTCGAGATTTCACCTGATTTACAATTTAAAGTGTCCTGATCAGGTTTTCTTTTGCATCTCAGCTAATTGAGTAAGACCGTTCAAAATTGGTATATGCAAGTTAATTAGGAGGGGCTGGAACGGTGGGGAAGGAATAGGCGCGCAGCGCGCATGGGTTTGGGACCCGGTGCGAGTTTTTACCCGATGATAAAAGATTTTTTTAAAATTTAATTTTCTTAATAAAAGTTTGAGTTGAGAAGGAATATGCGTGTACAGCGCACGTATATCCTCAAACGTGCGCGCGCAGCGCGCATGGGTCTGCGCTGCCGAAGGCAGTGGCGTCCCGGTGTGAGTTTTTACCCGATGCTAAATGATATATTTTTTAATTCCTTTTCTTGAGAATGAAAGTTTATGAGTAATAACATGGAATTTTGAGAAGTCATAAGGATGGTGAAGGAATACTTGCGCGCAGTGCACGGGTCTACGCTGCCGAAGGCAGTGGGGACCCGGTGCGACATTTTTCCTGATCAGATTTTTTTTTTTTTCTTTTTTTATCACATGATAAAAATTAATGCAATTTTGAGAATTCATTAATTATTGTGATTCATTTAAAAATAGTGACCAGCGAAGCGGGCGTAGCCTGCTAGTATATATATATAAACACACTTTATTTAAAAAAAACATGACAAATGTTTCGGCTAAAAATTAGCTCTCTTCAGCGTCTGTACATCAAATGCATAACAATTAAAATCTAGCAGTAAAACATCAGAACACGGACTTGTATAAAATTAAATACTCAGGAGGAACTGTTCAAAGGAGAGGGTTTGTAACCTCGTGAATATGGCCTCTAGGAAGATTCAAGAATAATAATTGTTTATATTGTCGTTGGAAGTTGGGACATTAACATTACAGAAATCTGGAATACGGCCAGTGTCTAATGAATGATTTCATAATTTCGATTTAAAATCACTAGATTTATATGAACGTTTGTATTCTTTAGTTTTAATATCACAGGTTCTGTCTGTTTCAAAACTATAAGTAGAATTAGAATTTTTACATGGAATGTACTACATAATACCTGTAAGTTCAAGAGGGGAAATAGCGGGTTTAAAGTTAGAGAGTAAATCAGTGATACATATTGTGGCTTAAAGTTAGGGGAGATATTAACAGTATTTAGTAATTTGGAAATGCTCTCTGGAATACCTTTGTAATATGGCATGGAAGTACACTGTAAAAAAAAAATGTGAAATCACGGTATTTGACTGTATAATTTTAGGGGAAATGACCGTTTTGCTACCTAAACGGTCATAATCCGTAAATTAATATTTTTGAAAGCATTTTAGGAAATAACCGTATAATTTTACGGGAAATGACCGTTTTGCTAGCTAAACGGTCGTAGCCCGTAAATTGATGTTTTAAAAGTATAATTCTTTGGAATTTTTACGAGAAAAAGCTAATCTACGCAAATTGCTCTTATCTTCTATCAAACCATTTTTTTACGAGAAAATCTTTTATTTTGTTTTTGAAGAAGGGTGAGAAATTCGCACCCATTATTTTCCTCTAAGGAAAATCTTGAAATAAGACTACCTCTTTAGTGCTAGTGTTTACGAATAAAAATGACTTCGAAAAATATATTAGATTTTCTTTCTCAAAAATCAGCATATAGAAGAAGTAGAGAAAAAAAAAGGCCACTAGCCACAGAATTTCTAGAAAAAAGGCGTTTAAAGTTTCCATAATCTTTAAATAGTAGGGATTTCGCACTCTGACCAGCGCTACCGTGGCGTGCTTAGTAGAGCACAAGGCTATCACCCAGACGACCAGAGTTCGATGCTACCTGCGGACATTTTTTTTTTTTTTTTCTTTTTATGTAATCTAAACTTTTATTTATTTTTACCTTATTTTATAATTCAATTCAAATTTGAAAATTTTAAGAAAAAAAATTAGTTAATTTTCTTGAATATAAAATAAATAAATTTTACTATTTGCAATATTTATAATTTAAAAATATAATAAATTTCTATAACTTAAAAAATAAATTTAATTTTTGTTTTAACTAAAAGTAAAAGTTTTCCAATATGATAATTGACTGACTTCTTAATTTTGTCAAAAATAGCAAATTTAGATTTTAAAATAGTCTTAAAAGAAAATATATTTTATGCATAGTTTGAACGTTCACAATATTTAATCACTGTAAAAATTATCTGTAAAAATAAAGCATTTTTTTAACATAAATACAACATAGGTTGCTGTATATTTTTACAGCTAGTTCTGTAAAAATATTTGAAGATTTGTTACTTCACATTGTGCTGTAAATCGGTTTAAAAAAATTTCCAGTCTTTTTGTGCGTATGACACGATTTATCAACCTATCAGTTCTGATGTTGACTTTATCAGTTTTTGTAAAGAAAGGTCACTGTGATCCCAACGGCGCGGTTAGTAAAGCGTTGGCCTTTGAAACAGGAGATTGTGAGTTCGAAACCCGGGTTGCTGAAGACGGTTTGCGTTGAATGAAAATTAATAAATTAGCTTTCATGCGTAAAGAAATAAATAAGTTGCTTAATGTTGTGGATTTCTCCCTGCACGCATGTGTAATAATTGCAAGAAATTTTTTCAAAGCATCCGAGAAACTCAAACTTTAACTTTTAAATTTACGGTCAATGCTACTTTTTTTGCAGGTTAGTTGTATGTTTCATCACAACGTAAAATTACTGGCGATACATCAATCATCGTCTAAATGTTTTTTAACGGGCTTTGTCTGGAATCTCTGCTGCCGGGCTTTGCCCGTAATTTTACTGCAGCATTTTTTACAGTGAAGACGAAAGGAATTTTTATTTTCAAGAGGGGTTGATTTATGTATAGGAAAAACTTTTCTTTATAAATTCTATAACCAATGGGGAATTAATTTTTAAATCGAAAAAAAAAAAAAAAAAAAAAAAAAAACTTTAATTCAGATTGCAACAATTCAGAATTACTACATAGTGTTTGGCGCGATGCAAAAAAGTTGTAAAACTAAAAAACATATTGTCCATGTCATGTTCTATAAAGATATCAAGAAAGAGTAGTTTATTATTATCCACTTTATCCTAGATATTGAAGATAATAATAAACTATTTTTTCTGGATATCTTTATTTTTTCTGTTAAAGATATTCTGTCTGCATTTATTTTGAGATTTCTATCCTTCCCTTTTCGTATTTTAGGAAATTATAGTTTATTTTGAGAATTTCATTCCTTGACCTATTCTTTCGTGAGAAAGGACATACCTGCGTATATTAATTAAAGTCTTTAATAAACTCCTCTAATTTAAATGCCTCTAATTTCACCAAAGGCTTTTATAAATATTTATAGTACTTCCTATAACGCCCATCACGACTTCCATGAGCTCTCTATATTTAGCAATTAATGCATTTAAGATGTCAAATGCAGAGTACACTGCAAATTAATTTTATCACAAAGCCATTCATTATACTTAATAAAGCTTCGTCATCTTCAATTAAGACTTGGTATAATAAGTAATTATAGACCTCAATATGAAAATGTGTGCACATGCTTCATAATTAAATATATAGGATTTATTTATTGATTTTTTTTTTTTTTAACTGCGGCACTTTTTTTTTTGTCTGTTTAATATGATTTTTGACATACATCAGTTGGTAATAAAAGTGTCCGAGCACTATCAAAAATTCCTATGTAAAAAAAGTACACTTCATACGGTTTTGTTAAATAAATCCTTATCGAATCATGTTCTTACACTGACTAAGAAATTGATTCGACAAGGATTTATTTAACAAAACCGTATGAAGTGTACTTTTTTTACATAGGAATTTTTGCTAGTGTTCGGACACTTTTGTTACCGACTGTACGGTCGGCAGATGCAGTTAAAAAGAATATTAATAATTTGGGATGACACTCGCACATTTTTCTCTTTCCTTGCATTTGAATATTATAAAGACGGAAGGAGTAAAGGGGCTAAATTAAGGGCTAAAACAAGAAGTACTGCAATTTTATTTTACATATATTTCTGCGTAAAGTAGGCTGCCACTCCCCTGCCCCTCATTTTAATGTAGTACCTCCATTGATAAAATATTTTAGGCTGTTATTAAATTAATAAGTTTATTCCAAATTATTCAAGAAACTTTAAAATATCTTTTTTGAAACTTACCAATCTTGATCAAACTTTTTAGGTGGCATTTTCATTTAATCTTCAAAATACTAAATTTGACTTTCTTGTAATTTTTGTTTTTAAATTGCGCGGATAAAAGACACACACACACATCTCAACCACTATAATCATGATTTTCGTATTCAGGGACCTCGAAACGTGCAATTATAGCAAAAAATCAGCATTGAAAATTAGACTTCAATCAATACTTTGTCTACCATAAAAAAGTAATTATATTCCTAGGCAGTTTTCCTGGACTTAGTAGAATTTACTTAAATTATTAAATTCAATAGAAAAGAATGGATTCACTTAATTTTGGATGGTCCTGTACATTTTCTTTAAAGAATATACACATCGCATATCATACATAAATTTAATACAGTATAAAAAAGACAACAAAGCTTGAAATTTCCATGTATACTCTTAATACACCCGAATTCGTTTGTGTGGTCCTGTAAACGAATGGGGAATGGTTTTCATAAATTATCTTACACTAAAAACATGCTTTTATGAATATAAATAACCTGATGTGGAACTCACATGACTTTCTCTTACTCTGCATTTCAATTACTATAAAGACAGATTGCAGATTTAGGGGTAAGATAACAAGTACTATATATAATCCTACGTTAAAAAGAATTCAATTTAGATTTAGGAACAGTTTTATTTGACAAACAATTATGTGTGTTAGGAGGGCTACCGTCTCCCCACAACCCCTGTTTGAATATAGTACTTACATTTATATAGAATGCAAGGGTGTGATTAAATTTAAAAGTTGATTCCTAATTATTCAGACAATTTTAATTCGCAACATTCCTTGAAACCTATCATTGATAAAATTTATCAAGTATCAAGCTTGTATGAACTTCAAAATACAACATCTGAACTGCCTGAAATTATTTGTTTTTAAGTTATACTAACAGGTATTTACCACATTTTCAATAGGGAACATGCCATAGTGAACTTGAATAAAATATATCAGTTTCAAAAAATTACATGAATGCTGACGGGAGTTAGAGCGCAGACAGTCGGACAAACAGACAAACTAAAGTCATAAACATTTTTCAACTTTGTTAGAAAATGTTAAAAAGAATGTTTTCATTTAATTATTGGTATCCCTGTATGTCTTCTACAAATTATGTGCACATGAAATTGTTATTTAAGTGTAGTGTTGCATTAATAACACACAATCTGAAATACCCTTCTAGCAATTTCTAAATATAGTCCAATTATATTCTAATTGTTTTGGGTAGCTCTGTAAACAAATGGTGAAATATTTCCATTCCACATTCTACATAAAAACATATTTTTGTGCAGATAAAAAGTTACCTGTATTTTGTTTAGTGCAGCCTTTAGATGCTAAACTGTATGTTATGTCTAATGTTATATATAAAGCTTCTAAAAGCGACATGGGACTCGTTTGAATACCCTGCATGTTAAATAAATAAATAAAAAAACCTAAAGCAGTCTTTGGGGACTGTCGATAGAAGTGAAAACTAAGTAACATGTGAATTGTATCGTCGAGCTATTAGATTATTATTTTCGAATTATTTTTTGTTTGTAAAGAAGTGTTTATGATCTGTATCATTCGGCACAATATTTTTAGCTACCCAAATTAAATGAACTAAGTCTTATATTAGGTAAAAATATTGTAATATGACTAAAATATTTTTTTTTTTTTTTAAATTTATATTGAAAGCAAAAAGAAGAATATAACAGTCTGTATAAAAAACACGTGCTTGTACTTTGTGAACTATGTATATACTGTGGAAAAAGTACATACATACATAGTGTATAGAACTAGAAAGAGACAGATGTCACTAGCCAGTATGCTACTCATATTAGTATACATTTTATACATATATATATGTGTGTGTGTGTGTGTGTATGAGGCATGCCGCGCCATTCGCTACATATATGGATATATACGTAGAGATATATACTCTTTATATATATATAATGTATACTAATAACGCAAGGAGGTATATCTATGTACATATATACACAGCATACATATAGCTCATGGAAAGCGTTCGGTGATGATGACGCGAGTTCTATGATTTTTGTTCACCCAAAAAGTGCTCAACAAGCCTAAAGAAGTTTTCATTTCAAAACGTTCGGTGACGATGACGCGAGTTCCATGATTTTTGTTCATTCAAAAAGCGCTCAACGTGCCTAAAAAAGGTTTCACTTAAAAAAAAAAAAAAAATTAAAGAGACCTTTATATTTTCATGAATACATGTGCTATTTAGATACAAATAATTACAGGTAATTGAAAGAAGCCTCATACTCACACGCTAGAACTACAACGCATTTCAAGATTTATTTTTTACAGAGTAATCCCGTAGCATTATTATTCTTTTCTTTAGTATGTAATTGGCCCCATATTTTTGCTTGTTGGACAAAACCTTTGCTGAAATATATGTGGTATAAACATTTTTTTTTTTTTTTTTTTTTACATCTCTGAAAAAAAAAAAATCAAGCATTTCCTTACATATTAGACAAAATACCAAATTCAAAAAAGTCTAAATACTTTTGTCCATAATTTCTTGAAATTAAATAATAATGTCTTTCATTCGATGTATTTTACAAGAAAAAAATAAAACCAATTTCAGTACTAAAAACAAGTTATGCTAGTAAAATCCACATGGGAAGAAAATGCATCCCCGAGCAATTAAAATACAAAGAAAGGATGGACGAGATAAACTGCAAAAAGAAAATTAATTTTTATGTTTATCCTGTAAAGACATTCTCAGGAGGGGAAAAATGAGTGTCGTTCAAATAGAATTTTTTTTTTTTTAATTCGAGGGCTTGAGATTCATATTTGTTTGAAATTTGTTAAAACTGTTAGAAAACATTGCATAATTAAATAAAAACTGTCGGGTATAACGTACAAGTAAACAAGTAAGACAATCAAGTAAACAGCTTTACTGGCACATTTTAATTACGTACCACACAATGCATGCCAAAAGTTAGTTTTATATTTTTACTGTACAAATTTCTAGGAAATCGAGAAAAAAAATGCAAATTCACGCCTTTGCCTGCTCTGTTAATCATCATATTTAAAGGAATTTTCCAAAAACATCAATCTCTATACTTAAAATAACTTTATAAATAAAAACTAAAAAAAAAAAAAAAAAAAAAAAAGGGAAAGAGATCCACTGAAATCGCTTAAAACCTCGCTTTGGGTCCCCGCTGTCTTCGGCGGCGTCTTCCCAGCCTACGCTATATCGTTTTCGGGTCCCCACTGCTTGCAAACTCCATTTTAGATAAGTGGCGCTGCTATTATTCAAGAACAAGGTATTTTAGGTGGATATTTCTTGAACAGATTATTATCGTCAACAGCTGGCAGAACCAAACAATCTCACTAACTGCAAAAATGCTAATTAATAATAATAATAATAATAAAATTAGGGTGCATCAGGAGAGATCAAAACGGATTTCTACGCAAAACTTTGTAGCTCTGTGATCAGCCGTTCGCCTACAAAGCGACATCTCTAAGGTTAACTTTGCTTTATGATATTTTCTGGTCATCTATACAGTTTAAAATACTGTGAAGATTGAAAAATTTTCTTTTATCGATTGACACCTTTTCTATTAATTATCGGCACATTGGCTCTCGAAGGATAGAAAATCCACGGCCATCGCATTATTAGCATGATGCTGTAACAATTGAGTAATGGACCACGGAATGACTTTCTTCATTTACGTTTCTATCTCCAGAGTCGATCATTTCAGAAATTTATATATTTTAAAATAATTTTAGAAAAAATAATAATAAATTTGGAAATCGGGCTTCGCAATGCATCAGGAGAGGTCAAAACCGACCTCCATGCAAAATTCTGTAGCTCTGCGATCAGCCGTTTGCCTACAAAGCGACGGACACACACAGACACACGCACACTCTTTTTATTTTATATGTAGAGATGATGAATGCAGACTTTTTTACATGCCAGTGAAGTATAACACTAAATGCCAAATGCAAGTTAATTATGTGCCCCATAGATAGATGTTTCGCGTTTTGTGTTTTTGAATTAAAGCCGATTGACTACACAGGGATCCTAACAACAGGTGGAGTACCCTTCGTGTGTGTGTGTGGGGGGGGGGGGGTTCCTGACTGTATTTACGCAAGTTTTGGAGAAAAACCACGGAAACCTAGCCATTCCTAACGGATAGGCCGCCGAGAGCGACCTGGGATCAAAGTCATCATCATCATCACCACGGAGCTTTTTGAGTTGCTACTGTAGTCGAGACTACAGCTGGCTTCCACTTGAAGTTGAAAGATCTTGAAAGCTGATCAACTGTTTCGGAAGGTATAGCTAGGTGAGAGTTTCAAGAAACTCTAGCGTGATGATATGATGAACAAAACTAGTCTGAGTTGCAGAGGGGAAAGAAAGGGTGGGGGGTGGGGATACGTAAAAACTATAATTAATTGATAGCATACCAAAAACTAGCTCTATCCCAAAAAAATAAAAAAAAATATTTTTTTTACTTTCTCTTACCCATAAGGTAGATAAAGTATTGTTTTTGGGTAAAATTTTCGAAATTGTTTTGAGGCTCCTCCGAATCCGATAATAATGTTTTTAGCGATTGGTCTGTGTGTTTGTGTGTGTCTGTCTGTTATCAGCATATCTCAAGAACAAATGATAGCAGAAAGTCCAAACATGGTATTCTAAATGTGGATGATATGGGGATGCAACACTAAGCTTTTCATTGAGAAACGGTTCGTGAGTACAGGGACACCCAAGAAAGTTCAAATACATTACGTCTATGGGGGAAATTGCAGGTAAGTAGAGTTTAATAGTTATAGACTGCACTAAAACAAATGAAATGAATATATATTTTTATATGCATAAAAACATGTTTCATGTAGAATATGGCAGGGAAATCATTCACTGTTCATTTACAGGGCTACACAAAAGAAGATTATAGTGCGACAATAGCTGAAAATTGGTGGAAGTGTATTTCAGGTTGTGCCGTATATTATTACTATAGGATTATATTTAGGTGCATTATGTGGTTTGTACATATTCTTCAAAAGATATACAGGGTTGCAAATATTTAAGCGATAACATTCTTATTTCTTGTTAGTGAAAGTGCTTTACTATAATATTTTACCATATTCAGGAAAGCTGCTCAGGAATGGAAATGAATTCTTCATAGACATATGATAAATAATGTATATTTTTAAGCTAAACATTCTTTGATTGTTTTTTGTGTATTTACACGTTTTGAGGTTTCCTGTTTACCAAAGTCAAGTTTTTTAAAGTTTGATTTTATTGTCTGTGCCTCTTAGAGTAACTTAAAAACGAATAATTTCAGGAGATTCAAATATTGTATTTTCAAATTAATATAAATTTGTTGCTGGAAAAGTTTGGTCAAGACTGATAAGTTACAAGGAATGTTGCATGTAAAAGTTGTCTGAATAATTTTAAGTGAACTTTTAATTTTAATAACAGATTTAAATTCTATATAAATGTAAGTGCAGTAATGAAACGGGGGATTGAGGGGGGCGGTAGCTCCCCTGACACAGAACTAATTATCATATAAAACTCTTCTGAAGCCTAATTTGATTTATTTTAACATAGGTTTACACAGTGTGAGAAAATTTATGCACAAAAATGCATCCTGACTAACAGTTGAATAAAATAATTATGTTTTGACTAAATACAACAACAATAAACTAAAATAATAAACTGTATACAAAAGGTAAAGATTCCTTACTAGCAAGGCAACAGGTAGAAAGATTGACTGAACACGGCTGCAGCAGATTGTAGATGTTTTAAGGTAGTCAAAAGTAGATAAACAAAAATATTCAGTCTACGGGGAAAAAAAAAAAAAAAAAAAAAAAAAATTGAGTTAGAATTCTGTGTTAGGTAACGCCAGAAGGGTTACGCCTACTACGCATGGAAATGGGGACTAACCCATCCTCTCTGAAAAAGATCACAAGTGGATAGTCTCTTGCTCACACGTGGATCGTATCTTTTGATGGTGTTTAACATAGGATTCTGAACTTTTGGGATAAACCTGTGAAACTTCAACGTAAGTTTCCCAATTTCAGAGTAGATGGAACGAATTTTCAGGTCTTTGTGGATGACATCATTTCGAGTATAGCAAATGGTCTTAACATATCTACGCAACTGCTTATTTTTAAATACTTGAAGTCTTTCAAGCACTGATTTTGAGGCAGATCCGTACACAACGGACCCATAGGTCAAGTGAGATCAAAGCCGGTACGTCTCGTCTTCCAGCTTCGAAGGCACAACCTCTCGGCCACTACTATATGTGAATACGTACAATATTATGAAAGTTATACTAATTCTATCTGTGTGCATATCAGATGACATGTGGATGTTTATGACACTTATAGTATACACGAGCAGTCCTTTTATTATGACCACCATCTTCAACTTCCATAACCCCCATACTTCTATAGCCCCTACGAAGAATGGTACATCACATAATGAACTCAGATATAATTTGAAACAATTATTGATTAAGATTTGTTGCTTTGTTACCGTTCTGTTTTTTGTTATAATTCGGAAGATTCTCCGTTCTACGATATCATTCATCACTCGGTGATGACCACAATTTACTCGTTTAGACCCAATCTTTTGCCTGACGCTCGTCTTGATTCATTTTTACTACAGTTCCCCGTGAACATTTCACAAATGCGGTAGTTTTGCTGATACTTGTCCCATAGATTCGAGCTCTCATTACCACCTCACCTCTTAAGATTAAAGTTAGTCAAATCACGTTTTCTCCCCATATATTCAAAAGTACTTAATTTATATTAATGGTTCAGGAATTCAGCGCTTTCTTTTTTTATATTAGTCTATTTTTAGCCTTATAGTGCTAACACTCACGCAATAACTCATTAGAATAAAACTGTCAGGCGGTCACAATAAAGTGGTCACTCAGTTTACGAGGATCACTCTCAGATTTTAGAGATACGGCTAAATGGTACACATTAAATTTACTAAATCTTGGGAGTATTCAAAGTAGTCCCCTCCAACACTAATGCTCTTTTGTAGGCAAATTTTCTAAAGATTAAATGCTTTAAGCCATCCATTTCTTGGAATCGATGGAAAATTTGCCTGTATAGCCTCATCAATCTCATCGTCGAAATAAATATGACGACCACGTAAATTTTTCTTTAGATTAAAAAATAACCAAAAAGTTACACATAGCAAGATCAGGAGAGTAAGATTGGCATTCTATTGCTTTGATGTATCTTTGTCCAAGAAATTCAGCTGCCAATCTTGCCGTAAGAAACTATGCATTATAATGGTGAAGCATGAGTCCCTTTTCCTACAAGTCTTGAAGTACTTCTGGAAGTCACTTAACGGTGTACCAATTGGCTGTAACTGTCTTCTTTCCTTCCAGCTTGAAGGCTTTGATCAGTCCTGTACTTCTAAATAAAACAGCATTTATTACTTACTTTTTTAATTACCGGTTGTCTTTTCGCCATTGTTGATTCGGGGGTCATCTTCAAAGACCCATACTTTACTTTCTTGATGTGCTGGAACGTCAAAAAAAAAAAAAGTATTTAATGTTGTAGATTATTGGTCAAATCTAAAACCTGTAGACGGCGCTGCACGCCGATATTAATGTTTTTGTTTCTTCTTTTCTCTTCAGTGTGTTCTTCGTGTTCGTCTTTGTAGTAGTAAATAAATGTATGTCTCCGTAATTGAAATCCTCTTTTTTCCGAATTATGTGTTCAATCGACACCAATGAATAAGAATGAAGTAACAGTGGCCGGCAGTCCCCACGACTCTGGACCGATAAGGTAAGCCATTTACCTTATTTCAATTTTAAAATTCTGGAAATGACTATTAATGACTATTTATACAAAGTTATATCTAAATAACGTCGCCAAAGTAGCGACATGGTTTTGAATGATATTTTTTATACGTCGTTAAAAGTTTAATGACATGAATTTTGGCGCCCATAACAGGGACTGCCAGGCCCTTAAAATGTAAATTAGATTTGTTCTTTATTCTATAGTCCAAATTTCTAAATTAATCAATATGGCAACCGAACTTGATAAATTAAAAAGAAAACGCACTACCCTAAAGGGATTGTGTACTAAGTTAATTAATACGATAAATACAAAGATAATGGAACCCGAGGAAGGGTTAAATGTTTACGAAATTGAATCCCAGTTAGAAAAACTGCAAGTCAAGAAAAACGAAATTATTGAAGTTGAAGATCAGATAGAGGCAAAAATTACGGATCTCAACGAGCTACAAGCTGAAATAGAATCGAGACAAGAATATAGAGATTCAATTATTGATGTAAAAGCTCAAATTATGAATAAAATCGAAAAAATTAAAAATTTAAATGTAAATCAGATCTTATCACAGCTAAGAAATGAGCAAACATCTAATTTGCATTTAGAAAGAATTAATGCGAGTTCGGTAAGATTGTCCAAGATATCAATTCCAGTTTATGAAGGTTCTCCTGAAAACTGGATGGAGTTTTGGAATCAGTATGAAATCACAATACATAATAATAAGGATATATCTAATGTTCAGAAATTTGTATATTTACGCAGCTTTTTAAAAGCCCAAGCTTTAACAGCTATTCAGGGTTTAGCACTCTCAGATCAAAATTACAATACCGCAATTGATTTATTAAAATCTAGGTTTGGAAAAAAAGATATTATAATAAGATATAAAATTGATGCGTTATTAAATTTGAACCCTGTTAAATCTCCAAATATCAAATTAAAGAATTACGCTTACTGCACGACGCCCTTGATGTTAATATTAAATCTCTCGAAAATTTAGGTGTGGATTTAAAACCCTACGGAAATTTGTTATTTCCAATTGTTACTAAATTAATACCTATACCAGTATTATGATAGACTATAATAAAATGAAAACAGAATCCGAGGAATGGGATGTACAAGATTTGTTAAAACATTTAAAATTAGAAGTTCAAACAAGGGAAAAAACCTTTTTATTCTTAAAACGCGAAGTAGAAACTCACAATAGCGGGTACAAAATTTCAAATTCCAGATTTGATTCAAAATCATCGGAAAATAATAATGCTTCCTACCGGAAACCTGTTTCGGGATATAAAAATTCTAACACAATGCAAAAGGCATCAGCCTTTAAATTAACTGTTAGTAAATGTATATTTTGTGTTGATGCAGTAAATGATCACGATAGTAAAATGTGTAAATTAAATTTAGAGGACAAAAAATTGTCTTTACGCAAACAGGGAATCTGTTATTTATGTTTCAAAAGAGGTAAACATACAGCTAAATATTGTTTATCAGGTCTCAAATGTGACACATGTTCAGGAAAACACAATACATTAATTTGCTATAAGCAAAAATCGGAAACTCCAACAACGGCTCAAATGAAAGATAAAAATCACATCGAACATACCCAAACAAATACTTCTGAGAACAGTGCTTACGAAAATGATAATTCTGTATTGTCCTATAAGTGTCCTGTACAAAATCCGCTTGAGAATAATGAAATATATTTACAAACTTGCTTCGCAAGAATAACAAATAATTCTAATTTAAACTCTCTAAAGTGTGCCGTATTATTTGACAATGCGTCTCAGCGAAACTTTATTAATATATCACTCGCGCGAGAATTAAAATTGCCGGTGATTAGAAAAGAAACTCTAATCATATATCCGTTTTCTTGTGATCAACCCCAATCAAATGAATATTCAGTTGTAAATTTCGAATTGTCTCATTTAAAAAACCACAAACAAAAATGTTATATAGAGGCATTAGTCGTAAATCAAATATCTTTCACGAAGTTAAAAATACTAGATGACGCATCAATTCGGAAAGTTTTGGTTTCGAGTCAGGAAAAAAAAATAATTTTTCTCAATTGCATTCGAAGGCTCCAGACATATTAATAGGAGCAGGTTTATATTGGAGTCTCCAAAAAAATAAAAAGAAAATTAATCGTTCGTTGTTTGCGGTTAACACAATATTAGGATGGACGATGTCAGGCAATAATAATTCAGCAAAAAATCCAGACACCTTAAATACTGGCGCCTCTGTGTTAAAGATTGAATGTTGTAACTCTATTTGTTTACATGAAAAACATCCATGCATGAAAAAAAAATGAATCATCCGATTCTACGGCTATTGATTTGCAAAGGTTATGGTCGTTGGATTGTTTGGGAATAAATGATGATAAATTGATTTCTACTTCCGATCTGGAAATAATAAATAAATTTGATAAACAGTTAGAATACACACAGGGTCATTATGTTACTCATTTATTATGGAATGACCATGGTATTGATAACTTTGAGAACAATTTTGAAAATGCTAAACGGCAATTCAATAATTTGAGAAAAAGATTAAAAGCGGATAAATGGATTTTTGAGCAATATAGGCAGATAATCACAGAACAAAAACAACTAGGCATAGTTGAAGAATGCGGTCGCTCTCAAAAGGAGTATTTCGCCCCACATCGTGAAATTATTAGAAAGGAAAAACAAACATCAAAGATACGAATTGTTTTTAATTGTTTCAGTAGAGTTTCGGGGTGTAAATCTTTAAATGATTGTCTCGCAAAAAGGCCATGTCTTACACCACCAATTTTGGATGTAATTAATAGATTTCGCATGTTTAAGATTGCGTTTTGTGCAGATATCGAAAAAGCGTTTTTAATGATAGAAATCGCGGAACCCGATAGAAAATTTCTGAAGTTTCTATGGTTTGATGACGACACCCAGAATTATAAAATAATGCGAATGACCAGAGCGACGTTTGGTTGTACAACTTCTCCTTTCTTTTTAACGGCAACAATTAAGAAACACATTAAGGAATATAGGGAAATTCATCCGGATAGTTATGAAATGTTAAATTCAGCTCTGTTTGTGGACGATTTGCTTTATGGCTCCGATACCGTAAACGGTGCCTATGAATTAACTTCTACTGCGGTAAATATTTTAGCAAAGGCTGGAATGAAATTGAGAAAGTTTAGTACGAATTCACAGAAATTAAAGAACATGTGGGATAAAAAGGATTGTTTTTCGGAGGTAAATAATGATAGTGTAATAAATATTCTTGGATTGGTGTGGGATAAAGATAGTGATAAATTAGGATTAGCTTTGAAATCTATAGTTGAAAATTTGGATATATTGGTATGTACGAAAAGATATGTATTGCATACAGCTGCAAAATTTTTTGATCCTATTGGGATTATATCTCCCTTTTTAATTAGGATAAAGTGTTTTCTTCAAAGAATGTGGGAAAGAGGTATGGATTGGGATCACGAATTGCCGGATGATCTTAAGGGAATTTGGATAAAGTGGTGTAACGAAATTAAGGATTTATTAGAAATTCGAATAGATAGATGCTATTTCATGTATGTTGATTTGAAAAATTCGCAAGTAGAACTACACATTTTTTCAGATGCTTCACCACTTGCATATGGTTGTGTTGCATATTTTAGGGTTATCAGTAATGATAAAAAATGTTATGTAAGCATGATTATGTCGAAGGCTAGAGTTGCGCCGCTAACGAAACTAACGTTACCAAGATTGGAGTTAATGGGAGCGGTGATAGCAGCTAGAGTAGCGAAATATATTTGTGATATATTTAAAGAAATTAACATCGAGAAATTTTATTGGACAGATTCTACTATCGTTTTACACTGGGTGAAGGGATCGGCGAAACAATGGAAACCCTTTGTTAAAAATAGAGTAGTTGAAATTCAGGAATTGTCAGTACCCGAAAATTGGTCATATTGTAATACCAAGGATAATCCCGCAGATTTAGTTACTCGTGGTATTAGCGCAAATGCGTTAGTTGATAATGATTTTTGGTTTAAAGGTTCAAAATCGTTATCTGAGCTAAATGTTAAAGGCAATGATATTGGGGAAGAGGTAGACACGCAATATATTACCGAAGAAAAAAGGAAAACACCTGAAAAAATAATTCAGTTTAAAATCTCTATAGAAACAGTTGAACCAATATTGGATCTTGAAATATATAGTAACATTTTAAGAGTCCTCAGAATTACGGCGTGGATAAAGAGATTTCTTAACAACACGAATCCTAAAAACGAGAAAGTTAAGGGTCCATTATCGGCAGAAGAAATTGGTAGTGCGCAAACAATGTGGGTTAAATATACACAGAAAATTAGTTTCCCGAATGAATTAAACTGTTTGATAAATGGGGAACCTATTTCGAAAAATTCAAATTTAATTGAGTTCTCGCCATTTTTGGATTCCGAGGGAATAATGCGTATCGGAGGAAGGCTTCAGAAATCTAAATATTCCTTTAACGAAAAACACCCGATCCTGTTGCCTTCAAAGGGTAAATTAATTGATTTGTTAATTAAAAATGCGCATGAAAGAGTTTTCCATAATTGGCATTACTGATACATTAGTTCAATTACGGGAGGAATTTTGGGTAATCAAGGGCAGACAGTCAGTAAAAAGCGTATTAAGAAGATGCAGAATTTGCATAAAATTTAATTCTAGATCTGGAGCCCAGATAACAGCTCCGTTACCTGCAGATCGCATCAATGAACAAAAGCCCTTTGCAGTGATAGGCCTTGATTTTGCAGGCCCTTTATACATCCGAAATAATGATAGCAAATATTATATATTGTTGTGCACATGCGCAATAACTAGAGCAGTGCACCGAGAATTGGTAGAGAACCTATCAACCGAAACCTTTCTAACTAGCATTCAGAAGAATAGTAGCAAGGCGTGGTCTTTGTCATACAGTATATTCCGACAACGCAAGAACATTTCATCGAGCTGATGTCGAGTTAAAGCATATATGGAAAATAATTAGCGATCCTAATGTAAAAGATTACTACAGTAATAACAAAATAATATGGAAATTTATCATGGAAATGTCGCCATGGTGGGGAGGCTTTTATGAACGACTGGTTCGATCCGTTAAAATTGCATTAAGAAAGGTGGTTGGCAAAACCACTTTAACACACGCACAACTACATACAGTTATATGTGAAATTGAAGCTTCAATAAATTCGCGACCCATAACGTATGTATATGCAGACTCTGGAGAACCTTCTCCAATTACGCCAGCACACTTCTTGGTAGGTCAACGACTAACTACCTTACCTATCGTGCACCTCAAATCCCATGTGCTTCCTGGAACTTCTCTAACATATGTAAAACGGTTCAACCAAAGGGAACGTATATTAGACCAGTTCTGGTCAAGATGGAAGAAGGAATACCTTCTTCAGCTGAAAAACGCCATGACAAGTCGACACTCCAGTATTCGAGAGTATTCGCCAAACGATGTTGTGTTAATCCACGATTCTAAATTACCAAGACATTTATGGAAATTAGGAGTAGTAACTCAAGTGTTTCCCGGTAGAGATGGAAAGGTACGATCTTGTGAGTTAAAAACAGCTACAGGTACATTTAGACGTCCTTTCCAGTTGATATATCCATTTGAAATTTATGAAAGAGACTAAAATAAACTTTAAAAACTTTTATTATAAACTATGACATTTTGTGGACTTTAAATTCTCTTTGATATAGTTACAATTAGAAAATGAACATAAAGTTAATGTTCATCCGGGGGCCAAAGTGTAGATTATTGGTCAAATCTAAAACCTGTAGATGGCGCTGCACGCCGATAATAATGTTTTTGTTTCTTTTTTTCTCTTCAGTGTGTTCTTCGTGTTCGTCTTTGTAGTAGTAAATAAATGTATGTCTCCGTAATTGAAATCCTCTTTTTTCCGAATTATGTGTTCAATCGACACCAATGAATAAGAATGAAGTAACAGTGGCCCGATAAGGTAAGCCATTTACCTTATTTCAATTTTAAAATTCTGGAAATGACTATTAATGACTATTTATACAAAGTTATATCTAAATAACGTCGCCAAAGTAGCGACATGGTTTTGAATGATATTTTTTATACGTCGTTAAAAGTTTAATGACAAATGTTCCATTATCAGATATGATTTCAGAAATAAGATTCATTATCATCAAGTAATTTTAAGATTTTTTTACAGATTCTGACACGGTTTGTTTTATAGTTTTCGGTTAAATTATGGGAGATACAATGACAAACTATTTTTTACATATGCAGTTCTTTATTAACAATTTTATGAATAGCTGCGGATCCAATGCTAAGTTATTTTTACTTCATTTGGTAAGTGCAGAGATTATAATCGATTAACATTTTTCGTATTGCCGACATATTTTCTTGGACTATAGCGGACAAAGGTCCTCTTGTGTATTATTCATCTAGAAAAGAACTTCGACTTTTAGAAAATACTGTAAACCCTCTGTATACAATCACATGAGATGGAACTTTCTTTCAGGGTTGCTAAATGAATACTACAATTTTATTTTTGTACTATTTTTACATTAAAATAATCACTTTATAAAAAAACAAAAAAATGTTGTAATTTAACCAATAGATTTTTATACTTAAGAAATAATCTGGTGTTTCACTCACACGACTTTCTCTTGCCCTGAAATTTAATACAATAAAAAGTAGTTGGAGAGTAGAAGGTAAGATAACGAGAACGATATGTAAACCTATGTTAAAGCAATTTAAATTAGGCTTCGGAAGAGTTTTATATGATAGCTAATTCTGTGTGAGGGGGCTACCGCCTCCCTCAACCGCCCGTTTAGTCACTGCAACTACCTTTATATAGAGTTTAAATCTATTATTACAATTAAAAGTTCACTTAATTATTCAGGCAACTTCCAGACAACTTTCACACAAGATACCTTGAAACTCATGAGTTTTGATTAAAATTTTCCAGCAGCAAAGTTATATTAATTTGAAAATACAACTTTTGGATCTCCTGAAATTATTCGTTTTTAAGTCTAAGAGACACAGACAAAGATCAAACGTTAAAAAACTTGAATTCAGTAACCAAGAAACCTCAAAACGTGTAAATATACAAAAACAAGCAATGAATATTTAGCTTAAAAATATACATTGTTTACGATATGTCTATGAGGAATTAGTTTCAATTCCTGAGCAGCTTTCCTGAACATGGTAAAATATTTTAGCATAGCACTTCCACTAACAATAAAAAAGAATGTTATCGCTTAAATATTTTCTGCCCTGTATATCTTTTGAAGATTATGTACAGACCACAAGGTGCACCTAAATACAATCCTATTATAAAAATAAATGGCACAACCTAAAATACACTTCCATCAATTTTCAGCTATTGTCGCACTATAATCTAGTTCTTTTGTGTAGTCCTGTAAATAAACATTGAATGATTTCCCTACCATATTTTACATGAAACATGTTTTTACGCATATAAAAAATATACATTCATTTCATTTAGGTTAGCGCAGTCTATTTATGTTAAACTCTACTTACATGCAATTTCCCTCATAGACGTAATGTATTTGAATTCTCTTAAGTGTCCCTGTACACGAACCATTTGCTTCATCTCAACGAAAAGCTTAGTGCAGCATCCCTATATCATACACATTTAGAATACCAAGTTTGGACATTCTGCTACCATTTGTTCTTGAGATATGCTGATAACAGACAGACACACAGACCATTTGCTAAAAACATGATTTTTGGATTCAGGGGACCTCAAAATATGTAAATATAACAAAAAATCACTTTCGAAAATTTGACCCAAAGTCAATACTTTCTCTACCTTATGGGTAAGATAAAGTAATAAGTGGAGTTGAAAAATAAAATTGTAATATTTCTCTGGCAACCTAGCGTCATTTCCATATACTAATTGTAAACGTCGAAGCCGTTCTTCTTGATTTAACCGCACTTTATAAAATCACAGAAAATCATAGAGCAATAATGCTCGCTTGTCAACTTCATTTTCCTTCCTTTCAAAATTTATTCTACGACGGCAATATTACAACTGTTGCCACAAGTTATGGTCTGAGGCCATAAAAGTACTCAAATTTACATATTCAACGAATAATTTTTTCAGCCCCTATTGTCTGCCTCTGTCTCAAAAAAATTTTCGGCGATTTTTCAGGATAGCTATATAAGCATTTATCGTATAAAATTGCACCAAACTGTATGTAAATTCTGTATTATTAGAAGCTATGTTGATTAAAATTTTGTGTATATTAAGTTGTAGCTGTTATAGAGAATGACAATGAAGAAAGGTTTTTGATGACCACAGCATAATAGCTTTTATTTTTGCTATTAAAAACATGAAATTTTTATGGAAAGCGATGCTACAGGAAATATACAGGTTTTCATTTTCTAAAGGCCCGCCAGCAGCCGAGCGGTTTTGCGCTCAAAACCGGTAGACGTGAAATGCCGGGTTCGATCCCAGGTTGCGCTCGTCAGGCTCGTCCTTCGGAGTTGTCCGTGGTTTTCTTCGAAACTTGCGTATACGGGCTAAGACCCCCTTAGAAAAACTCTCAAGGAGGACACTCCCCCTCAGGTCTAGGACCCTAGAGCAATGAATCAGCGTTAATTCCCATAACCCAACTCATTTCCTAAAGATTATTTAATCTAAGAAGAAAATCTCTATCCACTGCTTTAAAATGAAAGAACAAATTTATTCAAACTGAATTTTATCCCACAAACTGAAAAAAAAAAAAAAAAGAAGTTTTTAGAAAGACGTGCTTTTTTAAAAACGCACTTTTAAATATTAAAATAGAAAAAATATAGAAGCAGACAATACCTTTCTTTATTTCTTTTATTTTGGTTAAGATAATTCAGAATTTTTATTTCAGTTAATATTGGATTATCGCACGCAAAAACAAACATTGCAAAAATGCAGTAATATCTGGGTAATAACATATACATAGAATCTTTTTAAATAACAAAACAATCTAACAACTAGAATATTCTCATGAAAGAATTAAATTTTTCGAATTAATCAGTTGGTTAATTAAATTTGAGAGTACAATTAATTATGTATATGTTATTTAATTTCAGCATCTACTGTAAATTTTATATTAAAACGATTCTACATTTTAGAGATTTAATTAACCTATTAAATAACCAATATTTATGCTGATTATATAACTGCATTACTTTTAAATTGAATATTTTAAAGGTACGATGTTTTCAAAACTTTTTTAATGTATAAGCTAATCTTTTATATTGGTTAAAAAAAAAGTTTAATTTAGTAGACAATTTTCATGTTCCGATTTTTAGTGATCATTTTTTTTTTTTTTTTTTTTTTTTTTAATACACTTTGTTCTCTCTCCCCTTTCTACAATTGCATATTTTTTTTAAATAATATAAATTTTGTGGACGAGAACTCAAGGAACAATGTATAACATTCAATGAAACTTTAATATTTTTATATATCCCAGTTATATTCTTTATATACATCACTCATTTTCCAGTTGTATTCTTTATGTTTCTTTAATGTACATACCGATTTTTTAAGAAATAAATATTCCGCTCTGTTCTAATTATCAGAATATTGGAAGCAGCTCATTAACGGATTCTGGAGATGGAATAAGCGTACGAGTTGAAAAGTGCGTAGGTATAAAGTCATAGCAGCTACAAAAGATAATCAGAGATTGAAACTTAATTAACACGCTTATATTAGCTTCACCTGTATGTATGTATGTATGTTTGTTTGTAACTTCTCCTGGAGCAAAACGTGATTGCACAAAATCCTTCATATCTCAAACAAAAAAACAGATATCCGTAAAATTTTTGCTTTAAAATATAGCTAATACAAATGTCTAAAAATCGGTTTCTGGAATTTTTGAAATTCGGTCCCCAAGGGGGGCGGTGGGAGGGGGGGCAAAACGTGATTTCACATGCGTAAAACGTGATTTCGCATAATCCTATATATCCCAAACAAAAAAAAAAATAGATATACCTGAAATTTTTACTCTAAAATATAGCTAAGGCAAATATCTAAAAACCAATTTCTGGAATTTTAGAAATTCAGCCCCCAGGTGGGGCAGCAAGGGGGGGGGGCTATGGAGCAAAAAAAAAATAGAAATACAGTTAGACCGTTGAAAATTGGTACAGATAGGTTTTAAAGGTCTCCAAGTCGAATGGGGATATTTTCGATTGTGTAAAGTTATAAGAAGGGGAGAGAGGGGGGGGGGGGAGGGAGGGGGGAAGGGAGGGGGGGGGGCAAAAAATAAAAATAGTGTCAGATCGTTCAAAATTGGTACATAGAGGTTTTCGATACTTACAAATCAATTGCGGATATTTTTGAATTTGTAAAATTATTAGGAGGGGCGTGCAGGGGGTGAGGGGATAAGGGGGGGCTATGGGGCAAAAACAAATAGAAATACAGTTAGGCCGTTCAAAATTGGTACAGATAGATTTAAGAGGCCTGCAAGTCGAATGGGGATATTTTCGATTGTGTAAAGTTATTAGGAGGGGAGAGGGGGGGGCAAAAAAAATAAAAATAGTGTCAGATCGCTCAAAATTGGTACATAGAGGTTTTCGATACTTACAAATCGATTGCCAATATTTTTGAATTTGTAAAATTATTAGGAGGGGCGGGTAGGGGGGTGAGGGGGTAAGGGGGGGCTATGGGGCAAAAACAAATAGAAATACAGTTAGGCCGTTCAAAATTGGGTACAGATAGGTTTAAGAGGCCTGCAAGTAAGTCGAATGGGGATATTTTTGATTGAGTAAAGTTATTAGGAGGGGCAAGAAGTGGGGGAGGGGAGGGGGGGGGGCAAAAAAATAAAAAATAGTGTCAGATCGTTCAAAATTGGTACATAGAGGTTTTCGATACTTACAAATCGATTGCGGATATTTTTGAATTTGTAAAATATTAGGAGGGGCGGTAAGGGGGGGCTATGCAGCAAAAACAAATAGAAATACAGTTAGGTCGTTGAAAATTGGTACAGATAGGTTTTAAAGGTCTGCAAGTCGAATGGGGATATTTTCGATTGTATAAAGTTATTAGGAGGGCAAGAAGGGGGGGGGGAGAGGGGGGGCAAAAAAATAAAAATAGTGTCAGATCGTACAAAATTGGTACATAGAGGTTTTCGTTACTTACAAATCGATTGCGGATATTTTTGAATTTGTAAAATTATTAGGAGGGGCGGGTAGGGGGTGGGGCGGTAAGGGGGGGCTATGGAGCAAAAACAAATAGAAATACAGTTAGGTCGTTGAAAATTGGAACAGATAGGTTTTAAAGGTCTGCAAGTCGAATGGGGATATTTTCGATTGTGTAAAGTTATTAGGAGGGGCAAGAAGGGGGGAGGAAGGGAGGGGGGACAAAAAAATAAAAAATAGTGTCAGATCGTTCAAAATTGGTACATAGAGGTTTTCGATACTTACAAATCGATTGCGGATATTTTTGAATTTGTAAAATTATTAAGAGGGGCGGATAGGGGGTGAGGGGGTAAGGGGGGGCTATGGGGCAAAAACAAATAGAAATACAGTTAGGCCGTTGAAAATTGGTACAGATAGATTTAAGAGGCCTGCAAGACAATGGGGATATTTTCGATTGTGTAAAGTTATTAAGAGGGGAAAGAAGTGGGGGAGGGAGGGGGGGGGGCAAAAAAATAAAAAATAGTGTCAGATCGTTCAAAATTGGTACATAGAGGTTTTCGATACTTACAAATCGAATGCGGATATTTTTGAATTTGTAAAATTATTAGGAGGGGCGGGTAGGGGGTGAGGGTGTAAGGGGGGGCTATGGGGCAAAAACAAATAGAAATACAGTTAGGCCGTTCAAAATTGGTACAGATAGATTTAAGAGGCCTGCAAGTCGAATTGGGATATTTTCGATTGTGTGTAAATTTTAACCGAAAACTTACATACTGTAGCTATTTATGTGATAAATAATAAAATAACAAATATTGTTTAAAAAGCATGATTTCATAGCACATCGAACTAAAAAGTGAAAAATAAATATAGTTTAAAAAAACTAAAAAACACGCTTTTAAAGCACATCAAGCTAAAAAGTGAAAAAATAATTCTTAATATAAGCTGAAAACAATAATGAACGAAAAATACTAGTATAATTGTGAAAAAAGCGTGGGTTGCTCGAAGTACGAAAAATATGGCACAAAGCACCCCACGCTTTTTTCACTATTATACTAGTATTTTTCGTTCATTATTGTTTTCAGCTTATATTAAGAATTATTTTTTCACTTTTTAGCTTGATGTGCTTTAAAAGCGTGTTTTTTAGTTTTTTTAAACTATATTTATTTTCATTAGTTTTAAAACTTCACTACATAAATTGCCATTCAGAGTTTCTCTCAGCGTTTCTTGACCTTTCGAATGTCGTCATGGTAAAACTCAGCATATTGCACAGAAAGCGGGTTTATTTTGATCTAGGCTTCCTTAAACCTAACAAATCAACATTCATAGCCGTAAATTACAACATTATATGCATAAGGATTTATATAAAAAATAAATTTTAATGAAGATACATAGGTTCTCTGTTAATAATAATTAAAGCTTTACTAGATCTTCTCGTACAGTTAAATAAAAAGATTTTGCGGGTTACTTAAAACTACTTTTAAACTAAATTCTAAAAGTAAAACAAATAAAAAAATTTCACTGCAATTTACAACATTATGCAGGGATGGAACACGAGCGCAGTATTCATGCCACTATATCAATGTAAGAAAAATTTCTACTTCTTAAACGAACGATATTACAGGTAGTGAATTTTCTTAAACGGATTCCGGTATGAATTCTGCGCCCATGTTCCATCCCTGCCTTATGTTTTTAAGGATCAATTAATTCAACCATTTCAGGATTGTTAACAAGGCTCAATCAATTCTTGTGCGTGGAAAGTAGCTCGTGAAGAAAAAGGCAAGCTCAGGTTGATGATTGCCCTTTATTCAATGAATATTCTGGAAATAATTCAATGAAACTGTTATTCGTACCACAAAAGTCAAGTAAATGCACTGCAGAGCAGGAATTTTGCTGATTTGGGAATAATGATCAACCGTTTAAAGCACAGTCTCTCGGAGACGACAGCTCAGCTCAAATGCTTGTAGACAACAGAATTATACGGGAGTAACTACTTTTTTTTATAGTCTCGATCTCTTGATCGTTATTCGGCGAACTTTCGAGGTAGTTCTGCGCTAGAAACCGAGGATAATACTGGGAAATTTCAGAGCTTATCTCTTATTGAAAATAAAACTTCCAAATTTTTGGCAACCCTAAACTATGCTTTTCAGCAAAACTGGTTACCAAATCACCAAATTAATTGCCAAATCGCCAAATTTGTCGGAAAGGACAAACACTGAAGCAATGTGAATATTATTGTACTTGCTTTTCTAGACATTCACCATTCAATTTTGCTTCTGTCTGCGAAATTGTCTTTTCTGCAACATCAAATCAATTGCAGGAAAAGAGTTTTAACCCTTTACAACAATAGGAAAAAAAATCCTAAAATCTCTTCATTATTTCTTAGTAATAACTAAAACTGTATGGTACTATCTAGTATATATATCAGTTCAACAATTCTAAGGTATCTAATTTCTGTCGCCACTAATAAAACAAGAAGCAAGACTATATATATATATATATATATATATATAATAAGCAAATAAATTAATAATTTTGAAAACTAACAAAATTTAAAAAGTTTGTTCTGTTCTATTTCTAATCTAAGATTCAAACACGGTTGCTGTTTTTCCAAGTATAATAATAATAAAAAAAATTCAGCTTGGAGCGAAGTGATGTAATAAAACTTTAAAACAGTATGCACACGAAATGCTTCAAAAGTAACTCCGGAAAGACTTGAACGGAGATTGGATAGAAATTCTTAGGCGGACATTAAATTTTCTCTTGCGATTCTTTTCAAAAAATCCAAATAGTTTTTTCTAGGAAGCAGAAAAATAACTCCTGTGATTTCCGTTTACGATAGCTAGGTAAATGGATTTCTTGGCTGTTATAAACTTTTATTTCAGCCTAAGAAAAGTATCCAATCATATGATGATTTTTCTAAAATGTATTTTGTTTAAGCAAATATTTGTTAAAAACATAGAATAACTTTAAAGCAATATTATGTTATTGGATTTTCTAGACATTTTCACAGAAACTAATTATACAAACTCAGAAATTTTATTTAATAACATGCTTCCTATTTTTTAGTAGTTTTAATATATATATATATAAAGTAACTGTCGCTGGCGTCAATTTTTTTTGTCTGCGACAGCAACTTCTCGCGGAGGACAGGGTTCTCCGCGTCATGATATATATCAGTGTATCCGCGTTTGTAATGATCGATAGATGACGCTTTCCCAACTGCAGTTGTTAGTAAATATAATAGCCACACGTGTATTTATTATTGATATTTCTTGTTGTTCTATCATTGTTTCAGCGTGAAAGCTATCAGTGGTGTGATAATTTCACCTTAGCCCACCAGAGGGCGAGCATTTCATTACAATCGCGGATTCCGACTGCTTCAAGGAAGGCATTTCAGCTGCTTACAAATTTCTATCATTTTAATTAACGAAGTTATTAAGTAAAAACGCGGATTTATAAAGGTACTCTATTTGCCACCGAAGGAAAAAGTTTCTCTTATGACGTTTTTTTTTTTTTTTTTGTGTGTGTCTCTGACGTCACTTTTCTCAGGAAAATTAAAATGTGATCAATGGTGTGAATAAGAAAAATTGAATAATTGGCATCTTTGAGATGTTCGAGAGAAGAAAAAAATATTTAGAATAGCAAAACATTTAAAAATAAGCGATATTTTAAAAATATTATGTAAAAATTTAATAAAGATGAAACGAAAATTAGTTTATATTTTTATTTTAGTTTATATTATGGTATAACTTCAGTATATCCCCACAGCTGAATTTGGCACCGTTTTGAACAATAACCATGTCGTTCTGGATTGTTTGCGATATAATATGGCAGCCTGCATGCTATTTATTTTGGATTTATGATTTTATGATTTATAATTTAGCTTACGATTTTATCATTTATGCTATATGATTTATGATTTTTAGATTTATGATTTAGCCATAATCGCCAACGAAAAATCGCCA
The DNA here is from genome assembly GCA_963930645.1 of Salticus scenicus. Classification (NCBI taxonomy): domain Eukaryota; kingdom Metazoa; phylum Arthropoda; class Arachnida; order Araneae; family Salticidae; genus Salticus; species Salticus scenicus. Next base: position 339,371,404 of record OZ005650.1, on the reverse strand, counting down.
AATCTAGTTGAGGGGAAATACTATAGTTGTTCCTTATGATTTTATGATTCAGATTATGATTTATGATTTTCAGATTTATGATTTAACCATAATCGCCAACAAAAAATCGCCAAATATCGTTGTGGGGATATACTGAAGTTGTTTCTTTATTTTAACGTTAGGCGAAAAAGATTTAGTAATGAATACCATGATTATGTTAAACAATTATTGGTATAGAGTTAGAGATTAAGCGCAGACATTTTTAAAATGGAATTTATGAGATAAAAATTTATATTAGTTTATATAAAGATTTAGTTTTTTAACTCAAAACATGTTTAATAGGATAGATCTTTACTATGACCAATTTAGCGATTTTTAAAATTTAGAAATGAAGCTCGTACGTTTTTCGCCAAAGAATTCATTTACGCAACCACAATAGCCATTTTAACTCTAGCCATGATTTTCTATAGAGATAAATTATAAAATGGTGCAATAATGATAATAATAATAAACCTATTTTTGTTTTTTAAGCATTGATATAAAACTTCGCAGAAAACAGAATTTAATACAACAGGACATTTTTTTTTTTCTGTATAAAGGAATGTAGTAACTGCATTGCTAAAATATTGTAGTTACAGCTAATACAGGACCTCATTGGCTGATTTTAAATTTTTCATTTATTTTGACGATGACTTAAATTATCTATAGCAATAATGCATGTCAAGATTTTCGCGAGAAACGTCTAAGCTACTTCGGTGCCAAATTTAAAATTTCGCCAAGAGGTTAAACTGTACCATTGTTTTAGAACGACTTTTTTCAATTTTATTTAAAATATTTTTCAACTTAATTCACGAGGGAAAAAAAGAAGAAAATATTTTATTTGGTCTAAATATACAAAATGTCTCCAGGTAAAATATCCGTTTTTCGTTCTGTTCATTATTAGAAAGAAAATGGCTGAAGTAGTTTTTCCTGTACCATTGATGTCTTTATAAATTAAATTAAATTAAATTAAATTAAATTATCCAGTATCATTAAATTTCCTTCTCCACGCTCATTTTTTATTTTCTAAATTTAATATTACATAATATATATGCAAAAAAAATCAAGGTGTAATCAGTACATATCCAGAAGATGTAGCCAAATAATATTCAGACCAAAATCAACACAAGTTCATGAGATATCCCCAACAACTATTAAGATATCATGATCAATATATATCCAGTAGATATCGCCAACAATAATAATTATTCAGCAGATATCGCCAACAAGTATTCAGGAGCCATCATCAACACTTATTCAGAAAAGATTGTCAACAAATATTCAAAAGCCATCCAATTTATGAATGGTGATGGTCTATCTCGAATACTTCAAACCGGCAATTCGTTTTTACACTACAATCAAGGATGAATTTTTCACTTATCAGTAGATTTCGAAAAATGTGATTTTTTTTTTTTTTTTTTTTTTTTTTTTTTTTTCGATTTAACTTAGTATTGATATAACTTTAGTATATCCCTACAGCTGAATTTGGCGATTTTTCTTTGGCATCGTTTTAAACGATAACGATGTCGTTCTGGACTGTTTGCGATATAATATGGCAGCCTATATGTTGTTTATTTTGGATTTATGATTTTATGTTTTATAATTTATGATTTAGATTATGATTGTATCATTTATGATTTAGCCTTAATCGCCAACAAAAATTCGTCAAATATCGTTGTGGGGATATACTAAAGTTGTTCCATAGTATTTAATACAGTTTAAGAAATTAAATGGTAAAATCAGTTATTGACAGGCATCTTGGCAAATTCATGGTGTAATACAATAAGTGGCGACAATGCAAAATCGCTATCTGAAAGAAATTGTCCTGTCGTACTACTACTACTAATGAAATTTTTAAAATAATTGCAATAATCGCATAAGATATTTATCTTCAACCTGACTAAATCATATTCTAGAAAAAATGCACTTTAAAAAGTTGCATCTTTGTGTTGGAAGCACCATTTTAAACCTTGCTGTACGCTGGAAATAAATGCAGAGTATTACATATTGTCCTAAATTAACTAAAAAAAATTCAATAGTAAAAAAAAATATAGGCATTAGAAAAAATAAGTTCATAATTTCTTTAATCAAGCAATAACACCCAAAAAATTCATCGTCAAACAGTGACAAAAATTTAACAAGTCGATAATATACTAAAGTTGTAACGCTAAATGATTTAGATGTCAAGAATTTCTCTCTGTTCTAAATAATCAGTGCTATGGTAGTTTATTTTATGTTCTCTCTCAAAATAATGGCAAATTGTTATTAAATTGTCGAACATTATAACAGATTTTTGACATATTATAAACGATATAATATTAAATATTGTGTATTTCAATGCGATACCAAATATGGTGGATTTCTATAATATTGTTCAACTCTCTTGTGTTATGTATTATTAATATTCCAATTCAATGAAAGGCAAAGGTGCGAATAGTCGGGTAGAATCCCGCAGGGATTAATGAGCGAAGCGAGTCGGGGGGAGGCGAAGCCTTCCTCGCGGGTTGGTGAGCGGAGCGAGCAGGGGGCAGAGCCCCCTAGTTATTTATAATTTAGTTCGAATTATATTTAAGCTGCGTAGCAGGGAAAATATTAAAGAAACTGCTTAAAATTATGCCAGATGTGTATAAACAATCTCTGAAAGTATTATTAAACGAATGAAATATGTTGATAACGGATGAAATACACTGAAGAAGAGCCAGAAAAACTGTCATAAGCGTGTTTATACAAATAACAGAGATATGCAACCAATCAGCGTAATGCGATTTAGTCGACAATGTCTATATTAAATAACATGGTGTCTGAAAAAGCTCTTAGATCAATTCCTGGTGTTACAATGACAGCGGTTATCAAGATCTATGCGAATTTGAACGTGGCGTTATAGTAGGTGCACGAGAAATAAGACAGAGATAGCGATAAAATCAGATTTTCCAGTAAGACCATTTCATGAGTGTATCATGAATATCAACTATCCAGTAAAACATCAAATCTTCAGCATCATTTTTTTTCTTTTTTTCACTTTTAAAAAACGTAATTTAATTTAAAGAAGATTAAAATTACATCAAACGTATACTAACATAAAGAAAAAATCTGATGTGGGCACCACATGACTTCCTTATACACTTTTAGAAATATACATAATGTTAAAAAACATTGTCACTGGACCCGAAACAGTTGGCTAAAAATATTTTTAAAAAATGCATGCATACGTAAAAAAAAAAAATAAATAAATAAATAAATAAAATAAAATTGTGCCTTGAGGGGACTCATGTCAAAGTTGTGCCTTGGGGGGACTCATGTCAAAGTTGTACCTTGGGGGGACTAATGCCAAAGTTGTACCTTGGGGGGGACTCATGTCAAAGTTGTGCCTTGGGGGACTCATGTCAAAGTTGTACCTTGGAGGGACTCATGTCAAAGTTGTGCCTTGGGGGGACTCATGTCAAAGTTGTGCCTTGGGGGGGACTCATGTCAAAGTTGTGCCTTTTGGGGACTCATGTCAAAGTTGTACCTTGGGGGGGACTCGTGTCAAAGCTGTGCCTTGGGGGACTAATGTCAAAGTTATGCCTGGGGGGGGACTCATGTCAAAGTTGTGCCTTGGAGGGGGGGACTCATGTCATAGTTGTGCCTTAGGGAAGTTTTAAATGTCTAGCTGGTCGGGAAGTTAGTTAAAAATCGATTGCAAGATTTGTACTGGTATCGCTGCCGAAGGCAGCAGGAACCCTACACAGTTGGCTAAAAGTATTAAAAAATGCATTTTCACTGTGTTCTGATCTAGTCTGAAAGTTTCAAATGTCTAGCTAGTCGGGAAGTTAGTTAAATAATTTTTCTGTTGAATCGCATAAACGCTGCTGAAGGCAACAGGTATCGGAAACAGTTGGCTAAAAATATTTGAAAAATGCATTGTCAACGTGTTCTGAGCCTTTCTGAAAGTTTCAAATGTCTAGCTTGTCGGGAAGTCAGTTAAATTGCAAGATTTGTCTAAACCGTTTCTGAGTTATTACCGTTTTTTGATACATTATGGCCAAAACCTATGTATTTTTGTCATTATGAACCTAATTTTCCTAAATATCTCCAAAACCGGAAATCATAGAAAGTCCAAAAAGGGAGGTGCACAACTAGATGTTATAACAAACCTATGTACCAATTCGCAACTTTCTACGTCCAACCGTTTTTGAGTTATGCGACATACCCACACACACACAGACACACACACATACAGACGTCACGAAAAATCGTGTAAAAACCCTTATATCTCTAAAACGAGAGCTCGTGTTAAGACGACACTTGCAGGTGTGCAACTAGACATCATGACAGTCACACGTATAAATTGGCAACATCCAGCGATCATTCGTTTTCGAGCAATGTGAAATACAAAATCCATTTCGCAAATCGGGATTACTATACTTCCTTATACTTTGTATAAGGAAGTAAAAATCTGGAGTGACTCCACTCGACTTTCCGAACATTAAGTAATTAACAGCTGTATAAATAAATTAAAGTAAAAGAAGACGCAAAATAGACAAAAATGAAAATATAATAAGGTGTTTGAGTACTTTTCTCCATACAGTATGTTGTTCAATTTTACTCTATTGCACTTCAAATAATTTGAGCCCATAGATCATAATAATAAAGAAATTTTTGGTGTGTCATTGTAAAAATCTATAACAGCTAGATTCACCAAAATCTATACAGTTTGTGCGCCGATGATTTACAAAATGTGTATATTCAGCTCAATCGGATAAGGCATTTAGACGCTATCGCATTTTGAATAATTTGAGCCTGCAAGCCATAATGGCAAAGGATTTTTCGTTCTGTCCCTATTGCTAGATTCACCAAAATCTATAGAGTTTGTGCGACGGTGACGTATAAATTTTCAGCTCAATCGAATAAGGCTTTTAGACGCTACTGCCCTTTAAAAATTTTGAGACCATAGGCCATATAATGATAAAGAATTTTTCTTTATGTCCCCGTGAAAAAAAGTGTAAACTCTTTTGATTCACCAAAATCAAAAGAGTTCGTGCTACGGAGATCTGTAACGTGCACACCAATTTTCAGCTCATTCGAACAAAGCGCTTAGACGCTATCATATTAACTCAGATACACACACACACATACAAACACATATACATACATATATTAGCGTAAAAATAGAAAAAAATGAACTCTGGTAGCTCAAAGCGTATAGAAACACCAAAATGCCAAAATCGAATTTTTGTCATGATTACAATACTTTCTTTACATATATGTAGGCTCGAAAAGTTAAAAAAGAAAAAAAAAATCTTGTTGGAATTATCGGACAATATTGCGGGTTTTATATAATTTTATTATTGTCATCCTATTAATCGATATTTTTGCATATATTCTATATGTGTAAAGTTGCTCTCTGCAAAACTTGTTTTGCAAGGTACCATACATAGAAATGCATGAATAATGTTGAATAAGTGTCTTGCAATAAAATTGTTTCAAAAGTATTGTAATATTAAGTTAGAACTAGGAAACTGTACTTTTCACTGTATTTTATATCGTCACCTCAACTCTACTGGGTCATTGGAACATATGAACTTATGTGTGTCATTGGAACATATATGTATATATGTCCCACTTCCACAACTACTCCTACACTTAATTTTTGTTTTTATTTTATCAGAATATTGCAATTTCTATTTTATTTGACCTACTAAAGGGCTAATTTACTTTATTTTTGAAAAGGAAAAAAAAAACTGGTATTGAAACGATTAACCTTTTCAGATCATTTAAACTATTTATTTTTTTAACACTTAAAAAATTATTTTGCATAAAATAAAATGTAAATTGTATTGAAACTTTTACGTCATATTAAGTGTGAAAAATTATTTATTTAAGAAAGCAAAATATTCTGCAAATTACCAGACTATATTATACATTTTTCTGTGTAATTTTTTCACAAAATTGTAGAAATATTTTAAATTCATGTTGCTTTTTTATTCGTCAACTTTTTGGATTACTAACACATACAGTGGTATTTAGTGTAACATAAAATATGCTTATGAGGCCCTGGAAAAAGTTATAAGGTCGATTAATTAGCCAGTTAAACTAGGATTTATGCATATTTGTCGGATGGGAAGGCAACAAAAATACAAAGTATGTAGACGGTGTGTTAATTATAATATACTTTAATTTAAATCTAATTTAAATTAATCAATTTAATTACCCTATTAGATATTACTGTTATTTGCTGTTGGAAAAAAAGTATAAGGTCGTCGAATTTTTTGGAGGGATATGCAAATTTTCTGTGGTCCAAGAAACCACGAAATATAAAAGTCAACCTAACAACGCATTTAGGATTACTTTAATATTTCTGTGTACTATTGACAACGATGCCGAGGCAGAAATATTTGTCCGATGTAGAACGCGGGAAAATTCTTAGAATGAAAGCGAGTGGAATGAGTGGTGCAGCTATTTCCATGTCTGTGGGTAGATCTAAAACGATAGTCAATAACTTTTTAAAAAATACTTCAAAGTATGGTAAATGCAAGCGCCTAGGAAGACCGAAAGCATTTTCAAGACACCGAAATTCGGCCGTTTTTCGATCGGCGTGCGATTAAAAAATGTCTTCTTTTGAACTAGTTCGTGCTTTAAGCCTACCATGTACCAGCCGAACTATCTGCAATCTTTTAAGTTCCAACCCGGGGTTTCAATTCGTAAGATTACAACTTCAACAACAATTGACAAAGAAGCATAAATTAGCTCGCTTCGAATTTGTAAAAAATATATATTTTGCTTAGAGATAAATGGAAAGATATAGTTTTTTCGGATGAGAAATTTTTTATTTTGATGGGCCATATGACTTTAAAAAACTAAAAGAAATAATACTAAAAGAAATAATAATACCTTACTTTTCCAAGCGGCATCCAAAGCGGTGGGTGATCAAGTTATTAGACTTTTTTTTTTTTTTTTTTTTTTTAAATTTTCACATTCTTTTTTCTATTTTCCAAAAAAATACTGAACGAAATGGCCTTGAGTTTCAGACATGCAAAGAACATTTATAAACACACATTTTCCACTATTGATTTAGTCACGAGTGTAATTAGGAGAACAACCACAAATTGAAGAAGAGCACAGATACTTTGAATCACACTGTATCATAAAAAACTACAAATGACTTGTAACTTTAACACATTGTTGCACTTACTATGTGCAATATTTGTGTGTTTTTTCTGAGAATTGCACTATTATTTAGGCAAATATAAATTTTATTTAAAAAATTATTATATATATATATATATATATATATAGTATGTAGTATATATATGCATTTATTTTATTTAATATTATTATTATTACTTTTTTTTTTTTTTTTTTTTTGAAAGTTTTTTGCTTTAACAAGAATGGATTTCAACGAAATTTTATAAAACTTGCAGAAAATTTGACAAAACATAAAAGAAACATTGTAAACATTGTCACAGGCGTAATATTCGCTCAGATATAAGCACTTTTAGTAAATATTTTTTTACTGCGCATGCGAATAATAATAATAATGATAATATTAATAAAATTATTACATATATTGAAAGTTAGATGTACTGGGCAACTTATGTCCAAAGTTCATTTGAATAGAGTAAACATTAAACAAATTATCGGTAACAGAACGAGCTAAATTTTAAATGTTTACCAGGCTTGCATAGAAGCTGGTGGATGAAATTTCGAACATTATCATTGATACATTTTCCTTTTGTTCATGTAAGTTTATTATTAAAACGAATATTCGCTTATTTTTATTATTTTTTTTTATTATTTCTAAAGTTTCTGTGTACACCATCGCGACAAGAGAGCATTTTCGATCCTACATTGCCATATGATTCCGAATCGTCTGCTTGCACCTTATCCATCCTAGACGCTCTGAAACGTGATACTGAGATATCCTGTATATATATATATATCTTTTTCTAATGCCACTTTTTCAGAAAAGTTATTTCCCTCTTATTTTATCACATAATTTTAATTACTAAATTAAGGGAATAACTTTAATAAACAATATTAGTGCTCAAAAATCCGGAGATTTGGCAATTTTTATATACTTAGATATAATCATTAAGGAATGAGATCTGTCAGAATACATTTACACTTTTAAACTTCTTGTTACGTAGTTTTTACAATTTTATTTTTGTAATAAAGAAAATTTTTAGTATAATAGTTAAAAAAAAAAAAAAAAAAAAAAGAATAAAATGTATCGTTTTTGAAGGGTCTCTTAAGACATGACAAAGATTCCAAAACAAAGGCTAATTACGACGTATTGATTACTGAACAAAGAGGTAAATTTTATATGATTTTAAAAAAGCAGTTTTTTTCTTTTTCTTTTTTCGTCTTAGAGTTGTACTAAATTTTATATCTTGTGATTCAAGTTAAAAATGACAGTTTTAATAAGATTCGCAACTGAAATACCACTTAAATAATTTCGTACGAAACAGCAACATTATCACTATTTTCACTTATAAAATTTTCTAGTCATTCTTCAAGGAAATATAACAGTCTCTCATTATTAAATACGGGCTAATTTTCATATTTTAAGTGGATTTTCTAAGCTAAAAAGAGTCAAATTAGCAACTATTATTTTCGATTTAAATTTGAAAAGGATAAAAAAAAATCCATATTCTTCTGATGCCATTTAAAAGAAGAACCAGACTATTACTATACAGCTGATTGAAAAGCAGCTCATTAGCTTTATTTATTTACTTACATAATACAGAGAACTTTACCATCAACCAAAGAAAGAGGCAACAATTGAAATATGAATAATGGAAGGAACTTCTCTAATACACACAGCCTGCATATGCTTAGAAATATGCAAAGAATAAATTTGCTGGGTTTGTAGAAAATATTTGTTAGGAGTTCAATATGAAAAATTCATTTCAGAGGCAATTTATTTTCAATTGAATTCATTTAACTTTAGGAATACCATATTTTGTAGAGGCGTATTATGCTGAAAAAAGCTTTCCCAACATATACTATGTAAGGAAAGTATTATAATCACGAAAAAAAAAAAAAAAAAAAAAAAAAAAAAAAACAATGAGATTTTGGTGTACCTATACGTTTTCAGGTTTCCTGATCTCATTTCTGCCATTTTTACAGCGATGTACTAAATTTTATATTTTGTGATTCAAGTTAAAAATGACAGTTTTAATACGAATCGCAACTGAAATACTATTTAAATAATTTCGTACGAAATAGCAACGTTATAACATTATTACCAGTACTCGCTGTAAAAACTGGTATGCGTGTGTGAGTTACCATGATAGTGTCTATACGTTTTATTCGACTGAGCAAAAAGTTCGTAAGTTTGTTATAGGTCATCGTCGTACGAAATTATAGATTTTCATGAGCGTAAGATTTACACCTTTTTTTTTTTTTTTAACAAGATCACGAAGAAAATATTTTGTCAATACTGTCTATGGGTTCAATTCATTTAAATTCTGTTAAGTATCTAAACTTTACATTCATTAAAGAAAAAATTAGGTAGGTGGGATATAATATAGATCGCAAGAACTATATGGATTTTATATCCAACGAGACTTGACGTAGAACAGAAATATAAATATTAATATTAATATACAACGTTAAAGGCGTCAGTGTAAAATTATTAAGCACAGACTGCAGTTTCGGTAGCGTAAAGCGAAATATGACGGTACGCTTTAGTACCGTTATTTAGTTTTAGTACCGTTCGGTAGCGTAAAGCGCTGATGACGGTACGCTTTATGCTACCAAACTGCATTCTACACTTAATAATTTCACATTGGCGTCTTTAACGTTATGTTAATATTAATGTTTATAGTAAACGGATTCTTTTTTATAATTGTAGAACCTAAAAATCAGTTTTGCAGGATTAAAAAATAGAGTTTATCCACTCTGAACTACAATTATTTGAAATCGGTTTAAATAATGTTAAATTACTTAAAACATTAAAAAAAAAAAAAAAAAAAAAAAAAAAATCCTGATGTAAGTTAAAATTTCTTTGTTAATGTATGATCGTTTTGAGATGTGATGTGCTTATTGCTCTCAATTCTTTTACAGGGAAGAATGAAACACATAAGACGCCCTATTGTGGTTATTTATCTGAAGTTCATTAAATTATTTAAGCATGACTTGAACTGATATATGTTATAGAACTAGCAAGCAATGCTCACTATATTGAAATTACTTCTAAAAATTAATATAACTTATTATTATAAAAAAAATCATAAAATAAATAAATTAATTAAAAAAAAAAAGAGATTTCTTAAAATTGGTCAAAACCTCATTTTTGCCCCCTCCCGCCAAAAAGAGGGGGGATTCACAAAATTCCTTGATAGTGCGTTTTGGGTACACATAACTAATCTACACATAAAAATTAAATTCTTGAAATAATTTAGATCAGAATTACTATGTGTTTTTTGCTCCCATCCCCAAACCCAAAAGGGGGGGGAGGGGATATTTCGCAAAATCACTTTGCAATGCGTGTTTGATACACATAGCACAACCACATAACAAAAATCTGCTTTCCTGAGATAATTTTAAATGGAGTTACGCTTGTAAAAGCATTATTTTGTCCCCCCCCCCCTTTTTCCAAAGGGGGAAATTTTACAAAATCGATTTGTAGAGTGTTTTAGGCACACAAAATCAATCAATACATCGAAAAATCGTCTTTCTGAGATAAATTAGAAAAGAGTTACAACTGGACACGTGTTATTTACACAAAGGGGAAAAGGGGGATATTTCACAAAATTCTTTTATAGTGCGTGTTGGGTACACATAGCATAAAAAAAAATTCTCGTCTTCCGATAATTTGGGACAAAGTTATACTTGAAAAACTTTTTTGCACCTTCATTCCCCCATAGGATGAAAGGGGGAAATTCATGTAAATAAGCAACTCACACACCAAAATTCGTGAATGGTGCTCCCATAGGTTCCCCAGGACAAATTTAACGTAAAAAATCTGGAGTGACTCCACTCGACTTTCCGAACATTGAGTAACTAACAGTTTTGCAGATAAAATAAAGAAAGAGAAGTTGCTAAACAAACAAAAAAGAGAAAACCATAACAGAGTGTTTGAGTAATTTTCTCCATATATCACACGAGGTTTTATTTAACGCTACTGAACTTTGAGCCCTTAGATCATAATGATAAAGAATTTTTCGTTGTGTCCCTGTAAAAATCTATAAATGCTAGATTCACCAAAATGCTTATAGTTAGTGCAACAGTGATTTATAATATTCATACAAATTTTCAGCTCAATTGAATAAGGCGTTTAGATGCTATCGCTATTCTCATAGGCCATAAACATAAAGAATTTTTCTTTGTGTCCCTGTAAAAAAACTGTAAGTGCTATATTCACCAAAATCTATACAGTTGGTTCAAATGTGACCTATAACATGTGTACAAATTCTTTGCTGAGATTAATAAAGCGTTTAGACGCTATCACACTTTTAAAAATTTGGCAAAGAATTTTTCTTTGTGTCCCTGTAAAAAAACTATAAGTGCTAGATTCTCCAAAATCTATACAGATTGAGTATCTGTGACCTATAATATGTGTATAAAGTTTTTGCTCAATTGAATGAGGCGTTTAGATGCTATCGCACTTTTAAGATTTTGGTCCCTTGGCCATAATGATAAAGAATTTTTCTTTGTGTCCCTGTAAAAAAACTATAAGTGCTAGATTCACCAAAATCTATAGGGTTCGTACTATGGTGACTTACAATATACGTACCAACTTTTAGCTTATTCGAACAACGCGTTTAGACGCTAGCGTGTTCACTCACAGACATACACACATACATACACACATACATACACACACACATACATACATCATCGTAAAAATAGTGAAAACGGACTCGTTGGACCTCGAAACGTATAGAAACATCAAAATCTCGAATTCGAATTTTTGACATGATTACAATACTTTCCTCACTATAGTGTTCGGAAAGTAAAAAGGGCTCGAATATGCCGCGTCGTAAATTCCCACTCAAAAAAAAAAAAAAAAAAAAAAGGGTCGAAAACCACAAAACACCTAAAATGGGTTTTTAAAACTACACTTCAGAAGACAAACAGCTAATTTCAAATTCTATGACATATAACTTGTTATAATAAAAATCTCATTAAAAAAAAAAAAAAAAAAAAAAAAAAGAATCGTTGAAATCTGTCAAAAACCTCAGTCTTTTTGCCCCAAAAAATTCACAGAATTCCTTTATAGTGTGTGTTGGCACACATAACTAACGCACACATTAAAAAATCAAATTTCTGAGATAATTTAGAGCAGAGCTACTATTGGAAACATGATTTTTGCCCTTTCCCCCTGTACCCCAAAGGGGGGGGGGAAGAGGGATATTTCGCAAAATCATTTTATAATGCGTGTTGGGTACAGATTCACACCCACATAATAAAATATTGCTTTCCTGAGATAATTTAATAGAGTTAAGCTGTGTAAGCTGTTAAACGTGTTTTTGCCCCCTCCTGATCCTAAAGAGAAGGAAAGGGGATATTTTGCAAAATCATTTTATAATGCATATTGAGTACACATAGCACACCCACATAACAAAAAAAAAAAAAAAAAACATAGCTTTCCTGAGATTATTTTAAATGGATATTTTAATAGAGGGATTTCGAAGAATTCCGTCATGGTTGTTGTTTTATCTAAACAACCAACCCACGCACCAAAATTCGTGAATGCAATTTCGTAGATTCTCCAGAACAAATTTAACGTAAAAAGGTGGCTCTCGAATCTGCCCCATTGCAAATCCCCCCCTCCCCCTCCAAAAAAAAAAAAAAAAAAAAAAAAAAAATCGCAAAACACCTGAAATTGGCTTTTAGAAATACACTTCAAAGGTCGAACAGCCAATTTCAACTTCTATGTGCCATTTTTGGAAGAGTTCTACTGTAAAGTTTGGATTTTGAAAATTGTCCCCCCCCCCTCCACACACACACACACACAAAAGGGAAAGGGGGAGATTTTGCAAAACCCTCTTTTAGTGTGTGTCAGGCCTCTAGAACTAAGCTTCAATACAAAATTCGTGACCCAGTCCCACACAGAATCACTACAGAAGTGTTGACTCAGGAATGAAAATTGTTTAAACGCCTGATAAATACTAAATGTTCGGAAAATCGAGTAAAGTCTCTGTTTACCATGAAAAAAAAAAGTATGTAATAAATAGAATTATAAATTTTACTTATTTTTGAGAAGGCAAAATTTAATTATTTGTATAATGTTTAAGATATTACTTTATTTTACAATGGGTGATCAAATTATTAGATTTTTTCTCTCTAAAGATATAATCTACGAAATATTCTTGAGCATCAGAAATGCAAAGAACGATCATAAACTGACTCTTTACACTATCTATTTAGTCACTAGTGGAATTATGGGACCAAACACAAATTGAAGAAAAGTACAAATATTTTCGATTACCCTGTGAAAAAAAAAAAAAGAAAAAAAAAAAAAAAAAAGCCACTTTAAGTGATTTCTAACTTTAACACCATGATGATTTCACTTACTAAGTAAATATTTGTATGGATTTTTCTAAAATTATTTATTTCTGTTTGCAAGATTTTTCCTTATAACAAGAATGGGTTTCAATAAAATTCTACAAAAATTACACAAAAATTGACAAAACATTACATTATTGTAAAACATAAAATATATATACATTTAATTTGTGATGAGACATAAGTATCTGTAGTATATATATATATATTTCTACTGTGCATGCACAAAAGATGGCAAATTTATTATTAAATAAGTTAAAAGTTAGATATATTGTGTGGGCAACTTATGTATAAAGTTCATTTGAATACAGTAAAAAATTAAGCAAGTTATCCACAAAAGAATCAGATAGGTTTTATACATTTTATAGAGTTGAAATTTCATAAGAAATTTTTCACACGCAACATATTTAATTTAGAGATCCAATAATTTCAGAAAGGTTGCAAAAATTCTTTTTTTGTGAAAAACTTTTTATGGACTTGTTAACTCTAATATAATTTTATTTATTTACTATGATTTGTGAGTTCATGAGGGGTTTTTCATAAAAAATAGATTTTTCGCAATGTGGCTAAAATAATTGGATCTCCAAATAAAGTACGTGGCATGTGGAAAACCCCTTGTGAAATTTCAATTCTAAAAAATATGCAAAATCTAGTTCATTCTTTTGCCGATAGTTTATTTATTTTTTACTGCATTCAAATAAACTTTTGATACAAGTTGCCAAACATATCTAGCAACCAATGAAATAAATAAAGACCTATCTTCTGCGAATGTGCAGTAAAACGATTACTCATACCTCAGCGAACATTAAACGTGTGCATTTCATGTTTCACAATAATGTTTCTCTAATGGTTTGTAAATTTTTCTGCAAGTTTTGTAAAATTTGTTGAAATCCAGCAAAACACTTGCCAAAAAATATATAATTTTTGGGAAAAAAAAAAGAAAATATATATATATATGGCGGTTGGGTGGGCAGATGTTTGATTACGGAGGATGGGTGGTGTTGTTTGGCTAAATGGTTTGGTGGGATTGTAAAATTAAATTTAAAAAGTAATATAAAATAAAAAGGCATAAGGCTTGTGGCATTTACTTTGTATTAATTTTCAGTCTTTCTTTTTCCATTAAATTTTCAATTTCTTCATTATTGAGTTGTCAACTATTCTTAAAAATCCAATCCTACTATTAAACACATAGTATTCAATCTATAAATTTCATTGTTGCTTCATAGTTTCATTATTCTTTATCTGTTAAAACCCGAATAAACTACTACGTCAGAAACGCCAAAAAACAAAAAAATATTTGAGATGCGTACAGCTGTTTCAGTAGTCTTAAGCGTACGTTTTCAGTGCATAAAGAATTCTGAATCTGGAGAAGTGCTCGTATATATAGGAGAGGGACCGAATTTAGTTTAACCAATAGGATTACGGGAAAGGTGGAGTGTGTGGCCAATAGGAATTTAGGAATGTTAGCTGTCTAAACAGTAGAACAATTAAGAAAATGTGGACTGAATGTAAAATTTCCAACAATCAGACAAATAGGGAACAGCGAAATCACAATTTACAAGGTTTTTAAAATTTTATAAATATGAAAAGCTTCAAAGAAATCGAGTTCATGAATGGATTTAGGTCTGCAAATTATTTTAGCTGAATTAAATTTAAAATTATTATTTTCCTCCCAGCAATGTTTAGAAATAGCCGATTTATTGGTTTCTTGTTTCCGGACGTGATTCATATGTTCTTTTAGACGAAATTTAAGACTGCGTTTAATTTTGCCAATATATGATAAACCACACTGACAGGAAATACTATAAATGCCCCAAGAATTATGCGTATCAATGGGATCTTTTAACTGAGAAAAGGTGAGTTTATTGGAAGGCGAAAATATTATTTTAAAATCATATTGTTTGAGAATTTTAGCTATGGTTTGACTGGATTTAGGAAAATAGGGTAAAACAATATTGACATTAGAAGAGACTGATTTAGTAGACGAAATACGAGGGAGCTATAATTTTTGGATGGTTTTGTCTATAATGGAAGGGTCATAACCTCTGTCAATTGCAATGGCTTTCAGGTATTTAATTTCAGATTTTAATAAAATAGGATTTGAACAAATGTTAAGGGCACGGTTTATCCATCACAAGCTACCATTTAAATAAATACGCAACGATCTGTCATCGATTCGAGTATTCAATCCGCAATCTACCAATTATGAGCTCGTGATCTACTAACTAGGAAATCGAAACCCCCATACTTTTATGTTATATCGAATATTTTTATTAACTTTATGCATCCCTGCATGAAGAATTAAAATTTTCTATATTGCAGAAAAGGCCACGATAACATAATTAATAGATTGCTGAGCTCATCAGTGGATTATTATGAGTTTGATGCTCGAATGGGCAGAAAGATGTACTGTAAATTAATGATGGCTTGTGCACGTAAAATCCGTCGTGGTTGCAATGTCCTACATGGTCCGAAATTAATAGATTTGTGCGTTACATACAGTCGGCAGCAAAATTTTTCGAGAGCTAGCAATAATTCCTATGTAAAAAAAGTAGAGTTAATACTGCTTTGTTAAATAAATCCTTGTCGAATCATGTTCTTAGACTGATTAAGAACATGATTCGACAAGGATTTATTTAACAATGTGCTGGTTTTGAGCCCAGGTCGTCCTCGTTGATCTAACAGTTCGCACTTTTCTTTAGTTTTCTTCGAAACTCGTGTAACTATGGCCTGGAACCTCAAAAAAGTCTTACGGAGGGCATTCCATACAGCCTCTCATGTGTAGCCAATCGGTCTTAACTCCTAAACCATTTAATGAAACTAAAAAAAGAAAAGAAAAAAAAAAACATTGAAATCTTATTTGTGTATAGTTTATTCGTTTAAGAGCTACTATGCCAGAGATAGACAAACGTTTCAACTTATAACACTCCCGTTCTTTTTGATCGGGGTTTAATAAACCTCAATATATTACTTTTCCTTGTCTGAGATATTTATGGAGATGTTATTTTACCTGATAGTTTCAAATTTAAGGCGAAATCGAAAAAGACATATTGATACAATTTTCAACAAAAATAGACTCAAATCTTGTATTGTTCGAGATGTTTTCATTCCGAAACTCAATTTATTCTAGTCTCGGAGAATGAAAATATAAAAATAGACAAGAATGGCCAGATAAGGAAAACAATTTTCAGAGAGCATAAAATGGTGATTTCGACCATTTTTAAAAAACCAATATATCTTTTAATATCAATCCAACGTTAATCTTATAAAAATTGGCCGATGTTTTGATTATAGGACATAAAATGTCGTGGATATGGATCATTATTAGAATGTCGGGATAATAGATATTATACTATTCGCAGAGAGCGTGAGAAATTTTGAATTATTTTATGGATAAGGAATATTTAAATGTCGTAATATTTATTTAAGAGTAAGTTCTAGACTTGAAAATTGAAATTTTAAATTACATGGGAGGGTCCATAGATTCTTTCAGCTCACTCACCATTTTTTTTTTTTTTGCAAATTTTTAAAGGAATTTTTTTTCAAATTAACCAATTTTTAACACGCTTATATTAGCTTCACCTGTATGTATGTATGTATGTTTGTTTGTAACTTCTCCTGGAGCAAAACGTGATTGCACAAAATCCTTCATATCTCAAACAAAAAAAACAGATATCCGTAAAATTTTTGCTTTAAAATATAGCTAATACAAATGTCTAAAAATCGGTTTCTGGAATTTTTGAAATTCGGTCCCCAAGGGGGGCGGTGGGAGGGGGGCAAAACGTGATTTCACATGCGTAAAACGTGATTTCGCATAATCCTATATATCCCAAACAAAAAAAAAATAGATATACCTGAAATTTTTACTCTAAAATATAGCTAAGGCAAATATCTAAAAACCAATTTCTGGAATTTTAGAAATTCAGCCCCCAGGTGGGGCAGCAAGGGGGGGGGGCTATGGAGCAAAAAAAAATAGAAATACAGTTAGACCGTTGAAAATTGGTACAGATAGGTTTTAAAGGTCTCCAAGTCGAATGGGGATATTTTCGATTGTGTAAAGTTATAAGAAGGGGCAAGAGGGGGGGGGGAAGGGAGGGGGGGGGCAAAAAATAAAAATAGTGTCAGATCGTTCAAAATTGGTACATAGAGGTTTTCGATACTTACAAATCAATTGCGGATATTTTTGAATTTGTAAAATTATTAGGAGGGGCGTGTAGGGGGTGAGGGGATAAGGGGGGGGCTATGGGGCAAAAACAAATAGAAATACAGTTAGGCCGTTCAAAATTGGTACAGATAGATTTAAGAGGCCTGCAAGTCGAATGGGGATATTTTCGATTGTGTAAAGTTATTAGGAGGGGAGAGGGGGGTGGCAAAAAAAATAAAAATAGTGTCAGATCGTTCAAAATTGGTACATAGAGGTTTTCGATACTTACAAATCGATTGCCAATATTTTTGAATTTGTAAAATTATTAGGAGGGGCGGGTAGGGGGGTGAGGGGGTAAGGGGGGGCTATGGGGCAAAAACAAATAGAAATACAGTTAGGCCGTTCAAAATTGGGTACAGATAGGTTTAAGAGGCCTGCAAGTAAGTCGAATGGGGATATTTTTGATTGTGTAAAGTTATTAGGAGGGGCAAGAAGTGGGGGAGGGGAGGGGGGGGGCAAAAAAATAAAAAATAGTGTCAGATCGTTCAAAATTGGTACATAGAGGTTTTCGATACTTACAAATCAATTGCGGATATTTTTGAATTTGTAAAATTATTAGGAGGGGCGGTAAGGGGGGGCTATGCAGCAAAAACAAATAGAAATACAGTTAGGCCGTTCAAAATTGGTACAGATAGATTTAAGAGGCCTGCAAGTCGAATGGGGATAATTTCGATTGTGTAAAGTTATTAAGAGGGACAAGAAGTGGGGGAGGGGAGGGGGGGGGCAAAAAAATAAAAAATAGTGTCAGATCGTTCAAAATTGGTACATAGAGGTTTTCGATACTTACAAATCGATTGCGGATATTTTTGAATTTGTAAAATTATTAGAAGTGACGGGTAGGGGGTGGGGCGGTAAGGGGGGGGCTATAGAGCAAAAACAAGTAAAAATACAGTTAGGTCGAAGAAAATTGGTACAGATAGGTTTTAACGGTCTGCAAGTCGAATGGGGATATTTTCGATTGTGTAAAGTTATTAGGAGGGGCAAGAAGGGGGGGGAGAGGGGGGGCAAAAAAATAAAAATAGTGTCAGATCGTTCAAAATTGGTACATAGAGGTTTTCGTTACTTACAAATCGATTGCGGATATTTTTGAATTTGTAAAATTATTAGGAGGGGCGGGTAGGGGGTGGGGCGGTAAGGGGTGCTATGGAGCAAAAACAAATAGAAATACAGTTAGGTCGTTGAAAATTGGTACAGATAGGTTTTAAAGGTCTGCAAGTCGAATGGGGATATTTTCGATTGTGTAAAGTTATTAGGAGGGCAAGAAGGGGGGGAGAGGGGGGGCAAAAAAATAAAAATAGTGTCAGATCGTACAAAATTGGTACATAGAGGTTTTCGTTACTTACAAATCGATTGCGGATATTTTTGAATTTGTAAAATTATTAGGAGGGGCGGGTAGGGGGTGGGGCGGTAAGGGGGGGCTATGGAGCAAAAACAAATAGAAATACAGTTAGGTCGTTGAAAATTGGTACAGATAGGTTTTAAAGGTCTGCAAGTCGAATGGGGATATTTTCGATTGTGTAAAGTTATGAGGAGGGGCAAGAAGGGGGGAGGAAGGGAGGGGGGACACAAAAATAAAAAATAGTGTCAGATCGTTCAAAATTGGTACATAGAGGTTTTCGATACTTACAAATCGATTGCGGATATTTTTGAATTTCTAAAATTATTAAGAGGGGCGGATAGGGGGTGAGGGGGTAAGGGGGGACTATGGGGCAAAAACAAATAGAAATACAGTTAGGCCGTTGAAAATTGGTACAGATAGATTTAAGAGGCCTGCAAGACAATGGGGATATTTTCGATTGTGTAAAGTTATTAAGAGGGGAAAGAAGTGGGGGAGGGAAGGGGGGGGGGGCAAAAAAATAAAAAATAGTGTCAGATCGTTCAAAATTGGTACATAGAGGTTTTCGGTACTTACAAATCGAATGCGGATATTTTTGAATTTGTAAAATTATTAGGAGGGGCGGGTAGGGGGTGAGGGTGTAAGGGGGGGCTATGGGGCAAAAACAAATAGAAATACAGTTAGGCCGTTCAAAATTGGTACAGATAGATTTAAGAGGCCTGCAAGTCGAATGGGGATATTTTCGATTGTGTGTAAATTTTAACCGAAAACTTACATACTGTAGCTATTTATGTGATAAATAATAAAATAATAAATATTGTTTAAAAAGCATGATTTCATAGCACATCGAACTAAAAAGTGAAAAATAAATATAGTTTAAAAAAACTAAAAAACACGCTTTTAAAGCACATCAAGCTAAAAAGTGAAAAAATAATTCTTAATATAAGCTGAAAACAATAATGAACGAAAAATACTAGTATAATTGTGAAAAAAGCGTGGGTAGCTCGAAGTACGAAAAATATGGCACAAAGCACCCCACGCTTTTTTCACTATTATACTAGTATTTTTCGTTCATTATTGTTTTCAGCTTATATTAAGAATTATTTTTTCACTTTTTAGCTTGATGTGCTTTAAAAGCGTGTTTTTTAGTTTTTTTAAACTATATTTATTCTGAAAAAGTCCGATTTAAGTTTGCTGAGTTTTGAGAAACCGTTTTATTTTATTTTATTTTATTTTTTGAGTCCGATTTTTTAACCGAATTGTTCCTAGATATATAAACCCCTAGAAAAAAAGTCATTTTTTGATTGTCAATGAAAATTGAGCTTTTTGTTGCTCTTTTTACCAATAAAACGCAATATCTAGGGGGCGATAGCAAAAATACAGAACAATTTCGTCGAACAGATATATATATATTTAAAGAAAGAAATCTCAGCTAATACATAAAATAAGCAATTATTTTATCATTAATTATAAAATTTCGAGTTTTTTAAAAGTTGGTTAATGCGTTATCATTTCGATGTTGTTTTAATAATTTGCATTTAAATGGCGAAATTAAATGCAAAACTTCAATTTTCATGCAATCGATTAATGAAATGAATGCTTATGAAATCGCCACTTTATTTCATTTGTCGTCATGTGGCTTATGTTTTTTTTTTTTTTTTTTTTTTTTCTTTTTAAGGTCTGGTAAATTTTTTTGTTTCTGTTGTTTATCGAATGTATTCTTCTTCATACAGCATTTCAGTACAAAAAATAAAGAATGAACTTTTTAACCAAATAAAAAATTATTTGAGACTTGTATATGTAAATCGCCAACAGCTTAATTACCATTTCCCTCATTAAGTTACTTTAATGCATCCGCGCTCTCTAATGAGAAAATTTACTGTAATTAAACGGTTTCTTTTATTGTAAATAAACAGTGAAAACACTCCATTTGTTTCTCTTATAGTTCTTGAATTACAATTAAGTGTTTTTAACGAAGTTTTTTTTACTGTTTTTTTTTTTTTTTTTTTTTCTCTTATAAAAACATTAAACTTTTACATTTAAAACTATAAATTCGATGTTACTTACTATCATTACACAATTACAATTTTTATTAAAATCACACAATGAACTGTGGAAGAAAATCATATTTATTGATTTTTTTTTTTTTCCGACTGAGTGAAAATAAAGGCATTATTTTCACTCAGTCGGAAAAATAAAAAATTTCAATAAATATGATTTTCTTCCACAGTTGATTGTGTGATTTTAATAAAAATTGTATTTCTTTCCCCATTATCTAATGGTGTTTTCCATTTCCTGCGGCTTATTTCTGTCGAGCTATCTACATGATAGACCAGACATGTTTCTGCCTAATGGTTTTCTGAGTGAGTAATGCTGACCGGCTGTCGGCCTGGATAGCTCAATTGGTAGAGCCTTGACCTTGTAAGTCAAAGATCCGGGGTTCGACTCCCGGTCCATGCATTATTTTCCCTCAGTCGGAAAAATAAAAAAAATCAATAAATATTACACAATTAGTTTCAGTTAAGATCTTACTCTTTAACCTGTAAGAATTATTATTATTATTATTACTGCTACTACTACCATCACTTCTGTTCTATACCGAAAAAATTCTCTATTAAGCAATCTAATTTTGAAATGAGGAAAGACGTTCTTATATGAGTTGAATCTATTTTTGTAGCCCGTAAGTTCATTTTTGTTTTAACTTTCGTTTTTTTTAGGTGGTGGTGTTGGGAGAGTTAATTTATTATAGTAGATTCGTATATTTAATTTGCTTGTTTATAAATACACTAGCAGGCTACACCCGCTTCGCTGATCACTATTTTTGAATGAATCTATGTAATTAATGAATTCTCAACATTGCATTAATTTTTATCATGTGAAAACAGAAAAAATATTCTGATCGGGAAAACTGTTGCACCGGGTCCCCACCTGCCTTCGGCAGCGCAGACCATTGTGCGCTGCGCGCGCGCATTTATGTTCGACGTTCTTAATGAACCACTATATTATCGTAAGGGAAAAACATAAATATAAAATACAAAAACATTCTTCTCTCATCGGTGGGATGATCGGTCCGAGCCCCCACTGCCTGCAGCAGCGTATACACGCGCGCATGGCGCGCGTGTTCCTTTGCACACCGTTCCCGCCTCTCCTAATTATTTTACACTTTCAAAAATATCCGCAATTGTTTTCTCTGGCTTTTAAACCTGATAATACTAATTTCCAACGTTCTATCTGAATTTCTTCATTTTTGCCCCTGCGCCCGCAATAGATTTATCGGGCCTTAAAACCTAATAATACAAATTTTCAACGCTCTAAAGTGCAGTTTCCACTGAGGGTCGGTTGGAAATGTTTCGAGCGGCGCTATTCAGAATCCTTTGATGTGGTCAAGCGTTTGGACCTGGGTCTACGGGCTGGTTCGAAAAGGGATAATGCCTGGCTCTAACCCCCAGCTGAGATATTTGAGGGGCCAGAGGCAGATATCTTTGTCAATTTTGCATGCTTTCCTTTGAAGTAACTGCGCAATCTGATAAAAAAGGGCTACAACTGATGACAAGACATTTGTCTCTTTGTGTCGGAAGCGTGATTAATGACTTTTTGAACCTTGGTCTTGAACCTCCAGTGGAAACCGGCCTAAACTCTTATTTCTATATTTTGCCCCTTCGCCCCTCATTCCCTTCCCGTCTATCCTAATAATTTTTCCCTTTTGAAAATGTCTGCATTTGATTTGTACGCCCCAAAAACCTGTACGGGCCACTTTTGAACGGTCTTTTTGAACGGTAAATAAAAATCTGATGACGACAGATTTTTGTAAATAATTTGCGAAGGATTTATCTAATCATTAATTTTTGCATATATTAAACGAATAAAATTATATAAAATAGTTTAATATATACGCTAATTATTTTATGAAACATTTATCCAATCATAAAACATCCGAGTTTACTATATACACAATAAAGCTTATTTTGAATAATCATCGAATTTATTTTTATAATATTTCTTATAATAAGACTTAAAAAAAGATTATTATTATTATTATTTTTATTTTAAGTTTTCATTTTCCTTGAGAATTCATCTGAATCAATACATTTTATTAACATAATAAGAATTTGTTGCTTGGAATTTATTATCGGATCTACAATTCAAAAGATAAATAATGGATTTTTTCAATATTTTTTGTCAAGTGTTATAAAAATTACAAATAAGTTATATTTTTCTCTAGTAGTTATTCCCTCTTGAATTATAATAATCAATATTCATTCTCTAATACCCCATAAGATTTAATTAAAATAAAATATTCTTTAGTTAAAGCGAAACTCTCATACTAAGAAAACTTATACGTATTGGCTTTAAAGTGACGTTTTATTTTTAAAATTTAAAAAAGGATTTTTGTTAAAAACGTCTTCTACTTTTCATTATTATTTTTTGAAAATGCAAATGCAAATAGAATTAAAATTTTAAAAAAGGAGACATAACATATTTCGAAAAATAAATAAACAAATAAAATAAAATAAAACAAGCTTTTAAATAATAAATTTTGTAGATTTAAAATATTAAGAACTGTCGTATTGTCGAATTTATTCATTATTATTTCCTTTCTTTAAAATGAGAGTATATTTTTATCTTTTATTTATATTTTAATGAAATATTAAACAAAAAATAAATAAATAAATAATAAAAATAAAAATATTTTAATGCTCAATTATGAACAGGTATTTTTTTTTTTTTTTTACATTAATGAGTAATTATATGTATATTATGTATATATGCATTCATTCACTGCCATAAAAATTAGCGCACCAAGAAAGAGTTGTCCGAATGAAATGAAATTTTACACACATAAATGAAACATTGTTAAATGATTAAAAAATCAAAGCGAAATGATCGTTTGTTACAGGAAACATTTCGAAAGAATGGAGGTTTTAGTACCCTCTTGGGCTACCTCTAGCGTGAATGCACGATGCGATACGGGCGAGCATTGAAGTATACAAGTACCGAAGGATGTCCTGTGGCATCTCGTTCCATATTTGTTGTAAACATGCTTTTAATTCGTCCAAATTCGTACGCTGCCCAGCAGAGAGAGGAACGGTACAGAATATGGAATATTGTTATATCTCACGTGTATGATGCTAACAACCTATCGGAAGCACGTTAGACGTTTTCACTGTCAAGTCAAGTCAACGATGTGCTTCGGAGTACCTGCATTTGGTCGCAACCAATGCTTACCTCCAACGAAAAATGCGAAAAACATAAAAATAATTTTCCATAAAATAATTAAAAGCCAAATGGGTGAATTTAGAATTTTGATCTCTGAATAAATCTCCGCGTGAGCAGAGACCAATCAGAGTGAAGCACCAGGAGTTTAAAAAAAAAAAAAATTTATAAAATAAATAATAAATAAATAATAAAATAAATAATAAATAAATAACTCCTTGAAAAAACCTAAGTGTAACAGTGAAACTGTTACGTGCGTTGACGAGACGGTCTGGACGGCGAAAAGGAATTAAGAGTTGAGCAGGGCGCCCCAAGGGGCACAGGAAATCGCTCGGAGTCCCGCAATTAATAAAAAAAAAAAAAGGGGGCCATACAATTTTTTTTTTTTTATCCTATCATAATTAAAATTCAGGAGGATTAAAGTGAAGTGCATGCATGAATCCTATGAAAGTCTCAGTGTCCAGCCAGAAACTAAGTTCTGAGCTGGATCTGCGGACCTCTCAGAGACACACATAGCACTCACAATCCTCACTGAAAGTAAAACGAGCAAAAATCGCAGAGGATTTCGACCTGAAACTGAAAGCCAATCAGAGGCCAGGAAATCGGCCAATGAGAGGAGACCTCAGATCCCTACACTAAAATACAATGAAATTAATAAAAAATTAAAAAATAAGCCAAATAATAAAAAAATATACAGCAATTAGGAAATTTTGATAAAAAATAATTAAAAAATAAGTAACATTTTCACTAGAAAGAAGGTTCAAAGCTCGCGACTGACAAAGATCAGTAGATAAGCCTGATACTAGGGTTAGCCAAAGCTAGATGAACATTTCGTTCAATCTAGGGGAGATAGAATTTTGGATGGAAATACTAAGTTAGGTGACTCCGGAAGTTATACTCCTACGCTTTTTAGAGACGGGGAGAAAATCATCCCCTCTGACTAAAATAGCCAGAGGCCGTTTTTTACCACGACCGACTCTAGCGTCGTATCTGTGAATAGAGTCCAACAGAGGATTTCCAACATTAGGAATGGATCTGTGAAACTTCAATGCAAGTTTCCGAAATTGAGCATAAATAGGCTTAATTCGGAGATCCCGATGAATAGTATCATTGCGGACGTAGCGAGTAGCTTTCAAAAACCTGCGCAATAGCTTGTTTTGAAACTTTTGAATTTTATCCAAGTTGGTTTTCGAAGCAGATCCGTATATCATACACCCGTAGGTTAAGATAGGACGGATCATGGATTTATATAGTAATAATTTATTTTTGATGGACAGGCGGCTATTAAAAGCTAAGAGAGAATGAAGGGAATGCGTGGCTCGTTTGGCT
The DNA here is from genome assembly GCA_963930645.1 of Salticus scenicus. Taxonomy (NCBI): domain Eukaryota; kingdom Metazoa; phylum Arthropoda; class Arachnida; order Araneae; family Salticidae; genus Salticus; species Salticus scenicus. The sequence continues at coordinate 339,345,809 of OZ005650.1, read as the reverse complement.
TTACCCAGAGTTTCTGAGATGTGACGAGACCACGTTAATTTGGAATCAATATAAACTCCTAAGTATTTATAACATGTCTCCCAGGGTATGGGTTCATTATTTAAGAGAAAGTTAGTGGAGGTGTCATAGTTTTTATTGGTGAAAAATATGGCGGCACTTTTGGAACTGTTTACTTTGATTCTCCATTTCCGTAACCAGATCGAATATTTATTTAGATAATTTTGAAGTACTTCAAACGCAGCGTTTGGAGTGTTTCGTTTACAGCAAATGGCAGTGTCGTCAGCGAAAGTCGCTAAAGTGACGTCAACATCACGCGGAAGATCATTGGCGTAGATGTTGAAGAGGAAGGGCCCCAGCAGAGAACCTTGAGGGACAGAACTTAAAATGGGTGAAGGGTTAGAGATAGAGTTTCCGACTTTAACGGAAAAAGATCTATTGCTAAGATAGTCATAAATAATTTTAGTTAGTTGGTCGGGAAGACCAATAGATATTAGTTTATGAATAAGGCCAGCATGCCAGACCTTATCGAAAGCTTTTTGAACATCTAGAAATATAACCCCCGTTACACCTCCAGATTGGAATCCGTCGTGAAGAATTTCACAAACTCTCCACAACTGTTGTTGTGTTGAATGACGTGGACGAAACCCGAATTGTTCAGGCATAATCACATCATGAGAGTTTGTAAAATCAGTTCACTGTGCCTCAAATATGAATGGTATTTATCACCTTGTCTCAGTGAGAAGAGCAGTTTTTGTGTTATACAACTTCTTTGGTTTAGCAAGATTTAGACTTTTTGTAGGTAAGTATTACGAATTTTATAATATGTTTACTAAGCAGTAAAATGAGTGAAAACTTAATGTCATTTCCAGCAGGGGGGGGGGGGGGGGTTGAGTTTGTTAGAGGTCTGATTCTCATGAACTCATTTTTATCATGAGGTGGTTGAGGTTGATTGATTCGCCAACATGGTGATTCGGGTAATATGGAATATTAAATGTTGCATATTATTTGCGATTTTTGTAAAACTTGAATACTGATATTTTTTTCAATACTGTTTATTTTGAGTAATAATTTCAAAATAAAATGTTTTAATTGCAATTATTCATGATTTTCTATAAAAAATACTACCTTAATCCATTTTATCCTTTAAGGAAATGTGTACTCCATATTTCTGTTCATAACTATTCCATATTACCCGTTTTTTCCATATTACCAAAAATAGCTTTTTTTTTTTTTTTCTTTTTCTTAACTAAAAATTTGGTATGTAAACTCTATTTTTTATAACATAAAACTATCAAAAGCACATTAACAGCACTTGAAAGTTTGAACAATCGAATTCAAAATGATTCAAATGCTTCAGTTGACGCTGACTTCAAATAAAATTAGTATTCCATATTTACCTACTTTCCTCTATATATCATCATAACTTTTATATATTCTATTTGTAATTCTATCTACCTTTCTTCTACCGTTACAAATTTCGTTTTATATAACAAGTTATATAAATAAAACGGAAGCGAAATTAAATTAATGCAAATTTCGTTTTTATTATTATTTTAAAACTGTTTAAAACCATAAAAATGTGCAGAGAGAAAAAAAAATTCTTTTAACAGTAAACTAAAATATATTTTATTTTAAATGACATACCACTGGTCCCATCGCTTAGTTAATTTTAAAATTTTATTTACAAATGGCAAAATGTTTCTGTGGAAGAGGCTTCAGTTAATTGATTCTGTGTTATACAAAGAACGTTAGCATCAGTATTTAATTTCCTCTGACAGAGCAATAGGTTTGGGTAAAATTCCTTCAGGAAAATTTAATTTTACAAAACAGGATTACAAAATGAAATGCCTTTATTAGTTACATATTTTTGACAGAACTGTGGTTTGAAGGATAATCTCCAAGGAGGAAAAATTTAAACATATTCTCACTTTAATAAGTAAACAATTTATAAGAAAGTATAATAAATTAGTTAAAAAATTGCTTTGAATCAAAATTAATAACAACGACCCTTCATCAGACGAAAAAATAGGTACGTGTATAGCATGAAAGCAGCAAAATTTTTATTCATCTGCACTGAATATAAGTATTTCGGCGCATTTTTACTTTCTTCAGCGTATACATACACACATATCTATCTATATATATATAAAGAAAGTCTGGATTATTCAAAATTTTCGAACTCCAGTTTTTGACGGATTTACACGTTTTGAGATGCCCTGAACACGATTTGACTTTTTTTTTTTAGAAATGTCAGTTTGTATATGTGTATGATAAATTTTGTGGACGCTGTATTTCACGGATCAATGAACGAAATTTAACCAAACTTGGTATTTAGTTGGACCTTGACTAAACTGGTGCTGATTACATATGGGAATCAATCGCTTAATAAATGGTGTGCTCAATCGCTGTGATTCCATTTTTTCTAAATTTTTAATATAGCAATATAGCACAAAATTTCGTATAAATGTACATAATGAGAGTTATTTTTAGCGCATGATTGTATATAGGATTAACAAGAACTATTGATAATAGTTGTTGTAAACTTGGAAATAAAGCGTGTGCATGTAAGGGAACCGCTCTCCTGTCTGGAGGTGTAAATTTTCACTATAAGCATCTTTTAAAAGTACTCGTCAATTCCTTTAAATTGAATGGTTAAAACACTGATCTATAATTATTTTTCTTTTTCTTTTCTTTTTTTTTTTTCTTTTCTTTTTTTTTTTTAATGGAAAAGAAAACAGAAAAAAAAAATTGCATTTCTTCTGATGTTGGCATAAAACTGACTTTCTTTCGGCATTTAGTGTTATACTTCGCTGAGATAAAAATCCTGCATTCATCATGGAGAATAATTTTAATAAATAACTTCTGCTGCGTGAATCTGTATAAGATTATGTAGAAAAAAGTCTTTTGGTGGCGACAACATACTAGTTTTACAAGATTCTTGTGTTATTCTAGATGCGCATAAAGTAGCTTTCTCAAAGTATCTCAGTAATTTATTTCGTAAATCGTAAAATAGATAAAGTGAGGGGAAAAGCCCATATCATCTGCAGTATGCTATGGCTATCGAAAAATTTTCTTCCAGATGATTCTAACATATTAATTGGTATGAAAACTCTGTAAAGCCTGTAAAAGGATGGGTAACAAAGCAACTTATGAGCTGATAGTATTTAAATTTAACGTCATAGTTTTTCATGATAATCATCATACATAAAATGTTTTTTGCAATTACACTTTATAAAAGGCGATATATTATAGCGCCGTCTCATAAATGGGGAGGAAATGCAGCTTCACATCGACACCAGAGCGATGCACTATCTAATAAACACCAAATTATGCCAAGATTCAACTAAATATAGAATTTCTTAGAATTGCATACATTTTTACTTGAAATGAAACACATATTTTGGTAACATTCGTTCAGATAGACAGATATATTTTTTTTAAATGATCAATTCGTGTTCTGGAGCAGTCAAAATGCATAAATCCATTGAAAACTGGAAATCGAAAATTTTTACGAATCCAATTCTTTTTTATGCATATATATAGAAGAAAAGTAAAAAATATTAAGATATATTTTCCCTCGAATATATATATATATATATATATATATATATATATATATATACATTATTTGAAATGTTTTGATACAAAATCGAATAATTTAAACTGAAAATTATTTTACATGTTGAGTCCAAATGATTTTCATCTCAGGAAAATAAAAGCCTAACAAAGTCAAATTTGTGCCGTACATATAACAACTTAAAAATTGTCCTTTCCCTTTTTTTAAAATAAAGTAGTATTTGCTTACAATTATTCTAGTTGATCCAATTGTTTCAAAGGTATTGAAATTTCTTTTGAAAATTACAAATATTGAAAAGCTCTCGAAACGGGTATCCCCCCCCCCCCTCCCCCCGAGAGGAAGGGAGAAAATGTTCCTACATATACAAAACTTTCATCCTTGACTGTCATAATTACCAATAAAAATTTTGATTTTTCTAAAGACTTATTGAAAATAATCCTCATTGAATACATTTATAAGAAATTTTGTTTTATGCTGTTATATTAATAATGATATCAAAAAGGAAAAGAAAAGAAAACAGCAGGACTGCATTACTTTTTGAGCGATGCTTTAAAAATTGATAAACATCAATTTACATCAAGCTGCAACTAAATATAAAAATTTCATGAAATTCTGGGCATTGATTCTAAGTCTAGCGCTGTCACATAATTTTTGTCGCAGACACAGTATGATCTAAGCGCGTTCAGGGCCTCTTTAAGCGTATAATATCGTCAAAAGCCAGAAATCGAAAATATTTTCGAATCCAATATTTTTATCATATGAATGTAGAAGAAAGTAATAAAACAGATAAAATAAGTTTACATCGAAACAGAGAAGTGTAAAAAGTTTAAAGTGGCATATAATTAATTATTATAAAATATTTGTGAAATATCACGAGAATTTCATAATTATTAACCTTTTCTGTGTAAAAGAAAAAATCCTTTTTAGAAAAAAAAAAAAAAAAAAAAAAAAAAAAAAAAAACATGAATTTTTAGTAACATTGGTATTAAAGCAATATGATAAAAATCTGGAGTGATTCCACTTAACTTTCTGAACTTTAGGTAATTAACGATTGTTTAAACTAGTAAATCTGCAGATCGGGAGACTCAACGTCCTAATTGTATTAATTATCGCTCAGCAGATAATTTTTATTTATTCCATATTATTTAAAATAATTATTAATATACATGTATGTAATACATATATATAATTAATTAACTCACAACATAAACAGATACGTTTCTGAAAGGGGCGCCCCCATCAATCCCCCCCCCCCATGTTTTCTAATTGTCAATTGCATATTTCATTGTAACTCATAGAGTTGTGTTAATTCCCTGTGACTCACAAAAACTTATACCAAATTTCAAAGCAAATGATTTTATAACATATACTGAAATAATTTTGTAAACTATTATTACTGTAAACTAATTACTAATTCTACGCCTATCATTTTCTTCACGAAATCATGCTTTAACACATTCCAATAACATATGTTTAAAACCAATGTAACATTTAAAATGAGATAAAAGATACAAAAATTTAAAACTTTAAAAATACATTTTAATTAAAAAACATTAAAACATAAGACAGACGTTTCGGCTAGAACACTAGCCCTCCTCAGTGTCCTGTTTATTACCTCCTCAGTGTCCTGAACATATGTTTATTCCGCTATGTTAAATGGAGTGTAACCATGTTAAAGAGCACTTATAAAACAGACTGTCTATAGACTGTAATAGTACAAAATTCTTTTGCGTGTACAGGAGCCACATATGTTACATACACCAATAAAAAATGTACAACTATTTGCTTGTAACTTACTAATAATACTGCTCGACATGAAAATCGCCCCCACCATTTTGGCAAATTCTTCTGTAAAATGACTTCCTGATTCCGACTATGACGCCCATTTTGCCCTATCACCCACAGTTTTTTTAGAGACGGCCCCCTATTTTTATCACTTTTTGGTGATTTTGTGGCTATAAATTTGATTTTTAGGGGGAGGAGAGGATTATTTTAACTGTTAAATATCTTCTGAGGGGCTACAGAGTTGGAAGATTCTAGAACATGAACAATTGCGACAAGGGGAAAATTTAGGGAGGATTTGCCACTGAAATTATGAATTACATTTCTTATATTTTTTTAATCAATTATCATTATTATTTATTAAACATTATATATTTTTTGTTTTTAACTATCAAAATATTTCTTTTTCATTTTCCATGTCCATAAAATGACCGAACAGTGATAAAAATTGAAGGAGGGGGTGGTATTTCTAGAAAACGGTGGGAAGTCATATTCATTCAAAATGGAAGTCATATTCGGATTCAGGCGGTCATTTTGCATAAGAATCAGCACGAATGGTATCAGAGCTCGATATTTTTTTTTTTTTTTTTTTTTCAGCACAGAAACATTATTTGACATCACTTGTATAATTATACAATGCCATATATATAGTGTGTGTGTGTGTGTATTTTCTTTCTTTCTATCCTTTTTTTTTTTTTTTTTTTTTTTTTTTTTGGTGTGTGTGTGTGCGTGTGTGGTGGGTCCTGTAAATAAATTATTTGGTCTATGCATATCCTTTTCTAGGTGAAATATTCTTTTAAGCATCTTAATAATATATGCAAATTCTGTCATGTTGAATGCAGCATAAAAGCATTAAAATACGCTTAAATAAAAGTCTGTCCATCGACTCTAATGTTATGAAATTCTTTTGTGTGTCCCTGTAAACAAACTGTAACCATTATATAATCAGTAAAAACTATACAAAATACAACTTATTCTACGTAGCTCATGAATAATTGTTTGACATAATTTCGAACAATTATGATTACGTAACATAGTCAGGGCACTTTTGTAAGGTCCTGTACATTAATGATGTAGTCTGTGCACACATTTTTCTACAGAAAACATACCTTTAAGCATTGCAGTAACGTATGTTTATTTCCTTTTCATGAATGCAGTGTAATTATGCTAAATATTTTAAAAGAAATAGACTGTAAAGAATAGACTGTTCATAGGCTGTAATGATAAAAAATATTTTGGTGTGTTCCAGTACACTAACTACAAACAGAATGCCCACCCAAAATTATGCAGCTGATTCAGTGTGCTTCATGAACGTATGTACCAATTTGCAAGTCAATCTGGTGATTTTTGCGGCCGCTATCGCGGTACAGACATTTAGATAGTTAGACAAACATACAGTACACAAAAACATTTTAGACTTCCCATGCAGGCCTCCACTGACATATCGATAAATTAAATTAAGAGAAGTCTGAAATCAATCAACTCAATCGGAGGAGGCATTTAACACTATTACACTTCAAATAATTTGAGCCCGTAATCCATAATAATAAAAATATTTCGTTATGTCCCTATAAAAATCTAGCACTAAAATCTACATAATTCGTGCGACGGTAACCTATAACATATATATGTATATATATATATATAAATTTTCAGCTCAATCGGATAAGCTATTTAGACATTATTGTACTTCAAATAATTTCAACCAATAGGCCATAACGATAAAGAATATTTTGTTGTGTCTGTAAAAAACTTATAAGTTTTAGATTCACCAAAATTTATACAGTTCATGCGATGGTGGCCTGTAACATGCATATAAATTTTCAGTTCATTTGAATAAGGCCTTTCGACACTGACGCACTTTAAATAATGTGAGCCCATAGAGGCCATATTAGTAAAGAATCTTTCGTTGTGTCTCTGTAAAAATCTAAAAGTGCTAGATTCACCAAAATCTGTACAGTTCATGCAATCGTTGACCTATCATGTGCATATAAATTCTCAGCTCACGGATAAAGCATTCAGACGCTATCGCACTTTAAATAAATTCAGTCCATAGGCTATAATGATAAAGAATTTTTTGTGTATTCCTATTAAAAAAAAAAACTCTAAGTTCCCGATTCATCAAAATCTATGCAGTTTGTGCTACGGTGACCTAACATACGTACGGATTTTCAGCTCATTCTGACAACGGTGACCTAACATACGTACGAATTTTCAACTCATTCTGACAAAGTGTTTAGACGCTATCGTGTTCACACACACTCATACATACATCACGAAAAATAGTGTAAACTCATAGATATCTCTAAAAGGGAACTCCTGTCAAGACCAAAATTGAAGGTGTACAACTAGACATCATGATAGTCACAATTGCAAATATAAGTTTGCAACATTCAACGACCACTCCTTTTTGAGCAATGCGAGATACAAAATTCATTTCGCAAATCATGAATACAATGGTTTCCTTACATATAATGTTTGGAAAGTAATAATAACAACTGTATTCAGTTTGTAAAACTACCGCATTCCCATTATCCGCCTAAACCTAACTTTTTTTTTTTTTTTTTTTTTTTTTTGACAATTTTTTATTTAAGTTAATCATTTAATAATAGCTTGCCATTTAAGAACTGAAACGGAAGCAGGTCGTGATTTTATTTCAAAAGAATAGTAACATTAGTTAAAAGCGAATTCCCCTCAAGGAAATTTTCTTCTATTAGATAAGGGGTTAGCGAACATCACTTCCATTTCAATTATTGTCACAGAAATATGAAAATTGGTTTGCATGCTGTCTAGACTCTTTATTTTCATTGAAATGTGTTATGTTTTTCTCTTTTTCATCAAAAATATTTTTAGTAATGTTTAGCGAAACTTTTAACTTATAAAATGAAAACATTAGCAACAATATGGCATTTATTAAACGAATATATATATTCTTTTAGCAAATGTATAATTTTAAATATTTACACTCTTTATTAGATAAAAAAAATTTTATTCACTCGAAAATATAATAAGTTTTCATTAAATATACAGCATGAATTTCCCCACATATACACAAAATAATACATATATATGTTAAATATTTACATATAAAAATTAATTTGGAGCAATTTGTACGAGTAGCAAAAATAAATAAGTAAATAAATATTTCTTCATTAAAATGTAAGACTCTATTTTAATATTTTTGGAATATTCTGTATATTTTAAGATTCATGCTTTGTGTATTCATGCTTTATATTGTGTAATGAAATAATACTATGTTCGACAATCCCATTGAAGAAATTACATATTAAGCAAAATATACTTCAGAAAATGTCATTTGAAAATTATAAATTTCGTATATATATACTGATATATTTCGAACTAAGCTATATAATATCTCATTTGAAATATTCTTTATTTCAATTTATTGCAAATTTTGAAAAAAAAAAAAAAAAAAAAAAAAAAAGGCATTAAAATTTTAAAACAATGATAAAATATCGCCGATTGTGTAATACATACTAATACATTTTCTAATTAATGTAATAAATTATAAATAGAAATCAGTTTTAATAGATGTATCGAAACTCCAGTCTTTTTTTTTTTTTTTTTTCTTTGCGATATTCTCAAACATTAAATTTTCATTTTTAATTAACTTATTAAATTATAAAAATAAGTTGGTTGGTTGGTTGATATGGTTTTAATTCGCACTAGTGCTTCACAATTACAACAATAGGCACCCAGGATTAATTAATCATGGAAACATACTATAAAACTTACCATATAATTATATAGGTGGAAGAGTAATGGAAGAAATAATATTGATAGGCACACTGTATTGACAAAAATCTATACGTGATAGAGAAAAACTGGTTTCATTTTTGGTTTCAGCACACCAAAAAACAAAATTATACAGACACGACATTATTTCATTATTTAAAACATGAAAATCTGACATTGACAGATTTTAATTTAGTGCCAGAGGCCTACTGCTAAACTTGTTAATATCGACAAATTCTTCTTTAGTTAATTCGTGACGATCTAAATTCCATGATAAAGTTTGCATTAAATCAAACCAATGTGTTTCAGCTGCAGATACTGTAACAAATAACGTTGGAAGTCCAAACTGTCTTATAGCCGTAAAACAACGTTTTTTCTCTTTTTCCCAATGAGGGGGAGGTGTGCCTTGGGGGGGACTCATGTCAAAGGTGTGCCTTGGGGGGGGACTCATGTCAAAGTTGTACCTTGGGGGGGACTCATGTCAAAGTTGGGCCTTGGGGGGACTCATGTCAAAGTTGGGCCTGGGGGGGGGACTCATGTCAAAGTTGGGCCTGGGGGGGGACTCATGTCAAAGTTGGGCCTTGGGGGGACTCATGTCAAAGTTGGGCTTTGGGGGAGACTCATGTCAAAGTTGGGCCTTGGGGGGACTCATGTCAAAGTTGGGCCTTGGGGGGACTCATGTCAAAGTTGGGCCTTGGGGGGGACTCATGTCAAAGTTGGGCCTTGGGGGGACTCATGTCAAAGTTGTACCTTGGGGGGGGGACTTATGTCAAAGTTGGGCCTGGGGGGGACTCATGTCAAAGCTGTGCCTTGGGGGGACTTCATTCAATAAATCCCCATTCAATAAACCGACTGAAATAGGCCCTTAGCACTATTAAGAGTGTATTATAAAAATTCGACAACGCTGTACCGACTGAAATAGGGGTACCTTGGGGGGGACTCATGTCAAAGTTGTGCCTTGGGGGGACTTCATTCAATAAATCCCCATTTAATAAACCGACTAAAATAGGCCCTTAGCACTATTAAGAGTGTATTATAAAAATTCGACAACTGTACCGACTGAAATAGGCCTCTAGCACTAACAACAACAACAACAACAATAATAATTATTATTATGAGAAAAGGGCACTAAATTTCAATATTAATAAGGAATTGTTTTACTACAAGTTACCTGAGAATAATCTGAATTTTTATTGTACTACTATTATCAAACTGCTTTGAGTTAACTGTCCGTGATGTCTAGTTAACTACTAATTGAATTAAAAATTAAAATAATTTTACATTAGGTATCTATATATTGACTTCCTATTTACTGTTAATCAGTTCTTATATTATTATTCTTAATATTAAACTCGAGAAAAAGATTAAAAAAAAAGAAGAAGAAAAAGTGCATTAAAATAACAATTTAAAACTGGAATAGTACCATTATGCCATAAAAAAAATGATTTTCAACGCATTTAATAAAGTATGAGCAGAGATAAGTTTCAACAAATGTACATTAAAATTACTATTCTTTTTTCATCTTAGACTATCACTACATATTGTGTATTATGATACTCCGATTTCCATGTAATTTGTGTAATACGACAATGGCATTTCATTTCATTTCGACAATGAAATTTCAAATTTATTACTTTGATAGGCTCATATCCAATATATACAGGGGTGTGAAAATTTTTTTAGAACAGTTATGAATTTTCAACATTTTTTTTTCATATATATATATTTTTTATACATAAGTGATTTAAGAAAAACGTTTTAATACTTTTCGTTAAAATTTAACAGTGATTGTGACTACAGTTCATTCAGTGTTTTCAACCCAATAAATATGTTTAAAACTCCATAAAACTAATATATGCTATTCAGGTTTTTAAGATTTTCTATGGGATGCTTTCTATTAAAAACATACATCTATCAACACTGGTATGTGCATACAAATTCATAAAATAATTGGATACATTGCGGTCAAAGAGAAGTACTTTTCGTGAGCACATTTCAATGTCTTTATACGGCGCTAAACATATAAAAACAACATATAATATCTAGATGCGAAAAGGATATTTTAATAGAAGAAGCTTGAGATTAACATTAATGAATCCTTTACAGGGCCACACAACAATATTTGGATTCACTTTGGGAAGTTATGTGAGGAGCCTTTCCAGTTTTGTTACGCATTTATTACAATTTTACATGTATAAGTTTCAGTGGTGTTGAAAATTATATGCCATATATATGATGTACAATTTCAACACACACACACACATATATGTTAAAAAATTCATAATTTAATATTCAAAGTGCATTTTATGATTTTTTATCATATTATAAAATTATAATTAAGAAGAGAACTATATAAATGCGCAGTTTTTAATGGGATTATAAATATAATAATAACTTTAATTTATTGTTTACGTTGGTCATGATGGAATGAACGTATATATATATATATATATTAAGGTCTTGTTTCCTATAATAATTTAAAACAGTAATCCAGTAATATCGTTTTAAGGTAATTTTTTTTTTCATATTTCATTAAAATTTTTACTTATTAATTGTTTTCATATCTGTACTAAAGACTTTACAAGTTATTTAATTTAGTTATAAAATATTTCTTTTGGTTATTAAGGATTTTGGTGACATTTAATCTTCTGTTATTCCTAATTTTACTATGTTGCACTATTTTAATATAGACATATATACAGCCGGCAGCAAAATTATTCAAGCACACATCGACATTTTTCTTTTTTTCTTCTTCTTCTTCTTCTTTTTTTTTTTTTCATGATGGATTGCTAATTTTTATTACTAACTTACTTTTTTATACACAGCATGAAGACTAAGATTATGATTCGGCAAATATTTGCCTAGCAACACAGTATTAGGTGCGCATCTTTTAAATAGGAATCATTGCACGTGCTTCAATAATTTTGCTGAGCCGACTGTACATGTAACAATAATAAATAAAAATTATTTCGAAATTGAAATAAATGATTTATCCAATGAGAAATTTTCGAAAATTTCGCGAAAGGGTTGGTGATCGCTAAATAACGAGCGAAAAGGGAGAAAAAAAGAAAAAAAAAAAAAAAAAACTACCTGTATTCCATCTGGCGATGCCCAGCCGGATATTTCTGAAAACGTTTCCTCGCCATAGCATGCCGAGAATGAAATAATGAAGCAGAGCGTGGCCCCCAGGATCATTGTTTTTCCTGCTAACACTTGGAAATAAAATTCGACCGCTGCCGAAGACAAGAAAGCGCGTATTTGAAAGGGAGATGCTCTTCTCAAAGCATTTATATACCCGCCTCTATGTTCGAAATACTCGGTGCGCACAAGTGCTTATGCTTCGAAGAGAAGGTGCGCATCAGCAATAAACAAAAAATTACAGAGATGACATTATCGAAATAGAATTATATTAATACATTAGAATATGCGTATTTTCATTGTGCAGAATTAGCGGTTCGGTGGAAATTTTCAGCTATTTTATTTAAATTATACATGGTATGGAATGGTATGTACCATTTTCCGTTTTTCGCCCCTCTAATCAGCAAATGTTTTTATTTTCATTTAAAAAATTTTAACAGCTTTTCCGTTCCTTTAAAATAAATAAATAAGCGCACAGCAGACAAAAGCATTGTTCGTTTTCTGCTCAAACTGACATTAAATGCTCTCATTTGTTTAAGTTTTTATCAGTTATGTTTTGTGTAATAAGTTATATTCTTAGTTCAAATCGCCGATAATCAAAGCCACTATTAATCTATGGAAAAATTAGTATGTTGTGGCCACCACATGACTTTCTTCTATATTTTCCTATACAAATTCACTCAGTAAAAATAATTTATTAAAATTATTATTTAAAAAAATTATCTTTCATGATAATTCAGACGATTTCCATATTAGAGAAGTAGTATAACACTAAATATATATATATATATATATATATATATATATATATAAAGGAAAAAAAAAAAGAAAAAGAAAGAAAGAAAGTTAATTTTATTAACAATATTACATTTAAAAAAAATTTGTTAAAAATGAAAAAAATCGATAACTTTGTTTTAAATTATCGCAGATCGATGGTTCAACCATTCGTTTTAAAGGTATTGTCGAGCTCTTTTGAAAGATATGTATAATGAAAATTTACTTCCCTCGAGGGGGGGGGGTGCTACCTCCCCAGGGGGGGGGGGGAGGCGAGGCTCCTACATACACAATTTTTTTTTTCCCAGTTGACTATCTCTATTACAAATAATTCTTTTAAATTTCATAATGATTATTAAAAAATAATTCTCTTTATGCACATTTATACAAAATTTTGTCCTATACCACCATGTTAAAAATTTAGAAAAAGCGGGATGGCAACGCAAGCTGTTGAACAATTTTTACCAAAAGTTGATAGGCACTAATTTATGTCAATGTGTAACTACATACCAATTTGTATGAAATTCTGTGCAGTAGTACCTGAGATACAGTTGCCACAAAATTTTGTCACACACACACACACACACACACACACACACACAGATAGACATTTTCTAAAAATGGTCAAATCGTGTTCTATAGCTCTCAAAACATGTAAATCCATCAAAAACCCAAGGTTGAAAATTTTTACGAATCCAATACTTTCTTCTATTGAATATAGAAGAAAGTAATAATTCCCGTTATCACTCATTTACATAGGTTTTGATCCCGTTTTCACATACAGAAAATTCGCAACTGTTAAACTGGTTATCGTTTTCTAAAAATTGATTTTTTTTTTTTTTTTTAGATTTTTAGTATTTTATTTTGAAGCAGTAAAACGGGATTTTTCTCTAAGTAAAATTTTGTATTTTACAGCTTCAAAATAAATATTGAAAATTAAAAACGCCAATTTTTGAAAACAATAATCAATTTAACTTTTATGAATTTTTTGAAAGTGAAAATGGAATTTGAAAATATGTATTAGTTAATGAGTTATAGTGGGGTTTATTTTCTCATAGATTAATACTAACTTTGCCTTCCGGTAATAATTCGGTATGACTTAAAAGGTTTATACGGCATAATCCTAGCATATTTCTTTGATAGAAGTACGAGTCCAAACAACAGATAAAGATGAAAAAAATATATATATAAACGCGAAAATATAATTTGTCAATACTTTATCAGGGGCATGCATTAAATTATTGCATGAAAAAACATAGGTACTTTCGGTAAATATGCAATTTTAAAGTTAGATATAACAGATTTATATGCCCTTAAACCTCAAATGGAATATTTTAATTTTATTCATTTTACTTATCAATGTGCAATGATACAAGTTAATTGGTTTATCTACCTTAGCCATTATTTTGCCAATATATTTTTGCTGTATATGTATGTATATATACATAAAATATATACAGACTATAAATTGTAAAAAATATGAACATAATTGTGAATTTTCAGATTTTTGTTTTATTATTATTTTTTTTTAATGCTTGCAATAATTCAAGAAATATCATTTCACTTATTATCATAATTTAAAATTCAGCCTTAACAATTTAACGAAATTAGAAATGTTTATGACTTAGGTCTGTTTGCCCGTCTGTCTGTTTTTAGAACTTCATTTAACACTTTCTGGCTATAGTTATGCATCATATCATAAACACCAAGCCATAATTATCTTCCAATATCATTGGAAAATATAGAAATCGCAAAACGTACCTGAAAATGTACCTCCGGCAATTTCCGGTAACAAATCCTAATATTTTTGAGTGACCTTGTAAATGATTCATTAAAATTAATTAAATCCTTTTCTACAGGAAACATCCTTTATTTCATCTGAAAAATAAATGATGATTTCGCATATTTTAACGCAATTTAAGTATGGTGAAGTGCGCTTATAAGAAATACAAATCTTAGACTGTAATGAATCCTAATTATTTTTCTACTCCTTGTACACTAATCAATTGTTTCATATATACGATACTTAATAGAAGCCATACTTAAAGCAAATTTGAAAAACATGATTAACTTATATCAGATTTCAGATATATGAAATTCTAAAAAATATCTATGAAAACGTGAACAAATAGACGAACAAAAATTATAAACTCTTTCTAAATTATTCGTTAAAAAGTGTTAAAAGTAATCTTAAAAAAAGAAAGATCAATTATATTAACAACTGAATTATTTTATTTAATTATTTCATGTATATATAACGAAAATTAATCAAACAAAAAATTATAAATTCACAATTATCTTAACATTTTCATTCGTCTATATATATTTTCTGAGAAAAGCTTTAAATATTTGTTTCAAAAAGAGCGTTAAAAGGTCATTCCAAGTCACTGTTAAACTTGAATTGAAGAGCTTTATGGAAAAATATGAACAATTGTATCGTTCGAAAGAATTAATCAAGAGACTTCCTTCACCAGATCGCAAAAGAAGAAGGAGGAGGTAAAAAAAGAGGCACGAATGGTGTTAAATGGAGTAACTTTAAAATACTTTTCTCAAAAGTTCCAATTGTTTTTTTTCTAAATTTTAATTAAAGATATTAAATTTTAGCTGTTACAAAACTTTATATACAATGAATTATTAATTTATTGCACACAAACACATATAGCGCTCGATGTGTACGTCAGTTAAGAGGCTATATTTTTTCCAGGCGCTTCTTTGATTAATTCTGATGAAATTCCGTTTTGTGCGCATTCGATTAGTTTTATATCATTACTAGCAGGCTTTGCCCGCTTCGCTGGTCATTATATTGAAATGAACTCTAAAACTACCATATCATTAATAAGAAAAAAGAAAAATCTCAAAAAGAAAAAAAAAAAAAAATGAAATTAATCAAAATCTATGTTAAAATTCCAGCTCGCCACACGTGGAGTCTGCAGCGCCAATGCCTTACCTGCTTTTTAGCCCTTTGCGGGTAAAGTTGAAAGCTTTGCAAAATACCATGAAAACGCATATTGTGTACCCTTAATCAACACCCACACATCAAAATTCGCCATTCTAAGGTAATCTGGAACATATTTAAACTTGAAAAATGTGTTTTTTGCCTCGCCCGCCCCAAAGGAGGGGACGATAATTTCCCCAAACCCCTTTATAGAGTATGTTGTTTACACATACCTAACCGAGACGTTTAAAAATCGAGATATTGAGATTATTTGAAGCAGAGTTATGCTTTAAAATGCGCCCCCCCCTCCTCTTAAAGGAGAGAAGGGGGAGGGAATTTTTCAAAATCTCTTTATACTATGAGTTAGATATATATAACCGACCCACATATAAAATATCTCCTCTCTAAGATAATTTAGTACAGCGTTTCACATGGATAGCCCCCAAGAACAGTAGGGTGGAATTTCGACGGAATATCAAAACATCCCTTTGTACTGTGTGAGTTGAGTACGCATAATCAAACGACATATCAAAAAATCGCTTTCCTGAAATAATTTGGAGCAGAGTTACTCTTAGAAATGTATTTTGCTCCCCTGCTCTTAAAGGGGAGGGAGATGAAATTTCGCAAAATCATTTTATAGAGCGTGTTGGGAACGCATAACCAGCCCGCGCATAAAAAATAGCTTTTTTAAGATAGTTCGGAGAAAAATTACGTATGGAAACATGTTTTTTTTTGCCCCTCCACCCTCAAGGGGGATAGAGTGGAATTTCATAAAAAATCACTTTGTAGTGCGTGTGTTGAGTACGCATAACTAACCGATATTAAAACTCGAATAAACTACTACGTCAGAAATGCCAAAGAAAAATATTTGAGATGCATACAGCTGTTTCGGTAGCCTTAAGCATACCGTCTTCATTGCAAAAAGAATTCTGAATCTGGAGAAGTGCTCGTATATATAGGAGAGGGACCGAATTTAGTTCAACCAATAGGATTACGGGAAAGGTGAGGAGTGTGGCCAATAGGAATTTTGGAATGTTAGCTGTGTAAACAGTAGAAAAATTTAAAAAATGTGGACTAAATGTAAAATTTCCAACAATCAGACAAATAGGGAACAGCGAAATCACAATTTTCAAGGTTTTTAAAATTTTTATAAATATGAAAAGCTTCAAAGAAATCGAGTTCATGAATGGATTTAGGTCTGCAAATTATTTTAGCTGAATTAAATTTAAAATTATGATTTTCCTCCCAGCAATGTTTAGAAATAGCCGATTTATTGGTTTCTTGTTTGCGGACGTAATTCATATGATCTTTTAGACGAAATTTAAGACTGCGTTTAGTTTGGCCAATATATGATAAACCATACTGACAGGAAATACTATAAATGCCCCAAGAATTATGCATATCAATGGGATCTTTTAACTGAGAAAAGGTGAGTTTATTGGAAGGCGAAAATATTATTTTAAAATCATATTGTTTGAGAATTTTAGCTGTGGTTTGACTGGATTTAGGAAAATAGGGTAAAACAATACTGATATTAGAAGAGACTGATTTAGTAGACGAAATACGAGGGAGTTGTAATTTTTGGATAGCTTTGTCTATAATGGAAGGGTCACAACCTCTGTCAATTGCAATGGCTTTCAGGTATTTAATTTCAGATTTTAATAAAATAGGACTAGCGGGCTTTGCCCGCTAGCGGGTCAGTATTTTCAAATGAATCACTATAATTAATGAAACACTAACAGTAACTTTTAGTGTTAAGAAAAGAAATTTAAAAAAAAATCATTTGTGATTGGGTAAAAAGTCGGCCCGGGTCCCCACTGCCTTCGGCAGCGCAGTCCCGTGCGCGCTGCGCGCGCGTGTTCCTTCCCTGACCCTTCGTGCCCCCTAAAAAAAAATCATTTCTGATCGGGTAAAAACTCGCACCGGGTCCCCACTGCCTTCGGCAGCGCAGTCCCGTGCGCTCTGCGCGCGCACAAGTTAAGGGATACGCGCGCGGTGCACGCCTATTTCTTCTCCACCCTTTCAGGCCCTCTTAATTAACCTACGTATACCAATTTTGAACGATCTAACTCCTTTGGCTGAGATGCAAAAGAAAACGTAATCAGGAGACCTCAAAACGTGTAAATCTGGTGAAAACTTTCGATAATTTAAAAGAACTTTAAAATATCTTTCGAATGACGTATTAAAAATAATTGAATCATAATTAGAAATTGAAATATGAAAATATTACAGCGCCATCTGACGGTACAAATTTCTGTATTCCACTGTTTGATTCCAATTCAAAAAAGCTTTCTAATGATGTCTTACTTATGAAATTATTTTAATTAGTAGCTGAGATACAAAAGAAAACTAATTCAGGAAACCTCAAAACGTGTAAATCTGGTGAAAATTTTCGATAATTTAAAAGAACTTTAAAATATCTTTCGAATGATGTATTAAAAATAATTTAATCATAATTAGAAATTGAAATATTGAAATTTGAAAATATTACAGCGCCATAAATGAAAATTGATTCAGGACACCTCAAAACGTATAAATCTGGTGAAAATTTTCGATAATTTAAAAGAACTTTAAAATATCTTTCGAATGATGTATTAAAAATAATTTAATCATAATTAGAAATTGAAATATTGAAATTTGAAAATATTACAGCGCCATCTGGCGGTACAAATTTCTGTATTCCACTGTTCGATTCCAATTCAAAAAAGCTTTCTAATGATATATTACTTATGAAATTATTTTAATTAGTAGCTGAGATACAAAAGAAAATTAATTCAGGAGACCTAAAAACGTATAAATCTGTTGAAAACTTTGAATAATATAAAAGAACTTTAAAATATCTTTCGAATGATATATAAAAAATAAATTAATCGTAATTAGAAATTGAAATACGCGTATTAGAATATTGCAATTTTTTAATCGCAGAACCAAAACACGTGACTTATCGCTGCTTTTTTTTTTAATCGCAGTAGCAAAACACGTGACCTCATTAAATACCAGATGTCTCTCTTTCCGTTCAAGTTTTTTTTTTTTTTTTTTTTCGCTTTCCATCAAACATCGTTGAAGGGGTTGCCGTGGAAACGCCAACGAACACATTTTACGATCTCGTAGAATGAAGTCGTCTTATTCAAATGAATGCTTCAATGGCTAAAATTAAAAATTTACAACTCATTCAGTTTTTGAAATTTTCGCTCAATCTTTTGGGAATTTAAATGTTTAAGCGAGATCTATATACAAAAAAAAAAAAAAAAAAAAAAAAAAAAGAAATGATTTATCTCTTTACTCGGTCGCACAGGGCGTTTCGAAAAAGACAAACGCGAAAAAGAAAAATTTTCGACCCTTTTTAAAACTTTTTTTAAAAATATAAAAAATCCGTATTTAAAAAAAAAAAAAAAATGTACCGTAAGAATCGGTAATAAATGCTCTTTCTCGTGGTACAGGTGTATTTTCGATATCTCCAACAGATCGGCAGCGATGGGTTTAGAAAAACCCATGAAATTTCCTCTTTCTGCTTCTTCTTTCAAGGTAAGCGGCAGCCGGCGAAAATGGCGGACGCCTCCGATTTCGAATCGTTTTTTCGTTAGACAATGGTCGACGTTTTAATTAATATCTCCGCTAATTAGGGTCGCATCGTTTAGCAAATTAGATAACCCAGATCTGCGATAAATTCTCTGTCCATCGGTACCTGTTTGAAGTCCGTGCGACCGTTAGCGGCCGAGCTTTTGCTGCGTCAAGCCGTTTTTCACAGACAGACAGACAGACACACACACACACGCGTACAGATTTTAATAATATAAGGAGATTTGAACAAATATTAAAGGCATGGTTTACAAAAGTATAGAAAACAGTCATTTTTTTGTTAGGTGGTTGACATGAACGCGCATGGGGAGGAAGGGAGACTGCAAAATTTTTACGATAGACGGTGGTTGAAAATCCATTTACAATGCGAGAGACGAGGGTATCAAGAAATGGAAGGGAGCCATTATTTTCTATTTAATATGTAAACTGGATATTACTGGCAATTGAATTTAAAATTTCTAAGACATGGTCAATATTGTGACGAGATATGTCGATAAGCGTGAAAGTGTCATCAACGTAACAGGTCCAAAAAGGAAAAGATATTTTCTTAAAAAGTTTGCTTTCGAAATAGTGCATGTAAATATCTGCGAGAATTGGGGAAAGAGGGAAACCCATGGCTAAACCTTCAGACTGACGATAGAATTTATTTTGGAAAGAAAAAGTGGTTTGTGATAAACAAATGCGGGTAAGAGAAATTAATTCTTGTATTTCAAAAGATGTGAAATGAAACTCCTTTAATCTATTTTCGAGACAACAGAGAGCGCCACTTATTGGAACATTAGTGAAAAGAGATTTTACATCAAAAGAAACCATAATGAGATTAGTGTGAGGGCAGTTTTGAATATTTTTTGCAAATTTTATGGAATTCTTAACAGTATAACTGTTAGCAGCAAGAAGGGGAGCAATGCTTGCTCCCCTTAATAAGCGTACTATCTGTGCAAAAAATAAATAAACAAAAAGAAATCTAAAATTGAGGTATGTTGTTAAAAGAGGTTATGAAACAAAATTTGAAGAAACATGCTGGATTTTTATTATTATTAAGACTCCTATATAGGGAGCTGACGCATCCGCCATTCTTACGCTCAAAGGTTAACATAAGTACATTCTTCTGTTCAGTGTGGATTGCGCGAGATTGTTTTTAAACGTATTTTCAGATAATTGTTTATGTGAAATATGGGTGATTGTGTAGCCGTCAATTGTATAAATTACTCTAGTGACAATTTCGATTGTATAAGTTTTCAGTTGATAGAGCAGAATGGAGAAAATGGATTAAAAAGTTGTAGAAGTGGTTCAAAATTCAAGAGCTGAATTTTGCGAAATATTGTTACCTGTTTGATATTAAGGAGCTTTATTTTTAAGATTTAAGTTCTACATTAACATTCTGAAAGGCATTTAAATGACTCATTTACAGATTTAATTTTAAAAAATTGTATTTTTGTAACGATGAAAATAATTATTTGGTTATGAAATTTACTAGGGTTGTTGGCGAATTTTTTGACAGTGTTCGCCAATGTTTACTAATCTTTAAACAATGTCAGACGCGAACGGATTTTTTTCTCCATTTAAATTCTAACAGAATTTTGAATTTAAAAAAAAAAAAATACAAGTATAAAATTATGTATTTAAAATCTTAATACTTAATTTACTTAATTGCGATTTTCATTAACAATGATTTGAAAAAAAAAGAAGAGAGAGAGAGAGGGAGAGAATATTGTTTGTTACTATTCTTTGCATCAATGATAGCTGAATTTTGCGATTATTTTATGATTTCAGTTATCTATATTTTTAGAAAATGAAAATAAATGAATTAATAAAGTTTTTGACTCTTTAAATAGTAGGCTGTTTGCAATCTAATTTATATAGAGATATGTATCGATATATATCTGGATTCAACATTTTGAAAAATGCTAGGTAGCCAGTAAAAATTTTTAGCAGCGGTATAGATATAATCTCTTAGCCATATGACTTAAACAACTTAACCATATGACTTAATCTCTTAACCATATGACTTAAAAAATTTGTTTTTAAAATACTTAAAATGTTCAATGCCCAAACTAAAAGAATAATGCATAATATAGTAATAATAAACAGCATAACGTTAAATATTTTAAGTTATCGACCTACCAGCTGCGGACAGGTTCTATCCTCTAAACTGGTAGATGTGAGGTGCCGGGTTCAATTCCGGGCCGCGCTCGCCGGCCTAGCCATTCGGAGTTTTCTCCGAAACTTGCGTAAATACGGGCATCAAATTCCAAAATATTTATTTCAAGAAGCTATGATTGACTTTTGTGTGTGGTGCTATTATATGGAATGATATAGACGAAATTTTTTGATGGCCACAATATGCTAGCTTTTAATTAAGGACGTTTTTTTTAAGTTGTATAATGTGAGGGTAAAATATGTGATACTATAAGTGATTAAAAGAAAATAATGACATTTTAAATACCAGCCAATGACAGAAATGTTAAATATTTCAAAAAGTGTAATTTCTTACTATAATAATTTAAGTATTATTTATTTATAATGATCACATGTAATAAGAATAAATGACAGAAATTTGTTTTATTAATCGAAAATGAGATTAATTATGTAAATTAATTGTTATTTCAAAGACACTGAGATATATTAAAATTTTCACATATTTTCTCTAATAACATTAAAAAAAAAAAAAGGTGATATGAATATGTAATATTTTAATGGACCTGCTTATTCTTCATAAATTACTTTTAAACTGTTTAAATTATATCAATGGGGGATGTCTTCATCCCTTCTTTAGTTGTATTATGATTTTTTTTTATTACTTCTTTTACAAACATTTCAAATTTTGTTGAATAAAAGAATAAATAATGTAATTTTCCATTAATCACCTATTAGCATTCTTGTGATTCTTGAACTCTGTTAGAAAAGTTGCTCTAAATACAGGAATGTTACATTTCACTTTCTTAAAGTAATCTCGAAAATTGACCGACATTATTTAAACCAGTCAAATATTTGCTCCGTAAAAGCAATAATGACGCCAAGCGAGTAACACGTTTTAGTTCTGGTTTCGCTGAAGCGTAAAAATGGCCGCCGATGCGTCAGCCTGTATTATAGGAGCTCTAATTATTATAATTTAATTTTGATGATGGCGTAATTTTGTCAAATGCATAAGCAAATTTAATATTTATTTTTTATTATTCGCGTGAAAATATATTTTATTATATGTTGAAAGACAATTAACTGTAAACTTTTTTGGCAACAATTAAAAATTTAAATAACTAATTTTAAAGCTTTATAGAAGATATCTGTATCATTTAGAAGATATAATATAGATAACGTTTTGCTTCCTATCCCTTCCCTTGGGGACTAAATTTCTAAAATTCCAAAAATTGATTTTTAGGTATTTGTGTTAGCTATATTTTAAAGCAAAAATTATACGGATATATGTTTATTTCTTTGACATATGAAGTTTTTCTAAAATCACGTTTTGCCCCCTGTCCTCTCTTAGGGGCCGAATTTCTAAAATTCCAGAAATAGGTTTTTAGGTATTTATGTTAGCTATATTTTAAAGCAAAAATTTCACGTATATATTTTTGTTGTTGTTGTTGTTGTTGTTTGTTTGAGATATAAAGGAGTATGTGAAACCACGTTTTGCGCGTGTGAAATCACGTTTTGCCTCCTTGGAGGACCGAAATTCCAAAATTTCAGAAATTGATTTTTAGGTATTTGTGTTAACTATGTTTTAAAGCAAAAATTTTACGGATATCTGTTTTTTTTTTTTTTTGGAGATAAGAAGGTTTTTGCGAAATCACATTTTGCCCGGGGGGATGGGGGCTAAATTGTACCTGAATCATGGTACAATTTTATTATAGCTCCCCCCTTGGTGACTTTTGAATTTTTGTCGTCATTTTGGATTTTTCTATAAACTGATATAGTCAGGCAGAATAAATAAATAAATAATGTCCATGCGTTAGATTAAGTTATTTTTGTTGTAAAATTGACAAAATTTGAATTTTTAATTTCAAAACTCTAGAAAAAAAAAATAAAATAAAATAAAAAAATGGCCCCCTTCCAGGAGTGGATCGAGACTGCACATTTCCTCCTTTGAAATAGACATCTAAATTTTTAATTGTTGCCTTTATTTTAATTTTTTTCAACCATAAAATAAAATATGCTTTCACGTGAAAAAAAAAAAAAAAATAAATAAATAAATAAAAATAAAAAAAAATAAAATATTAAATTTGTTCATGCATGTACTTACGGATAATACGTAAGTATCGTAATTTCGTGCACTTTTGCGATTCATACACATCAAGGTAGGGGTATCCATTGTTTTTTTTTTTTTTTTTTTTTTTTTTTTTTTGGGGGGGGGGGGTGAGGGGGAGTTATGTGCGTGATACTGATTGCAGCGAAAACGAGTTACATGCATTCTCAGATTCATGCACAGCGAGGCAGGGGTGTCCTGTGATTTTTTTTTTTTTTTTTTTGGTTTTCATGTGAGCGAAGTGAACATACGTGCGTGATACTGATGGCAGCGAAAACGAGTTACATGCGTTCTCAGATTCATGCACAGCAAGGTAGGGGTGTCCAGTGATTTTTTTTTTCATGTGCGTGATATTGATTGCTGCGAAAACGAGTTACATTCGTTCTCAGATTCATGCACAGCAAGGTAGGGGTGTCAGTGATTTTTTTTTTTTTTTTTTTTTCATGTGCGCGATACAGATTGCTGCGAAAACGAGTTACATGTGTTCTCAGATCCATGCACAGCTAGGTTGGGGTGTCCAGTGAAGTTTTTTTTTAATGTGAGCGAAGCGTACATACGTGCATGATACGACACAAGTTTACGTGTTTTCCCATTACATATTTCATTTTCTATTTCATTGCTTTTAGTGGAAGGATCTAAATTCATAACGGGGGCTTCAGGTAGCAGGAGGCGTTCTTACAAAAGAAAATATCTAATCAGCATTTTAAAGCATTTGGATGCCGAAAGAAAATATTAATATTCTATTATTAATTTTTTTCACGTGAAAGCATATTTTATTTTATGGTTGAAAAAATTAAAATAAAGGCAACAATTAAAAATTTAGATGTCTATTTCAAAGAAGGAAATGTGCTGTCTCGATCCGCTCCTAAACTTCCATATTCGATTGAAAACACAAACATTTCATTTTAAAGGATGATATTTACACAATAAATATCCAACTAATATACTAATTAAAAGGAAAATGATAAATATTCTATCATAATTTGAAGTCAAATTTGTTTTCAAATGTCTAAATAAAGTATCTGATATAAGATACTAATATGTTGCAGCGGAATAGATTTGATATCGGTCATCCTTGACAGAAAAAAAAAAAAAAAAATCGCCAAATTATTTGGCGAACATAATTTAATTCCTTTCAAAATTCATGGTTATTTTAACAACTTATATCAAGAGAGTAATGAATAATATGAAACAATATTTCGTACAATGCATATTACGAAAATATACATCTGGCATGTATATTTTCATATTACGTTTTTGATCACCAAATACAATAAGCGCTAAGTACGACAGAGTTTTGAAATTTAAAATTAAAATTTTGTCAATTTGACAGCAAAATAACTCAATCAAACGCATGTACATGATAACTAATACATATATATACCAAATATGGTGATTAAAATCGTGAAATAATTTTCCTCGATTTTTAATAATTTTTTACAAAAAATCCAATGGGCGATTAACATAGGAAATCATTTTCTTGCATCTACGGACGGTCAGTGACGTCACACTTCGCTTGCGCATAGGAACAATAATCGCATAAATTATATTTTGGTCTAAAACGGCAACAAAAATTCAAAAGCCGCCAAGGGCTGTACCATGATCAAGTTTACATAATGCTTTTGAAAATTGGTGAGGGCGTCTAGAAACGGAAGCAGATGGGAAAATTCAATTTTCCGAAGAATTTTCCCATCCAGTGGCTACAGAAGACGAACTTATCATACAAGTCTTTCCCGATTTGGATGTTAATATAAGTAATGATGAATGGTTGTGTGAGAGCGAAGTGCTATCGCCTAAGAACGAGTGGGTCAATAAAATAAACAAAAGAATTTTAGACATGGCCGCCGGCAATTCAAAATTATACACATCCATAGACACTGTGATGGCTGATGACGATAGTACTGCCTACCCCGTTGAATTTCTCAACTCTCTGGAGTTAACGGGAGTACCGTCCTATATGTTGGAGCTTAAAGTTGGCGTTCCAGTTCCAGCTATGCTGATGCGTAACCTTGATGCACCCAGACTGTGCAACGGCACTAGGCTTCGTATCACAGATCTGGGTATTAATATTATAAAATGAACCATTATTACAGGAACTGCTAAAGGAGACAGCGTTTTGATTCCTCGCATACCTATTATTCCCATCAACTTGCCATTTCATTTCAAGAGATTGCAATTTCCATTGAAATTGGTTTTTACAATGACGATCAGCAAATCCCAGGGCCAAACCTTAAAAGTGACAGGCATTCATTTAGGAACTCCATGCTTCTCACACGGTCAATTATATGTTGGTTGTTCGCGTGTTTCAAGTGCCCAGAACTTGCATGTGCTGACGGAAAATAATAAGTCATTTAATGTTGTATACAGATCGGTATTAGAATAAAAATAGTGTATTTTTCCTGTAGATCTTTCAATGAGTTACAAATTTTTTTTAGTATACTTTATCAGACTCTGTTTTGCACAGCACCACAATGATAAGGTTTCATTACATTACATATTATGATCAAACTGTCAGTTCCCACACATACACATCAATATTTCCACGTGAACGAAGTCGCGAGTAACAGCTAGTCATCTTATAATAATCAACGAGATATATAAATTAGAGTGCTGATTCAATGGATAAAGGATTAGCTTCCGTGGTTCAAGATGAATCACGTGACATGCTCCAATAGGTTGCTGTGTTTGGCCCTTTATCGCTATTTTGGCATTTAATATATGAGTTCGATAAATTATCATTATTATTAGGTAACATGACAGTCCTATGACCGAAATAAATTGTTTTTAAAATAATTTTACACATATTTCACATTTTAATAAATAATAAAATACCTTTTTTTTCACCGTTTCCCAACAAAGTTTAAAAATGTTTATGAAAGAAAATTTAAACTTTTAAAGAGTTAAATTTAACATCAAATAATAATTTTTCAACTATTTGTAAGCATTTTGTCGGTTAAAGTTCAACTACACGAAATAAAAAAGAAGTAAAATCAAAATCAAAATGATTTAGAACAAAAGAATATTAAACTACGTAAGTAAACAAAAACATTGGCGTTTATGACTTATGCGAAGAACAATCTCCAAACCGTTGCCATAGAAATTTACTGAAAATAAGCTTTTACCAAGGGGACCACCGAATACGCAGGTGCAAGGAGAGCATGTTACATGACTCATCTTGGACCTTCTCAAGGGTTACCATTTATCACTCTACTTTATATATCTCCTTGATAATAATAAAAGGAAAGGTTTGTCTGTATGTATGTATGTCTGTTCTTCTATACGTTCAGCCTCTATTGAACGCAGAAGTACAAAAATTGACATAGGATGCTCAGGAGCCTTCTCGAGGGGCTCCTGAAAACAGAATTTAAAAATTTTAATTAGTTGCAGAGATATTAATTAAAATGTCAACCTGTATCAATTAAATATTATCCATTTAAATATTTGTTTTAAATTAAATTGTTGCCAAAAAAGTTTTCCGGTTCATTTTTTTTTTTCGACATTATTTTCACGTGATTAATAAAAAATTATAAAAAATGAGATTTACCAGGGTTCATACTCAAATATGGGAAAAAAATTCCCCTGAGTTCCCAGACAATTTTCAAGAAAATATTAGCGACATATTACAAGAAACGCTTCTCTAGACAAAACAAAACACAACTACTTCCACTGTATGATGTCATATTACTGCTGATCATGATAGAAATTCATATAGAAATCATTATTTACATGCGTATTTTCACAATAATTTATCATTAAAATTTTTATATGAAGCTAAACAAGAAAAAAAATAACTTGAGAGAAAAAAAAAATATATATATAAAATAAAAAACTTTTTATAAACCATGTTTTTAATTTTTCTGTTGAATCATAGCTATAGAACTAACTACATTAGCACTTTATCAATGCATATTGTTACGAAATTGTAAATAATTGTATTTATTTTTGTATAAATTCTTTCAAAGGGGCTTAGTAAGTTGATAAAATGTCAATTTTCTGCATTTCCAGCTCTTTTTTGCGTTAAAATAGCTTAATCTTCCTTTTAAAACGCATTAAAAAGCTCCAATAAGCAGGTAATGGATTTGGTGCCAAATTTGGCGACTTTTTGCGAGAAAATCCTTATTATCGATATTCCAAAGATGGACGTTCTAATGTGATTGGTTAAAGAGTTACGGGAAATTTGAATTAAAAAAAGAAAAAAAAAAGTTGGTTTTAAAAATAAAATATCAATCCTTTCCAAACAACATATATTTGCATCATTATCAATGTGTAGAAAATCTTTAAAATGATAATGACGTCAATTTTTGCCAGATGCATAATTTAACTTTTCACAATTTTTTAACGCTCATGTTTAATTAAATGTATTTATTTTTATATCGAAAGAAAATGAACTCGTAAATTTTTTTTGGCAACAATTAAATTATAGCTAATATTTTAATGACTATTTTGATTGCTATTAGGAGCTTATCATTTTCATATTTTAATTAATTAAAAGAAAACTATTCGAAAATTCGAAAATCTGACTTCGACGTATTGTGTTGTCACCGGGTTCTGAGTAGAGATGGGATAAACAGTTACTTTTCATTAATAGGTTACTTCGTTCCATACTATCTTTGGTAATAGGTTCTTGTAACATATTATTTTTATAACCTATTTCTCTTTAGTTTATATATGGCGAATGTGTTTCTAATCTTTTCGGAATATACAATATATATATGTATCCTGCATAGTCGATGCGGTTCATGTTTTTAAGTCCCAATACTTTCGAAGAGTAATTTTCATTTTATTTAGCACTAGAATTTCTTCAATTAAAATAAAATAAACTCTGATATGAAATATTGGTAGAGTCAAGGTTTTACACAAACGTTCGCTCCAATCGTGTAAGCATAAAGTACTGTTAAACCAATTCATTTAAACACGAAAACAGAATATTTTAAATAATATCAAGAAACACGTACACAAGTGCCGTTTCCAAAAAAAAAAAAAAATTCTTATTTTATAAGCCAAATGTAATTAATAAATAATAATAACAAATTTTTAAAAAAACATCTGTAAGGCATTCCAAATTTTAAACTACAGAGTAATTGTCTCTTTTGATTTTCCAAAGAACTTGAACATTCCAGATTGACAAGAAAATTAATATTTTTCAATCATACTTAACAAACAGTCATTTTGAATATGTTTTCTGAAATTAGAAACATTCGTTTTAAAATACAAATTTTGCTTATAAAAACTGTATAAAATGATTTATTTTCTCTTATATTTAATTTTAACAAACCACCATAAATTAATTATTCTTAACACTTTTACTCCTTTTAAATCATTAAAAATAGTCCCGAGAAAAAAATCAGATTAAAATAATAATAATAATAAATAAATAAATAATAAATAAATATTCAATTTTCTTATCATATTATTCTTGATTAAACTCAAACAATATTCTAAATAAAATCACAATAAATAAACGCTCGCGAACACTATCACTATACCGTAAAGCAATTTTAAATATAAACAACACTGTTTCCTTTCCCTTATCAAACATTTTCTAAAACCTTTAAGTTGAAATCTATGTGAGTTGCGGTCACAAATTTAGGTGCATGGATTGTTTATAAGTATTCGACACCTATAGTTACGGGATTTTACGTGTTTACTTCCCTGGTCGTGGATCAATAAACACGTTTCCAAGAGTAACATTTCTCCAAATTATATCAGTAAGTTTAATTTTTTTGTGTAGGTTGGTTATGTGTACCCAATACACACTAAAAGGGGTTTTGTGAAATTTGCTCCTTCCCTCCCTTTAAAAGCGGGGAGGGAAATACATTTGCAAAAGTAACTCTGCTCCAAATTATCTTAGGGAAGTAATTTTTTGATGTGTCAATTGGTTATGCGTACCCAATACACACACTACAAAGAGATTTTGCAAAATTATGCAATTTTTTATGTGTCAGTTGGTTATGTGTATGCAATACGTACTGTAAAGGAATTTTGCGAAATTACCCATACCTCCTTGGGACGGGCAGGAAAAAGAACACAGTTTCAAGCTTAAATCTGCTTCAAATTACCTTAGAAAGGCAAATTTTTTTGTATCTTTGTTGATTAAGTGTATGCAATATGCACTTTGGCGGGATTTTACGAAACTTCTAATTTACACTCGGGAGAAGGGGTGGGGTGGGCTGAAAAGCACGTAAGCTGCGGCCATAGGCAGTGTGGCCACAGACTCCTCATGTTGCAAGCGGGAAAACCACTACCAAAAGCAGCAGAAACTTCGACTTAGGTTTTGACTGATTTTTGTAATTTTTCTTTTTGTGAGATTTTTATTAATAAAGATATGAAATTTTGATAATTCATTTAAATATAATGACCTTCGAAGTGGGCAAAGCCTGCTGGTGCAATTTTTTTTTTAAAGGAAATTAGCGTAACTGTACAGCAGGTTTTTCTTTAGAATGTATGTTTTGATCAGAGCAGTGATAGTGCGAAACCATAATTATTAATTGAGGACCCCCCCCCCTCTTATTTCTAACTTAAAAAAAAAAAAAAAAAAAAAAAAAAAAAACTTATATTGAAATAATTATATGATTAATTTAATAATTTTAAAAACTACACTCTGCTTGATAAATATATTCCCTATACCACTTTTTTTTTTTTTTTTAATTTTACATCAATTAGAAGTTAGTTGGTGGGCCTTGCTCCAGGCCCTGATTACCCAGTAGGCACGAGAAGCATGTGCTTCCCCTGGAAAATTTTGAAAAGGCCCCAAATTAAGCAAAAAAAAGTGGGCCCCAAATTGTAAGCTTGTGGTCTAAAAACATTGTCTGATTATAAAACGTCACAGTCCTACCTGACTGCACATTATATAGGATATAGGCAGCTTTTACGCATTCATTTATAATGGAATAATTTCATATATTGTGGTGAATATAGTAGGCTTTCACCAGTTTATATCTTGGTACAAAAGTCAAGTGAATTTGCTTGTCTATATTTTAAGCGAATTTACTCGTCCTCAATTCCAGGTAACTACAAAATTTAATGAAAAATTTATAACTTTCTCAAGATGTTTGTATGAGTCTTTAGACCTAGAAGTCAGTGGGGGCCCCCGAATGGGTTTGTGCTTCCCCTCAATTGTAAGGTTAATCGGGTCCTGCCTTGCTCAGTTCCCCACGATATATTTGATCTCACTAATTTCTACTATAGGGCACACTATATTCATGTTAAAAGAACTCATTTGGTAATTCAACATTGTCCAGACTGAAATGCCTCACGTATTAGACTGTCATATTTCCGATTCGTTGCAATTAGTTTACTATACTCTGCTGATTATTTTCATTAGGATTAGATTCATATTTTAGTTTTAATGCAATTCCAATCTGTCTCGAATAATCCTCATAATGCACATTTATAAAAAAATTTTGCCCTATTCTCCAATTTTAAGAAAATCTTAAATTTCGAATAACTAACTAATATTTAAAATTTGAGTAATTGTTGTCAATGGTGTACATGAAAGTGTCGTAAATAAAATTTTAAAACTGGTCTGATAACATTGCAAAGAAAATAATCCTCATAATGCATGTTTATGCAAAATTTTGCAATATTTTCCAATGTTAAAAAATTGTAAATTTTGAGTAACTTACAAAGTTTTCAAAGTAAAATGTTTACAGTTAATGATGCTCAGCCAGCATCATCAGCTTCTGATCTATTATCAACACGAAAGCCAGAGGCTGAAAGACCTATTATTCTACTTGCCAACATTTTCAAGTTTTAAATCAAAATTATCATCACTATTTCTTATTAGAAATTTGCCATATTGTTTTTCTATAATTAAAAAAAAAGTGAAAATTGTTGTAGAAAATTTCTGGTACTGCCTCATAGACGAAGACTGGAGCAATTATGAACACTGCAAAAGTCAGAAAACATCAGATTCAACTCAAACTGGGAGGGAGTAACTTGTACACGACCATATAGATATTCAGTACTTGTAGTTTACTGAAAGAAACTGATTGCCAAATAAAATTATTAGAAGGCAGACTGATTGAAGGGTCAGTAGCAGAGATCACACACATAATGGTATGTGCTGCTGAAAAAGATGTTACAGTATGACTATGGGTAGATTATGGAGCACTGAATGCAACAACTAAACATATTCCATTCCCAATGAAAGACATAGATGGACTGATATATGTCGCCAGAGTAGCAAATAAGTTGATTAGTTTAGATTTATTCTGAGAATATTAGAGAGAAACCATTAAATAAAAGCAATAAACCATTCACAACCATCATAACTCACAGCGGTACTTACTAGTGAAAAGTAATTCCATTTGAATTTAGTAGGAGCAGCAGCAATGTTTCAGCTAGAGATGAATATAGTTCTAAAAGATCACAAAGACTATGCTCAAGTTTATATAGATGACATTAAAAATTACTCGTAAACTTTTGATGAGCATTTAATGCACCTGGATAAAGTCTTATCAGAGCTAGAAAATACAGAGTTGTCAATGAAACTAGTGAAATGTACATTTGTTGCTAAAATTCTAAAGTTTTTAGGACACATAATTGACGGTGGTATTCATGGAGCAGATCAAGAGAAAATGAAAGCACTGGTTAAACTACAACTTCTATTATGAAAAAAGATGTCCAAAGAATATTAAACTTTGTGAATTTGTATTGGTCTTACATACTAGGCTTTGTACAAATAGCGATATCATTAACAGAACTAACAAAAAAGGTGCACAAATCATCAAATTCCATGGGGAGTGCGACATCAAAAGGCTATTGAACAACTAAAACAAGACCTACTTTTGCATTTTTTTTTTTTTTTGTGACAGCATTAATGATATTTTGGCCACTGCTAAAGTGGCTAAAATTTTGTGCTTTTCAGCTTCTTGATGGTAGATATACATATAGTGAGTCAAGCTGATTTGCTGCAAGTTCACCACCTCCCTAACTCTTCTATTGCTTGTGATAGCCACAGCTCTCTCTCTTTGCTTACTTGCAGTATGGACAACTGGGAAGATGTGAAATTGGTGGTTACCCATGATAAAGTCATCTGGGCTATAAGCCTTTTGAACTCTTTAAGTCATCAGGAATAGATGGTATCACTACTACACTTCTTATCTAGGGTATTGATTTTCTTGTTCCCATTCTCTATTCCCCCTTGCTTATGGGTATATATATCTCATTCTTGGAGTGGAGGTATAATAGAGTGGTTTTCATTTCTAAGCTTGGGAAGGCTAAGTCCTTAGGTTTATCAGCCTCATTTATTTTCTGTTGAAAGCAATTAAGAAGCTTGTACTTTAGAGATCATGTTCTTTTTAATAGGCCATTGTCTTTCTCACAGTATGCTTATCAACCTGGAAGGTCCACTGATACTGCCTTGTACGAGTTTTCCTCTCTTGGAAAAGAGTATGAATAATAAAGAAATTGCTCTTGTTATTTTTCTGGATATTAAAAGAGCATTTGATAGGATTTTTCTTTTTTTAAATTATCATTCGTGCTCTTCACTTGAGAGGAATCAACCCAGGGGCGGCGGAACGTGAATTTAATTGACTGGGCCTGGAATATTGAAGCATGATCAATGGCGCACCACTGGAGGGGGGGGGGGGGGCTAAGGGGAATCGAGCACCCCAGACCAAAACGACACATAAGAATAATATTTTATAAAAGCTGTATTAGCAAAACTTTATTTTTAACATTGTAAAACAGAAAAAATTAGGCGACACTTCGTACCGATTTCTCTTGTTCGTTGCATAATGGGCATAATATTCAGCATTTGCAGTTTTTGTAAAATTAGTGTTATCTTCATCTCTACGAGTATCATCATTGTTTTTATCAAGTACAGTTTCTTTTTCTAAACTTGGAATCGGGGAGTTTGAAGACACTTTAAAATATGACTCGATTTTTTGCCGTTTTCTGGAACTCATTTTTATAGGTGAAAAAAATAAATATGTAGTTTAATTAACCAAAATGTGTTTTTAGATGGAGCACAGGAAAAGCGTCTTCCTCGTTCTCTCCCTAGATTTGTGACTGAGACCATAGAAGCCACTGAAGGAGAGAGGGGACTTGTCACCCCAAAAATACGGACATAAGAATAGTCGTCTCTGAAAGGGGAGGGGGCGGGAGCACATTCAGCGGCTAAATTCTACTTTACCTCATCCCCCGAGGCGCGAGTGACTGAGACTGTAGTAATGGGTATTGCACTTCTCACCTGAAAATTCATATAGAACAAGGAATATAATACAACACACAGATGAATGGGGATTCCGGGAAACTTGTTAGCAATCCCTGCTTTCCAGAGAGTAAAGAAAACTGGCTTACTAATCCTTTTTCTGGCGTCACCAGCCCCCCCCCCCCCCCCCGCACACACACTGTTATCCTTTCAGGAATGTCGTATCTGTAGGGAAATAGATTGCAACAGCTATTAGACGTATTATAAGCGGCAACCAGAGAGTTATCCTGCTATGTAACTCTTCACCTTCTTTTATTATCAAGTCAGGTCAGAAAAGATACAGTACAAAAAAAAAAAAAAAAAAAAGACAAAACTAATGCCCGGGCCCGGGCAGTTCCGCCGCCCCTGAATCAACCCCATCATTAATAGATGGATTACTTATTTGTTGTCCTCTATGTATGTTTGTGCCTTTTTTACAGGTGCTCGCATGAAGGCATGTGCTTACCTATAGGGGGAATGATGCTTCCTTCAATCTGTGGTGCCAGGGTTCTTGCTGGAGCACGGGATTGCGGGAATCGTGCAATATTTTAAAAAATCACACTTAACAAAAAATTTATATGTGTGCTTTTCTTACTGTTTATTAACAGATTAGAACAGAATTTTTTGCTCTTGCCTTATCCGCATTTTTTTTTTTTTTTAAATCTAATTTGCCGTGATTTTTTATTTTTTTTCCATTTTTAAAAAAGTAGCGGATATTTTTAAAAAAGTAGCATTTAAAAAAAAAAAAAAAAAAAAAAAGGAACAATTGGCGATCAAATGTTCTACAAAAGCTTCTGATTCCCAATCTTTCTCCATCCACAACATAAATGTCAATATCCATTTCAAACTTGCTTTATGAGATTCTAGAACCTGTAAAGAAATAGAATTGTTAAAATATTTCTTGCTCATGTAATTATTTTTTGTACACCACCCCCTTTATTTATTTCCATCGCGATCAGCAATCAAATATTCTGCAGAAGTTGTGTTTAACAATCTTTACCCACCTGCAAAATAAATTATATTTATAATATTTACTTGCTTTATTAGATTCTAGAAGTAGAATTGGAAGAGTTTAATATTTCTTACTCTGTAATTATTGTTTATTCACCCCCCCCCCCCCCAACTAACTTCTCCATCTCTCCATCTCTGGATAGTTATCAATTCTAGAAACAATAAAGCAATAGAAGTGCTTAATATTTTTGACATATGTAATATTTTTAGACCTTTATTGCTGAACTTAATGAATCTATTCTTTTTTTGTCAATTAAATTAAATCTTTGTGTCATTTGTAAACATGTGGGAAATGAAGAATAGATTTTTCAGGTAGGAAAAATTTTTTCAAAATCAATTTAAAAAAAATTAATACTCAGTTAGTTTTATGCACGTTTGAAACTAATAATTAGCTAACTGCTACTTTTATGTGAATGATTAATGTACATAATACATAAAAATCATATTTTTTTCTCTTGGTGTGGAATTTTAATAAGGTTTTATGTGGATATAAAAGTTATTGCAGGTATATTGAAGAATTTTTTTTACGTTAATGAAAAAATCCTGAAAATGTTTAATGTATATAAAAACTATATACAGTGGGGGTCTCTCTAATCCGCCAAACTTGGGACCGAAGCCTTGGCGGATTAGAGGGTCCTTTTTTTTTTTTTTTTTTAACATTTTTTCACTTTCAAACAGACTATAAATTAACACTAATTAGTAAAAGAATTATAATTTTAGTAAAAATACAATACTATAATAAAGAAATGCAAATAGAAATATTTCAAAAGGCACACATAAATGCAATTTAGAAGTAAACTATTTTTTGAACATGGATGTAATTGTTGCTTGTTTGAGTTTTGGTTTGTTATCAGTTATTTTTTTCTGGATTCTGTTTATTGTCATTATTTCTTGCTCAGTTATATAGCTTTGCTGCTGAAGAAAAGTTAAGTATTTATATCCTAATTATAAACCCTGCTGATAGTTAATTTTATTTTCATCAGTATCAGATTCACTGTCTTCTGAATCAGAATCATTTGTGTCTAGAACACTTGAAATTATTTCAGCACCAGATATTGTTTCAATAGTGGGAGCCTCATCTTCACATTCCAACCACTCTGATACAGCTTCCTCTTCCAAACATAAGGATACATTACTCATTGTGGACTTGGCATAATTAAATAACTTAGCAGCATTTTCTTTTGTGGGGTTAATGTGAAAGTCATCAAACTCATCATTTTGGCTATTTTCACTTTCAATAAATAATGATGCTGGCCAGAGATTGTGCCAGGCATTAATAAGTGTATCTTGTGGTAGTGTGTTCCATGCCTCTGCCAAAAAAAAAATACAGTCTTTGATGGTGAAAGAATTTTTATAATCATTTAAAGTATCAGTAGTAGGATTCAAGGCTAATAATCTATGCATAAATTCCATCCTATATTTAGACTTAAGGCTACGAATAATGCCTTGATCCATAGGTTGGATAAATGAAGTGGTGTTTGGGGGCAAGAACATTACTGAAACATTATCTTTCTCCAAATGCTGTGGATGTGCTGGGTAATTGTCTAGTAAAAGCAATATTTTGCAATCATTTGGCAATCCCACTTTATTGGTGTGTTCCCTGGCTTCCTTAACAAAGTGATTTTCAAACCACTCTACCATCAAATCCCGTGTTACCCAGGCCTTTTTATTGCCTTTGTAAATCAAAGGCAATTTTTTTTTTATACCTTTCAGTGCTCTTGGTTTGGAAGCTTTTGAAATAAGCAAGAGTTTGCATTTATGTGTGCCTGCAGCATTACTACATACTAACACAGTCACCCTCTCCCTTGACTCCTTAAGCCCTGATGGATTTTTTCCCCCAGCACATACAAGTGTTTCTCTGGGCAAACAGCGCCAGAAAAGCCCAGTTTCGTCGGCATTGTATATCTGTTCCGGACTTTACCCTGTTCTTTAATGTATTCCAAAAATGTATCAACGAAATTTTCGGCAGCATCGGCATCCCCCAATAATTTTTCACCACACGCTTTGAGATAGCGAATTCCATGCCGTTGTTTAAAACGAGAGAGCCATCCTTTAGAATGACACTGTTCAGTTATTCCTAATTGAATGTGAAGTTCCTGAGCTTTCTCTCGTAACAATGGACCCGTTATCGGAAACCCTTCGCTTTGCATTTGGCGAAACCATTCATACAACACTGCATCTAGATTGGCAGATTTCACCATACGAATACTTTTACGATCAGAGAGGCCAGCATTGGTATCAGTCGATGCATAATACTCCAAAATTTTATCTTTATTTTTTCGAATGTCATACACCGTTCTCTGCCTAATTCCAAACTCCGTAGCAATCAACCGCGCTGTTGTTCCCGCATCCAATTTCCGAATAATTTCTACTTTTTGTAGAATTGTAAGCAAAACATGCTTTCGTTTGAACGAACCATCATTGTTACGCGTAATTCCAGACATGACGTAAAGAAAATACAACTAAAAATAGTGTAAGATCAGAATAAAATTGTTTAGCTTAGATCAAGATTATCAAGCACGAGGCAAGAGAAATCAAACATAAAGAAATGCGAAAGTCGTAAATCGGCTATAGTTAATTATGCAGTTATGTATACAGTTTCTCTTCTTTACTGCGGGATATGATGCGATCGTTCGCTATCGAATCCACTTGCAACGAATTGAATCATCGCAATTCACTTGCAACGAATTGAATCATCGCAATTCACTTGCAACGAATTGAATCATCGCAAATCGGCAGTTTGTTTAGTGCCATGAACGGTCTCTATGTTCGTGCAGCGTAATTCAATCAGAGGATTTGCCAAATAAATAACTTTAACTGTTTTCTAAGTGTAAAAAATAGATCAAAAACATTAAATTGTGTTAAATTTTTTGTATATGTTGACGCATGCGCGCCACCCCGTCGCGGATCACCTGTCAGAGGATGAGAAAAAATGTGCTCACTGAAGGAGAACGATACGAGTACTGATAGCACCATGACTTGACTTGATGCGTTATATAATTACTATTACAAACTACCTTACTAGAAATATAACCATCAAAAAATGTGGATAATTACTCAAATTTATGTCGAAATCCAAAGTTCATTTAATTATGTTTTTATTGTATATATGTACATATTTTATTTAGTTTCTATTAAATAATATTAAGAAAAAAAAAGGTCCGTCGAAAAATAATCATTTGTAGTTAAGTTTCTACAAAATAGTGGCTCCGTCGAGAAAGGAGCTTGTAATCAGCGACTTATGGATAAAAATAATAAATTAAAATCTTCCTTAAAAGGAAAGATAACTAGAATTGAAAACTATGTAGAAGGCACGAATGCCGAAAATTACGATATAGATGTAGTAGAATTGAAAGTGAAATTATAGAACGTCGAACTACTACAAACAAAAATCGATGAATTACGGCAAAAATACTACGAAATTCAAGACTTGAAAGATGCTGAACAAGCAACCATAGATGAGGATCTTGACTCATGTGAAGAACGTCTGGAAAAATTAGAGGTAAGAATTAATACTCTTATTAATTCTTATAAGAAATTTGATTCTCATAAAAAAATAAATGCGACTGAAAATGCATCTCAAGATGCCTTTGAAATAAAAACTCAAATTCCTCCTTTAGTATTACCTGAATTTTCAGGAAAATATGAGGAATTCAGTTCTTTTAAAAAACAATTTGATGATTTAATAACCAATAATGTTCATATTAATCAGTCGCAGAAATTATATTATCTTAGATCTTGTCTCAAATATGATGCTAAAAATTTAGTTAGTAATTTTGATACATTTGAATCCTTATATAATGCATTAGAAAATCGCTATGATAACGAGCGATTAATTGTTGATATTCATGTACAAAATATTCTAAAATTTGAGAAAATTCAAACTGAAAATCCTAAAGAAATAAGAAATATGATTGATTGTAATCAGAAAAATTTGCGTGCCTTGAAAGTTCTTAAATATGAACAAAATAAATTATCAGATGTTTTCATTATAAATATTCTCGTAGCAAAGTTAGACAGAGAATCTAGGAAGAATTTTGAGTTATCCCATAAATCAAAAAATGTTCCCATCTTTGAAGAATTTATCAAATTTCTGGAACAAAGAGAAAATGTTCTTTTGTCTGTGAATCGAAATTGTTCTGAAACGAAAATAAAAAAACAATTCCCTTTTCCTTCTAAAACCAAAACTGTTTTGCTTAATGAAAGCTTTCAAAACAAAAATTGCGTAATATGTTCAAAAACTTCACATCCTATATACAAATGTGAAAAATTCTTAGAATTAAGCCCGCAAAAAAAATTTGAACTTGTTAAATTTCATAAACTCTGTGAATTATGCCTAAGAAAAAATCATAAAAAAAATGAGTGCAAATCTACATATGTCTGCCCCTGCAAAAATCGACATTCAAAAAGTATTTGTTGGCAGACATCACAGAAGGGGAGACAAAAATTGTCGCCAGTCATTGAAAGTAAACCGGAAATAACTATTTCGGAAACAAATGATAAAAATAAAAGTATATCTACGGAAAGCGAAAGTGATTCTTTGCTTCAAAATACTGTATTGAGTAATCATTCAAATAAAAATGGAAAGAGAATTTTATTATCCACTGGAAAAGTATTTTTACGGAAGTATGATGGGACATTAATCGAGTGTAATGCCATTTTTGATTCAGCTGCTGATCAAAACATAATTTCCAGAAAGATGAGTGATATATTGGGAATTAAATTAGAAAGAATACAAATTTCTATTTCGGGTTTAAATTCAATGAAACAAAACTTAAAAGGAAAATTACGTACAATAATTTCAAATGAAAGTGGTAGTTTTCAAGAACCCATTGAATTCTTAGTTAGTGATAAAATTACAGGGTTAACACCAAATGTTAATTTAGACATTTCGAAGTTAAAAATTCCTGAATTTTTAAAATTAGCAGATGATTCCTTTCATAAAACTAAGGAAATTCACGCTTTATTAAATGCAGATATATTCTTTAGAATAATGAAAGACAATGTATACAGGGTAAACGATGAATTATTATTTAGAGAAACTGAATTTGGTTGGATAGCTGCGGGTCGTTTGCGTGAAATGAAAGCCAATAATGAAAATTCGTGCCTTCTTCTCAAGAATGATTGTTCCATTGATGATACAATAAAACAATTTTTTGAACTAGAATCCCTCGGAATTAAAGATGATCCCTGTTTTAAAGAAGAGGATCAGGCTATGACAATATTCAAACAAACAGTTAATTATAAAAATGACCGATATGTAGTAGAATTACCCTTTCGTAAAGATTGGAAAGAATTATCAAATAATTTTCCAGTTGCAAAACAGCGATTTTTTTACTTATGGAGAAAGTTTCACAAAAATAATGATCTGTATGATCAATATCAAGAGATAATTCAGGACTACATAAAACAAGGAATAATTGAAAAAGTCGAAAAACCTAACATAAGTGTTGATAAACCAATATATTACTTACCACACCAAGCTGTGAAAAAAGAAGGTCGGGTCACAACTTCTACACGTATAGTATTTGATGCAGGGTCACATCAATTAAATGAACTATCTCTTAATGATTGTCTTTGGCCGGGTCCAAATTTAAACCCAAATTTATTAGATGTGCTGATCAATTATAGAATTAACAAGATAGCTATATCTTCGGATATTCGTCAAGCATTTCTTCAGATTTGTTTAGCAGATAAACACAAGGACGTAGTAAGATTTTTATGGTCCAATAGTAATCCTCGTACTGACTTAAAACCGAATCTTCAAATTTATCGATTTAACAGAGTACTTTTTGGGGTGAATTCTAGCCCTTTTTTATTAGCAGCTACAGTGAAGCATCACATAGAAAAATATAGAGAAGATTATCCAACAACCGTACATCACCTGAATTCATGCATGTACGTAGATGACTGGATTACTGGTCAAGATACTTCAGAAGAGGCACTAGAAGTTTCCCGCTCTGCAAAGAAGATTATGAAGGAAGCCGGAATGGTTATGAGGAAATGGATCAGCAACGACTCATCATTGATGAAACAGTGGGCCGACGAAGGGTTTGATACTTACCCAACTGAAACCGCCATTAACTTAGGGAGCGACAACACGAAAGTATTAGGCATATGTTGGCAAACAAAAGATGACTGTTTTACCCTAGATCTTAAAGGAATTCTTGAAGTGGTTGACACAGAAGAAAATACAAAAAGAACCATTTTACAAATCATCGGGAAAATCTTCGACCCGATGGGGTTGCTTACACCATTTACTATCAGAATGAAATGTCTAATGCAGGAAATTTGGAACAGAAAGGTCACGTGGGATGAAAATTTGCCTCCAGACATATTAGAAAAGTGGCTGGCTTGGTGTAAGGAGTTACCACTTCTTAGAGAGCTTAGAGTCCCAAGACTTGTTCTAGATTCTTCTAGTGAAGATGAAATACAATTACATGTTTTTTGTGATGCCTCCAAACTTGCCTATGGGGCTTCAGTATACATGAAAGTTAAAAAACGAGATAAAGTTCTTGTAAATCTCATCACTTCAAAAAGTAGAGTAGCTCCATTAAAAAGCATTACGTTACCTCGACTGGAACTCCTCGGTGCCTTGTTGGCAGCACGATTGAGTCATAAAGTTCAAGAAATCATAGGACAGAAAACATGCTATTCTGTGTTTCATCATACTGATTCAAAAATTGTCTTATTTTGGATTAAAGGATCAACAAAAAGATGGAAACAATTTGTTGCAAACAGAATACAAGAAATCACGAATTTGACAGATCCTGATACGTGGTTTCACTGTGCTGGAAAAGAAAATCCTTCAGACCACCTGAGCAGAGGCCTCACGGCAGAAAAACTACTTTATAGTGAACAATGGTGGCATGGACCACCCTCTTTAATGTCTGACGAAAACAAACAATCTGTTATTGACTTTTCAGAACCAAATGAGGAAGACTACACTCCTGAATTAAAATCTAAAAATGCAGTGACTCTAATTTTGAAAAAGGACTTTACCATTTTGAACTATCTGATTAATCGTAGTAATAGATTTTTAAAAATATTACGTATATGTAGTTTTCTTTTCAGGTTTCTTCACAATCTAAGAAATCCTTTAGAAAAGAAGGAAGGACCGCTGATGTCTGAAGAGCTGACAAAGGCAGAAAACTTCTTATTGAAACAGCTGCAGGAGGAAGAATTTCCTACTGAAATAGCTGCCTTGAAAAGTGGCGGTAATGTATCGCATAAGAGTAAAATTTTTAATTTATCCCCATTTTTGGATAACAATGGTTTAATAAGGGTAGGGGGGAGACTGCAAAATTCGCAGTTATCTTATTCGATTAAGCATCCTTATGTACTTCCTTCAAAAAATAAATTAACTGAATTAATTGTAAAATATTATCATGAAAAATATTTTCATATTGGTCCCCAACATCTTCTGTTTCAGGTTAGGCAAAAATATTGGCCCATTCATGGGAGAAATCTTTGTAAAAAAATTGTGCACAGATGTTTAGTCTGTTTTAAAGCAAATCCGAAAGTATGTGTACAAAAAATGGGAAACTTGCCAAAACAAAGAATAACGCCAGATAAAACATTTAATTCAACTGGAGTAGATTTGTCTGGACCCTTTTTAATCAAAAATAAATATGGAAGGAAAGGTCCAGAAATCAAAATTTATGTTTGTATTTTCATTTGTCTAGTAACAAAGGCTATACACCTTGAACTTATTAGTGATTTAACTTCACAAGCTCTGATAACTGCGTTAAAAAGATTTATTTCGAGAAGGGGCAAGTGTCATAAAATATTTTCGGATAATGGGACCAATATGGTAGGCGCCAACAGGGAACTAAATGCCTTGTATAAACTGGTAAGAGATAAGGAAGAATCCTTATTCAATTTTTTTGCAGAGGAAAAAATAGAATGGGTTTTTATTCCTCCAAGGAGTTCAAATTGGGGTGGTCTATGGGAAGCAAATATCAAAGCGTTTAAATACCATTTTAAACGCATAGCGGGTAATTCAAAATTTACATTTGAAGAAATGCTTACACTTGTTACTCAAGTGGAAGCGATCTTGAACTCGAGACCACTGACTCCGCTAACTTCAAGTATTGAAGATTTAGAGGTTTTAACTCCAGCCCATTTTCTTATTGGAAGGCCAATAACGGCTGTTGTTGAACCTTCTTTAACTAATGTTGAGAAAAATCGCCTAAGTGCTTGGCAAAATATTACGAAGTCAGTTCAGGCAATCTGGAAAAGATGGAGTCTTTCTTACTTGAATAACTTACAACAGCGCAGAAAATGGATAATTGATAAAGAAAATTTAAAAATCGGAGACATGGTTTTAGTCAGGGAAGAAAATCTTCCACCATGCAAGTGGTTTTTAGGGCGTGTAATAAAGCTATATCCTGGTCAGGATAATAAAGTTAGATTGGTAGATATAAAAACTACTAAAGGGATTTACAAAAGATCCATCTCCAGATTGTGTGTGCTGCCTATCGAGGAGTAAAAATGAATATGAACATTTATTATATTAATTTACTGTATTATATATTACTCTAAAATTGTTAGTTAATTATGAAAATTTCTGTTTATTATAATCAGTTAATCTTTTTTCTAATTCTATGTGTTGTGCGAAATATTGATATTATGTTACATTCATTTATTTGTTATTATTTTATCTATTTATGTTATGTGAAATTGTAAATTTAAAGTTTTTGCAAAAAAAATATTGTAAGTTCTTGCATGAGAACATAGCAAGGCCGGGCGGG
The DNA here is from genome assembly GCA_963930645.1 of Salticus scenicus. Lineage (NCBI taxonomy): Eukaryota > Metazoa > Arthropoda > Arachnida > Araneae > Salticidae > Salticus > Salticus scenicus. Next base: position 339,302,066 of record OZ005650.1, on the reverse strand, counting down.
ATGTTGAGGCATGCGCGCCACCCCGTTGCGGATCACCTGTCAGAGGATGAGAAAAAATGTGCTCGCTGAAGGAGAACGATACGAGTGCTGATAGCACCATGACTTGACTTGATGCGTTATATAATTACTATTACAAACTACCTTACTAGAAATATAACCATAAAAAAATGTGGATAATTACTCAAATTTATGTCGAAATCCAAAGTTCATTTAAGTATGTTTTTATTGTATATATGTACATATTTTATTTAGTTTCTATTAAATAATATTAAGAAAATAAAAGGTCCGTCGAAAAATAATCATTTGTAGTTAAGTTTCTACAGTATACATGAGATTTCTTTTGCAAAATTTAATTGATAATCGCAAGTTTCACTGTTTACAAAATTATTATTGAAACCAAAACTGATTTTACAGCGAGCGCGGATAATAGGGGATCGCGGATTAGAGAGACCCTACTGTATATAAATATTTATGTCATCAATTTATTGAAAGTGACATTATCAATATTCAACTAATCATCCAATCATGTTAGAGAAAAAATTTCAGCTAATTTCTAATTTCAGCAATCACATGTCTGTAATTTGCTTATTTCTCGAAAATAAATTTTTTCTGCAAAATGTAATTACTGACTTAAATTTCAAAAATCTCATTTAAATTTTGAAAATCTCACTTAATTTTTTTGTTAGAGTGGGAGAATCCTACTCATTTTTTCCCCCTTAGTGCAAACGTTGGGTGCACTGTTGACTCTTCGTTAGTCCATCTTGCCAATCTTTCCATTCCTTGTATTGATTATGCTGATGATGTAGCTGTTATTGTCAGAGGCAAGTTTGGTAATTCAGTCTCTGATATTATGAATGATGATCTTCAGCACATTGCACATTGGCGCTTTGGTTCAGGCTTATCTATCAATCAATCTAAGATAAACTTCGTTGACTTTTCTTGAAAAATACATCTAAATCTTTATTAACCCTATAAGCGTTAAGCCCGTCTTTTTCCGTCAAACATAGTCAAAACAAAAAGCTGGTATGGCTAATTTTTGAAATATATGTTGCTTTTTTCGAGAAAATAAGATTAAGAAACATGTATAGAGTATTGTATTAAATTTTCATATTTATACTGTGCATAGTATTAATTTTATGAATCATTAAACAGATATACCGAAAAACGGCTAACGCTGAAAGGGTTAACGTCTACTTCTTGGGTAATAAGCTGTTGCCTTCAAATGAGGTCAAGTCTGTATGGTGAATGAGGAAGCACATGAATCTATTCTTGGGTTAGGTATGCAGCCACAACCAATACTGTGTGGGATCGAGCATTTTCATGGTGGAGGATCCAGCTGCTAGCAATCTCTAGGCAGATGCAGTTTAACCCTTTCTTTAAGCGTGTGAGTACTTCCAAGTAAAATCGTGAATTCACCATTTGCCCAAGTGGTATGAATTCTCTATGAACCACTCCTTTAGAGCCTATCAGGCATTCTTAAATGCAGAGTGCCACTTGTACACTTGTGATTGTTTCAAATAAACATTTTTTTTTTTTTTTTGCAATATCTTCATTACATGCACATGATGCTTTCAAGTTTTAAAATAATAATAGGAGAAAACATTTAACATTTCAGATGCAGCACATTTAAATGAATTTACAAATACAGAATAACTTCATTTTTAGACTTTCCAACAAACATTACATTAAAAGTGTAAATTGCGGAAATGTGTAAATGTGCAGCAAAAAATATTGTTTTACATACACTGATGATAAAAATAAAATAAAATAATAATAATAACCTTCTAAAAAAACTTGTTATTGACACAAGTTATTGTATTTTATTTTGACCAACTACTTACTTTTGTAAAATACTATTGAAAAGTGACTATTAACGTCTGAATATTATTATATCAGTTTAAAAAATTAAGATGCAGACACATGTAATGAATAAGTAAACACATCAAAAATACTATCAAGTCATATTTAAGATCATTCTATTGCATTCTAAAGCCGTGGAACTAGTGTTTCACTGGTAGAAGCACAACATCAAGAATCATACTTCGGAAAAGTGCATATATATGCCTGGGGAGTTAACACATTGGCTTAATGCAACGAATATATATGCCTGGGGCAGTTAAGGGGTTAAACAATAAACCACAAGGTATCTTACATAATCCAGTTATACCATTTTTTTTCACAAAATATTCCAAAATTTTTTCTTACCTTTCTTTATTTTTATTTTGGATGTCTGCAACTTATTTTTCTACTTCACATAAATTATAACAGTCAAAAATTAGTGCATGGGTATGATTTGCAGTCAAATACTTATTTTCACACTGTCAATTTTTAAAACAAATCAGCTTCCCATAGTAATCTTGGTGCATTGTTTTATTTGTTCTTACATAAATGATTACGAATATTATCATCTATCTTGATTTAATCCATCTACCAAATGTTTCTAATTCATTTTTAAATATTAAATCACAACATATATTTTCTTTATATTTGCTGTACATATGGATGTAACTGACAGGAAATTTAGAATTTTATTAATGCAAAAGTGAAGATTGAAATTCATTACAAGTATAAGAAAAATGTAGGCACTTACCAAAAAAAAAAGTAATTTCCAAAGAAAATGTTAATTACCAGAACACAGGGTTTAAACTGCCATTAGTTTTTTTAGCATTTTGCTAAAAGGTATCATATTTTGATAAAACATGTTGGTCAGAATTTCGCTAAAAAGCTAAAACTGGATAACTGTATAAAATATCTCTATAATAACTCTGATTTTTTTTTTTTTTTTTTTGTAATATTTGTAGGCAAAACTACAAAAGGACTGAAATTTTTGGGAATGATTATTTATGTAGTAATTTGGATTTATTTTTAATTTTTAATGATTGAATTTAAATGCAAAAATATTTAAAAGTATGTCAGAATTCAGAATTTGATTCACAGAAGCATTCTTAGCACTAGTATTTCACGATTATCTACCATTACACTTTACTTAATTTTTCAATTGCTTTTTCATTTTACACATGTGATATGAGTACCTCTTTTTCTATTGTTAAAATCAAAACATAGTTTCCCTGATTCATATTTTTAAAGTCACAAATATGGATGCTTGGTTAAAATCATCAATGAACAAAAGAATAGAAAATAAAACTGAGGATAACAAAGCTAAGTAAAAGAAATCAATGGTATCCAAATAATTAACTTTTGAAAAGGCTAAAATAGTGCTTGCCTATTTTCGCTAAAATGCTAAAGTAATTTTTTTGCCATGTTAAACCCTGCCAGAACATAACATTAGAGTTATACTGTAGCTTGAAATAAATAAATAAACAAACCACCCATAATTATGAATAAGGCAAATATGTAAAATCTTTTTATTTGCATAGTACATTACAGATTGTCACATACTAATCTTGAATCTTCTATAAGCACAAGCAAAATCTGAACACACTATTTACGGCTACACGTTTTGCAATGAACACTCACAGGCCAATGTAATAAATGACACAGTCGCATATTTCTAATACAAGTTAAAACTGATTATTTACAAAGCAAACCAAATAATAAGTAAAATGATAAATTTCAATGAAATAAATAATAAAACTTATACGACAGTCATGCAATAAATTTTTAAGGGTCATTTTAACTATATACAAATGCATTATTATTTAACTATGTACAAACGTATACTGTATCGACCTTTTTTTTTTTTTTTTTTTTATTTTACAAAAATTTCAATTTACAATATGGATTACCAATATTTGATAATTACAAGTAGGACAATGAGATATACAAAATGGATTGACAATGATACAATAATTTATGAATGCAGATCTTATGTACAAATTTTATAAATAAAGTTTACTGTACATAGTAGTTGTATGGCAGTCAATGTAGATAAGTGAAAAATTAATACATAATATACAATATATACATAAAATTTGCATAGTTTCGAAAGCGTTAAATAAATAAATAACTTTATAGTTGTACAAGTATTACAACATAGATATGACTCAGCACAGTAAATACATATTGTATAAAAGAATAGACAAAAAAAAAAAAAAAAAAGTTGTATTGCTCGCTTCCTATAGAATAAAACTTTGAAATAGCTTAATTAAAGAGGGGAATCTTACAAATATGAAATAAATAAAAGAGTATCAATAAGATTTTTAATATAATGGAGTAAACTAATAAAAGATTTTTTTAATTTAAGCAAGTTTAATCATAAAAGCAAGCTTTAAACACAAATGTTTAAAGAGTAGAATAAAAACAGTAGCAAAATTCTAAGATCCTATTTTGTACTTCAAGAAAAAGAAAAAAAAAGAAGAAAATTACAATTATTTAATTCCACAGATTTGATTGAGAAGTACACTCAAGTAATTAAACTAGATATCAATTGCAGAAATTTTACTTCAATAGAGGATAAGTTAAGGCATTATAGATAATTTTCATACCTCTATTTACAAATAGCAATTTTCATCTTATTTAATGGCAGATAAATATTATTAAAAATAGTGGTATTAAGGTTACAAGCAATCTATAATAAAAAATCGAAGGTATGTTCTATCGCTATAAAAGCAGAAAGCTGAATAAAAAATTTAGCTTTTGCTTATGGAGAAATAAAACAAAAGTTTGACTTACACTTGCAAGGGAAAAAAAAGAAGAGGATCAATGCTTTCAGAATACATTGTATTTTTTAATCAATTTCATGGTACGTTTCAGAATGAAACTTTCTGTTACATCTGTTCACAAAACTTTTACAAAGCTTTATATCAATAAAAAAAAAAAAAAAAAAAAAAAAAAAAAAAATGAAAAATTACTTTTAAACGCATACAGCAACCATTCATTTCTAAAGATAAATAACATGGTGCAAACAGAACAATCAAAATAATATTAAACTTTGTTTCAACAAATGAATTCAACATAATATCTAACAACATAATCAAAAGTAAAAATATTTCAACATAAATAAATATTAACTGAAAATATTCCCTAAAATTTCTTGAAGCATAGTTCTAGTGTAAAGCTTCACAACATAAGAGATTATTAAAATGATAGACACTGAGAAATCTTTTTCAAAAAAGATTAAATATCATGAATATCCAAAGTACAAGTCAGTTATGCAGACTATTAATTCAATTTCTTTTTACTTTCTTCTATGTACAGTCGAGGGGGGGGGGGAATGCAACACTCAATGTAACTTCGTTGCTAATCGATGTAGAAAAATGTAATAGGTATCATTCGATGGGGAATTGTGAGTAGTTTCAGAAAATGAAGTGAAATTTTGAATTGGGGGTCGTCTACATATTAAAACGCACACCAACTTTGATTTTTTCAATGGTAATGCCCCATTTTTATTTTATATTTGAATTCCTGGGATCACGACAACACGAAAAAGTATATTGGTTGTATATTTTACTTATTTTTTTCACAGAGTTATAAGCGTTCAAAGTGTGAAGGTGCTAATGTTAAATTCATATTTAATCATTCATATTAAGTTAGACACAAATCTTTTTATAAAAATGTTTATATTACCCTTTGTATCTCAGCTTCTAATTAACGTAATTTCATAAGTAATACATCATTTTAAAAGTTATTTGAATTGGAATTGAAGAGTATATGTTGCAAATCTTTGTCACCAGAGGGCGTTTTGATATTTTAATAATTCAATATCTAGAATTCTAATTATGATTAAATTACTTATAACACATCATTCGAAACATTGCGGACTTTTAAACTGATATAAGCCGCTAAATTCTGTATGGAAATTTCAAAGAAAACCACAGCAAAGCAAGAACACCTTTATTACAATATCTCCACTTCTAATTATGATGCAGGATTTCGAATTCCGATACTCTGCTCATATTTTGTGTTAAGGATTTTTAACACTATTTAGCCCGTAGTTATGCAAGTTTGAGAGATGAACCACGAAAAAAAATCAGACACAATTTTTTATATAATAATGTTTATATTACCTTTGTATCTCAGCTTCTACTAAACATAATTTCATGCATAAAATATCATTTTGAAAGTCATTTAAATTGAAATTGAAGAGTACATATTGCAAATCTCTGTCGCCAGAGGGCACTTTGACATTTTAATAATTCAATAACTCCAATTCTGATTATGAGTAAATTACTTATAGGGAAAAGATTGGAAGACCGGCCCCACTGGGTTGCAGATTTGCCACAATCAGAATTTTCAAAGGTCCTTTACATGGTGAGTGAACAGGCTGTTTCAAATCATGAAATGTAAAGCGACGCTTTAGTCGCCACAGAGCGAAAATTTACTACAGTTAAAATTTTCAAAGCTATTATGAGCGAGCATGCTGTTGTATGTTCTAAAATGGGAATAAGGCGCGGCAGGTGTCACCGAACGGGACTTTGCTAAAGTCAGAATTTTAAAAGATCATAACACGGTGAGTGAACAGGCTGTTTTACATACTGAAATGGGAAGAGGGCACCACAGTTGCTACCGAACGAGAATTTACTGTAGTTAAATTTTTCAATAAAGCTATTTTTACTATATGTCAATAAGATGCCACCGAGTGGGAGTTTCGTAAAGTCAGATTTTTCAAGGATCGCAAAACAGCTGGTCGCCGAAGGCGGCTAGTTATTAATAAAATGTTTAAAGTCTGGATCATTTTCATCAAAATTAATCCACTCAACAATTTTATTTTCTTTCACATTATCTCCTCCAGAAATAGTTTTTGCTGCATTAGGAAAATTTACCAAATATTTTCTACAGTTAGTAACTCTTTCCCCAGGACTTTACTAATGTGTATTTCAAAACTGATTTTGATGCAGTGTTTATGTCATAGATGCTGTCAAGAATCATATAATCTTTGCAGAAGATTTAAAGATTATATCCATCCTCACCCTTTTTACTATCTCCTGAATTTTCAAAATTGAGATTTTGATATATTTACACATTTTGAAGTCCCCTGAACCCTCTTCCACTACAGGAACTTCCCTGAAGTCTCTGAATCAGGTGTTTAACAGTTGATCTATGCATGAATCTGTTATCACCAAAACAAATATTTGCAAGAAATCCAAACATGATATTTTAACACTGTATCTTATCTTATAAAGAGGATACTTGAATTTTCTTTCTTAAAATTTTTCAAATAATTTGTGTACAAGGTCATCCAAGAGATTCCAAATACATTACGTCTATAGGCAAAATTTTTGGTACGTACAGTTAAAAAATAGTATTATCTTTCTTATCACTTTACCAAAAATTACCAGCCACCTTGCTCTCCATCCATAAAACATCTTATCTTAATTAGCTTTTGTATTATAAACTTTTGTGTTGAAATGCACACCTGGTAATTGTTTTCATATTAATCACCAAACATTTTTAAAAAAAATTATTATTATTTTTTTTTTCAATCAACCTTTGAACCTTTTCTAATGTATTTTATTTATTTTAAATTCCTCTCAAGCTGGAATTTTTTGGCCATGTCTCATGATACAATGGGAAAGTTATTTAATTAATCACTAAATCAATAGCTTTTTAATATGAATTTTGCATGTACGTACTAAACAGATATAAAAATTATGTTAGTATTACTTGTTATGACCAATTATTATCTATTCAAGGGATATGAGTCAAAGGAAATATTTCTCTCTAAGAAAAATTTTTCTAAGGGATCCTAACTCATACTTAACAGGTTTAGAAAAAAACAACAACCTTCAAACTAAAAAATAGAGATATAGAGCATTTCCTCGTGACGTCTGGTGGTTGGCAAAAAAGCGCGCTCGACTTTCCCGCGCCCCGCCCACCACTGATACTATATTGGTGATCCGCCATCGCTATGCTTTTCCCAAGCCTTTTTGCCAACCACTCATAAAAGTTGAGATGTTTGTTTACAAACAAGGAACTGCCCTATAGTGAAGCTAAATGGTATACATATATAAATACTATTGCTTAGGACCACTAACATTCATTTATATATGTATTCGTAATAATCAAAAAGTAAATTGTGAAATGAGTTTCCTGGCTTTAAATGTTAAATGTGACTTAAGTGTTCAAAATAGCCTCCAATAAGTTAAAAAGTGCCCCTTCCCCCTTTTTTAAAAAATTAAATTTATTATTAGCTAGCTTTGCCTACTTTGCTGGTCACAATATTTAAATGAATTACAGTAGAAGATCTTTATAACGCAAAGCTAAACACACAAGGTTTTGCATTATATAGAATTTTGCATTATATAGATCACATTTCACACATCGTCAAACTTACCTTGTAAACATGGCCAAATATGTCTGAAACATATCAAAACAGAGTAGGACATTTTAAAGTTACATTTCTTGGAACAAAAAATTAGGTGGATAACTTTCATTCTAAAATTTACTTTATAAAGATAGTCCATACATGCCTGTACAAAATCATTCATTATACTGCTCACTTAAAAAAAAAAAAAAAAATTAATGATAGCAATTTTTTCATTAAAAATCTCTGAATTAAGCAGATAAAGAAAAACAAATGTATCACACTTACTTCTCAACAAAGTAACAGTTTTTTTAGAAAGTATTTCTTAACTGCAAAATTTATTGTTTATATCCAAGAAATTTTGCGTTATATAGAGAATTGCATTATATAGAATTGCGTTATAAAGATCTTCTACTGTATTTTTATAATAACATGTCTCAATTGTTTATTCCTATATTTATTAATAAGCCTTGAAAATATGAACTTTGAATAAAATATCAGTTTGGATCACTATTGTCTGCAGCAGCACATTTTTAGATGAACTGTGTGCAAGAAGAACAAAATTAACTTTAATATGAACCTGAAATAAGGTTTCTTCAGTTTTCAGCAGCGTCTTTTCTGATTACACTCTACCAAGTTAGGTTCCCATTGACTTCAGCTGAGCCTTATGCAAATGAACTTGCAAAAAGAAACTGATTTGTACACAAAGCACGGTTGATGTTCTCAATGCTTCTGATGGCATTTTCTCCACTCTGACTATGAACAGTCCAGTCTCCCACTGCATGCACCAACATCTTATGCGGGTACCACGTGCAACATTATATTTTAATCTATAAATATGCAAAATGGCTGTACACTGATTTTCATCAGCAACATAAATTATTTAATAAACAGAATTTAGTACCTGAGTCCAATTTTTGACTCATATTTTTCTTTAAGCACTTAAAAACTCGTAGATACTGTATTTCCTATTATGCAAAACTATAAATGGTAACAATGCTTTTTTTCCCACCTAAATAAAATGGGACTGTGGTTCCCTGTTCTTAAAAAAAAAAAAAAAAAAAAGAATTCAATTTTGATTTTTTATACTTCAGTAGTGATTAATTTGTTATTATGATCATTATTTCCAAATCAGCAATTGAATTATTATTGAATAGGTAATTTAATTTTCAAAAGCTTATTCTAATTTTATTATTCATATGTAAATAAATCTATTTCTAATTAAAAAAAATGAATGTGTAAACCTTTTGTTTTATTTTTGGCTTTAGAACTGAATATTTAATAATTTGAAGCTATAATGACGTCAGTTCTACCATGCAAGTTTAATTTTTACAAAGCTTTATATTAACTTTAACTTAATTAGAAAAGGATATGATAACATTAACTTAACTTTATACCTAACAAATTATCCTTTTATAGTAGCACTTACTTTAAAATTTCAAATATATTTCGAGCGCACTCGCGCTCATCATCAGTGCTTTCTAGTGGTTTCATCTCAAAATTAATAAGTAAAATTAATAAGTAAAACCAAAGATATTATTAAAACAGGAACTTGGCCAAATAATACTCCCCCCATTTTCAATAATCACACTTCTATCATTCCCAGGTTATTTGGTAAATATAAAGACCATAAAAACCCACCGACTCTCAGACCAATCGTTAATAAATCTGAAGGCCCAACATATTGTCTAGAAAAATACATGAAAAACATTTACCTCTCACTCCTTCCCCCTTCCGAAAAATCTATAAACTCTAATGAAATATTCATCAAAAACCTCCGCAATACGAATATCAATAACCATGACTCTTTAGTTAGCTTTGACATGAAGGATCTTTACCCATCAATAGACATTCCAGAAATCACCAACTACATCAACCAAAAAATTACCGACATTTATGGGAATAATAAAATCAGCGAAACTCTTATCCGCACAAACAACTTTCTCCTTAGTGAATCATATTTCTCATTTGACCAAAACATCTATAAACAGACTCAGGGAGTGCCTATGGGCTCCCCAATTTCAGGAGTAATCGCCGAAATAAAAATGCGACTATTTGAACTAAAAGCTGAAGAAATCATTAATAAGTGTAAATTCTGGAACCGCTACGTAGATGATATATTTACAGTCATCCCCGCTGACACTAATCCCAACCAAATTCTTGAAACTCTAAATAGTCTAGACAATAAAATAAAATTCACTATAGAAATCGAAACCAATAACACCCTCAATTTCCTTGATGTTAGCGTTATTAAAAATTTAAACAACTCTTTCAAAACTACCGTATATAGAAAACCTACAGCTAGCAATGAAATTATTAATGCAAAATGTAACCCCCCCCCCTTTCTTATAAACATGCCGCACTTCGTTCATACATAAACCGCGCCATTCTCATTTGTTCTAGCAATACCCTTTTAAAAGAAGAAATTAAATTTATTAAAACCATCATGAAAAAAGCCGGTTATAGTGGAAACCTCATCGACAAACTTTACAAAAAACGTCAAAAAACCCTAAATGCCATCAACAATGCTCAAAACTCAAAACCTAATTATACAACCTCTATCCCATATTGTAACGGTGCCGCGTTAAATATAAAAAACGAAGCTAAAAACTCAACATCAATATTCCTATAAAACCAAATAAAAACATATTTCAAAGACTCCGTAATGAGAAAGATTTAATTAACCCTAAAAACTCCTCAGGCATTTACAAAATTGATTTTAAATTTGAAAATGAAGACAAAGGATGCTATATTGGAATGACTAAAAGATACATCAACGATCGCGAAAAAGAGCACTTCGCCGACATTAAATACGATAGATCCAATACTGCCCTCTCCATAACCCATAAAAATAACCCAATTAATTTTAATACTGCTAAAACCCGTAAAATAGCTCCATATAATAACCACTACTATGCCCTTAAAAGAGAAGCAATAGAGATAATTACTAACCACTCTTCCATTAACGATCGCGAACATAGCATAATTCCTCCTATCTGGCAATAAGCAATTAAAAGAAACACCACTGCTGAAGTGAAGCGAACCGAAGATCCCGAGATGAAGAACGATGTAAACAGAGATGAAACCACTAGAAAGCACTGATGATGAGCGCGAGTGCGCTCGAAATATATTTGAAATTTTAAAGTAAGTGCTACTATAAAAGGATAATTTGTTAGGTATAAAGTTAAGTTAATGCTTTATATTAATTTTATTATTCATGTGCAAATAAATTTCTTTTCATAAGTATATATAAAAATGAATAGATAAAAGTTTGTTTTTTATTGGTATTAGCTTAATTTTTAATTATTTTGTGGCCATTATGATATTTTTAATTAAGATATTGAAATTCCTAACAAAAATATTTTTTTCCACAATTAATTATAGCCTAAGGAATAATGTAGCTTTTGATTTTTTTTTTTTTTTATTGATTCAATAGTTTCAGAGATTACCCCCTAGAAACAAACTTTAATTACTTCTTTATAATATTATTTTAGTTTAAAGGAATCCTTTTTAAATAAAATAATAATTTCTGAGGTTACCAAAACAGGAGAACCTCCCCCTTCTCAGAGGATAAATGCCATGTCTCCAGACCGTCTCTAGAGTGAATCTCAGATTGTCGCTAATTGCCTACTACATAATTATAATAAATATGATGTTAAAACCACTCAACTCAATATAAATTAAATAAAAAGTTCTTTTCTAATCTTTATGTGACAAAATTAATAATAGCTTCAAGAAACTTTAATTTTTGTACAAACTCTAATGTATCACATCAAAATTATTTTAATAAATACAAATTTAATACATATTGATATTCAATCATATACATTCATTAATGTATTTCATTAAGTAATGATAAACAACCACCACAGAAAAAATGGCTTAAAAATAATAAAACTAATAATAATTAAGATTAATTTCCACCAAACTTTCACAAATAAATTATATTTCGTTTGTTAAAATAATATATCAAAAGCTTTTTTTGATACATCTATTTGGTTAAGGAAGTACTGTGTTTTTCAAATGAACACAACTCATTGATATTATTTCCAATAATATATATAATTTATAAGGTGGTGACAGTAAAGCAGAACAATTATTTCTAAAGAAGGATTCAGATTCTATTGTCATTATTACATACAAAAGAAAAAAAAAAAAATAATAATAATAAGAAGAAATAGAAATTAGCTAAATGTGTTGGGAAAAGACTACCAAATATTTTAGATGACAATACTGATGGGAACATAGCTTAAATGATTATTTATTTAACATTAGTATAATGTTACAAAAAAAGGAAGAATTAAATAAATAAACACACACACATATATATACATAATTTAATTTAATATATTATAATAGCAAAATTAAAATACTATTCAAAATTTGTAACAAAAATAATTCTTAATTTCAACTGTAAACTCAAACATGAAAGAGGGAAATGAACAAAAAATCTGAAATATGTGCGAAACTGGAATTCAAGCAGAATTCTACAGAAGAATTTATTCAAAAACTTAGAGATATCAAATTAACCCAGAATGATAAATTAGTAAGTTTTGACCATAATCAATCTTTTCCCATCCATAGATATCAATGAAATTAATGAGTTAATTAACAATCAAATTAAAGAAAAGTACAAAGATAAAGACACTAATACAATTCTAATCGCGGCTAACAACCTCATCCTAAAAGAAAACTAGATTCAATAATAAATAATACAATCCGATGAAGGACACCCCCAAGGGATCGTCCATATCCAAAATCCCAGCAAAATTTAAACTTAGGCTCATAGAAAAAACATAATGAACATTAACTTAATGACATTAAAATTTGGTTCAGATATGTAGATGACGTTTTCACCATCATAAACAAAAGTTAACATTGAATCAATACTTAAAAGTATGAATAATATAGACAAAAATATACAGTTTATTTATGAACCAAATTAACTTTCTAGACATCACAATTATATAAATTAAGTGTACTTTGATCGTACATAAACAGAGCCATTATAGTATGTTCTAATGAAAATTTATTGAAAAAAGAGTTAAACAAAATTTATAAATTTCAAATTAAATCTGGTTATAACAAAAGACTTGCAAATAAAATATACAAAAATAGAATAAAAACTTAAACCAAACTGGCAACACACAAAAAACAAATGTACAAACTCCATCCCATGCATGGGCAAAAATTAAGAAAGTTAAGTCATTGGTCTGCAGGACCAGAAATTTTAAGATTTTACTGTTATGTACACATTTTCACAGGTCTGTTCACTGATTTTGTTAGACTTTTAAAAATACTTACAAATTTGTAAGACAAAATAAACTTCAATGATAAATATGATAATTAAATATATTTGTAATTAATTTGAAAATACAAATGAAGTCAATGTTTGTTTTAACACGTGGGTAAAATGTCACATATTTACCATACATAAGGTACTATGTATTAAATATTAAAAGTAAAAAAAAAAAAAAAAGTTAGTAAAGTGAAATCAAATGTTTAAATTACAGAGAATATGTAATATTGATAATTGCAATGAAGTACACTTACTAATGTTATAATATACTATATTCTGTGAAAGATTCATAGGCAATTTAAAAAAATCAAAAATAAAATAAACTGAAAAGCTTTACTGGTTTGGTGAACCACTATAATTTATATTTTGCTGGTCCATTGAATGTTTTGTGATTCCAGACCAACAGACTGTTATTTTGACTTCATTTGTAACAGACTACTGTTAATTTTGAGCCCTGTTATGCAATAAAACCACTTCAATCAAATTTAAATAAAAAACAGCAAACATTAATGCAAATATACACATAAAACCCAATAACAATATACTTCAAAGAATAAGAAACAATAATGACCAAATTGACCCTTTACAAACAGCAGGAGTTTATGTAACCAACTATAAAAGTAGCAAAAACAAAACTGGATCCTGAAACTATCAAATCACAATAATCACAATTACGCATCACTGCGTGAGGTGATTAAAATTATGGCCAACGAGCTGATTGTAATGACCAGGAAGCAACTCAATATTTAGACTAAGGATGGCTCTGCTTATTAAAGAAAAAAGAACAGAACAAAGCTAGCAGTCAAGAAAGAGTCACATCGAAGATGGTTGGGTGCCCGACTGAAAGTACTAACAGAGTAACTTGAAGTAAGGCTATTTAAAATTAATTTAGTAATGTTTAAGAAGTTCTCCTTTATTTTATATTTAAAAATAAAAAATATTTTGAAAAAAAAAAAAAAAAAAATCTGAAATTTCAAAAAATTAAGAAAAGTCTGAAATTCCTACAAAAGTATGCGGAATCTCATCCCTGATAAATTTTATTTCTTTGTGAGCCACTTAATAATGTGATATGATAAATTGAAAAATTTTGTAGGAAAAAAAGCTGACGCTGATATTGCATGTTAATTAAAGCTTAGAAATTCTGTTTGTGTTCCAGACTGTCAGTTTCAAGGTAGGGAAACAATAAAGGTAAAGGTGCGGTAGTTATTCCTCTAAAGAGAAGATTAGAAATCACATTACTTAAATTGACTGATAAGTTCTGAAATGGAATATCTTTCCATGTACAAACTGCTTAATAAACCTACGATTCCTTTGGGGCTTTCCCTTTTTAGGCCAATTTATAGGACTTAGAGCAATTAAAATGCCAAGATAGCCTTTCTTGTTACAATAAAAGATAATTTGTTCATTCGAAAGCATCATCATTATTTCTAAAGAACCCTAAATTCATCATGTATATATATATGTATAAATAAGGTAATAAAAAATAAGAAAACAAGCACAAAATCAAATAAAACAAACCCCGAAAAATATTGATTAGAAGATGACATTACAAAAAAGGCCTTCACGATTTGTTTGAAACCACAAAAACATGACATTTATTCTTTTTATGTCTTAACTGCCATCCATAATGATAAATTTATTTCTGTCTAGCTGTTTGCAGTTATTTGATGTTCATAGCTGCTTATATATGGGTTCTTATTAGGAGGTCATTTTCATGCAAGTTTGATTTTTATACTTGTACAAACTTTTATGTACTTATTTTCATACAAGTTTGCTTTCCATATTATTACTTTCTTCTATATTAATAGAAGAAAGTATTGGATTTGTAAAAAATTTTGACTTCCGGTTTTCGATGGATTTACATACTCTGAAAGGACAAGAACATGATTTGACTTTTCAGAAAATGTGTCTGTCTGTCTGTGTGTAAGACAAAAATTTTGTGGCTGTATCTCAGACACTACTACACAAAATTGCATATAAATTTATATGCAGATGCACCTTGATCTAAATTAGTGCTTATCAACTTTTGGTGCCAATGGCTTAATAGGTGGTGTTGCTATACTGCAATTTCTCCAATTTCAGGGAAGGCTGTATCTTTGAAACTACTGCACGAATTTGCATATAAATTTATATGCAGATGCACTTTGACATAAGTTAGTGCCTACCAATTTTAAGTGCCAATTACTCAACAGGTGACATTGCTATACAGCGATTTCCACAATTTAAGGGAAGGCTATGTCTCAGAAACTACTGCACAGAACTGCATATATAATTATATGTAGATGCGCTTCAATATAAATTAGTGTCTAACAACTTTTGGTGACAATCTCTTAACAGGTGGTGCTGCTATAGTATACGTTGATTTTTGCAATTTCAGGGAAGGCTCAGGTTCTATTGCATATAATGAAATGAAACTTATATGTAAGAAGGTCATTATATGACATTATGCTGATTCAATTTGGATGCATATCAGCTAATAAGTGGTGCTGCTATACTGCAATTTTCCCCAAGAACGGGAAAGCTATATCTCAACTTCTATGGCATATAACTGTACGAAACTTGATATATGAGATAACCATTACGAAAACGCATTTTTTAAGACTTTATTTATAGAGAATAAAACTGTCTTTCTTTTCTTATATTTAGTGTTAGTTTTTTCTAAGATGAAAATCCTCTGCATTCATTATGGTAAATAATATTAATAAATAATAGTTTTAATAAAATATTTTTACTGAGTAAATTCCTATAGGAAAATATAGAAGAAAATCTTGTGGCCACAACACACTAGTTTTAAATGCTTTTATATATATATTTGATTCACAGAACTTTTTTATACATTTGCTTTTCTCTTGGTAAGATACAGAGAGCTTTTAGTATTTTACTAGGAGATCCTGAAAGATCTTACTGTTTTCACCCTACATTGAGGAGCTTCCCTAATGACAATCTTAATGTCTAGTGGACCTTATTTGTTTTGATTTTTTGCTTGCTTTCCTATAATTAAATTATTTTACTTAACATACATTTTATGCTGCTTTTTTTGTGCATTGAGTGTGTAAATTTGTTATTTTTCCTTTTTCATTCATTTTCCTTTTATGATTTGTATATGAATTAACCTTATTACATATATATACATAATAATATAAAAGCAAAAATATGAAATTAAACTTTGTGCACTGATGGAAGACAAAAGGGAAAATAAATGGAAATGTTAAGGAGGTAGAGTACATTTAAAGTAAAATTTCTAACAAATGAAAATCTGTCAAACTGTGGAAGATCTTATTCCTGAAATTATCTTTTGAAATATAGTCGAACCTCGTTAATGTGAATCTCAAAGAGAAAAAAAAAAAATTGTTCGTGTTACCAGTAATTCATGTTATCAGTAATTAATCTCCATATAACTAAACTAATCTTCATTTTGATGGGGATTTTGGAAACAATTCATGTTAAGAGTAATTCACATTAATAAGGCTTGGCTGTATACAAAAAATTTAAACACAACTTGTCTGAATATTCAATACATTATACAGCTATTTATACTAATATATATTTATTTCTACAATGAGTTTTTAATAATAATGATAATGATATCTGGTTATATGGTTTATTTATACAATTAATGGAAGCTATTAATAAGGCATGGTTTATGATTTTACTTATGATTTTACTTATGATATGATAAATTATTTCATTTAATAAATACTTAATTAGTGTATAATGCATAACAAAACAACAATTTTTTTCCGGAAAAGAGCAGCTTTAAAATATTAACTAAATTTATTGAAAAAAGAAAATTGCTAAATACAATTTTATTGCTATCGGACATAAGTGTTTCAGAAATAGTTATAACTGTTTAATCCCCCGAGCAACTGATATTGAATTCTACATTCACCTAGCAGTCGTTTTTTCCTAACATACTTATAATTCAAACTGCATTGTTATAAATCCATGGCGAATTTTTTAAGTATGAAAGTCATATTTAACACTCATGAGGTTCATCTTTAAATGCATAGTTATATTCATCACAGTTTTCAAGCTGAAATAACTGTTATTTTGGAAAACTGCAGACTGTGCAGTCAGAACAACATTAAAATTTTGTCTTTTCCCAAGATGCTCGATGGATTAATTCATCAACTGTATCTAATTAAAAATAAAATAATTTATTAAAAAAAAAAAAAAAAAAACTATAATCTTGTAGTAACTTTAAAATTATAAAATATTTGACAACAATTTAAATAAATAAAATAATTTTTTGGAAAAAAAGTATATAAGTGTTGTATCGTTATCCTCCAAATATAACCTTAAATATTTTTTTTAATTAAACTGTCAATAAAGCTACATTTGTTGAAAGAAAGAAAGAAAAAATAAATATATATATATAATCCATTATTGAAATATGAGGTAAAAAAAAAGGATCAATAAGCAATAAATATAATCAATAAAACAAAATTATATATTTTTTAATTTTTTTTTTTTATCACAGTGGTATACTGATAAAATAACAAAGAAATAGTAAAAGATAATGTAATCAATCACGTTCCTAAAACTTACCAAATTCATAATAAAATTTCAAACAGGATTCAGTATATAAATAATATCACAGCATTCTTCATTGTTTGTTAATCTGCTTCATCTTGTTTATCAAATTTAGAACTGTTACAACTTTTTCTTCTCAACTTTAAGAATTCTAATATCAGTGTTTTAACTAAAACAATATATAAATGTACAATTAATGCATAGCTTACAAGGCAGTATAAATTAAAAATACAATGAAAATTGTACTATTAAAGAAAAAGGCACTTTTAAAAACAACTGTTTTTTTAATATATATAGAATTATATTAATCAAGACAATATAAAAATTCCAAAACATAGTTGTATCTCTTATTTATAGAGAATTAAATATTTATATTATTTAAAACTTTAAACAGAATATTTCAATAAGTTAAATATAATTTAATGTATGTTAGAAGATAATATTTCATTTTAAATACACCAATAAAATAATTCAGCAAAACTTCTAATATCTGTTAGTAGTAAGAATAAGATTCTATTTCAATAAAAATTAAGTTTAAGAATATAAAAAAAATAAAAAACTGATAAACAAACATCATAAAATTAAAAACAGATAACAATTGTTTTGTGCGGAAATAATACATGAACCTTTGTCAAGTGAGTAAAAACTGACAGAATATAAAAGTGATGATGCATGCTAGAGATGAGATCTGCATGGGCCAGAGTCCAGTCCTCAGGCGAATATTTTTTACCAATGGACTTAGGCCGGGCAATCCATACTGGGCTAAAATTTTTTCTATATACTCAACCACACCTGGATTACATTTTATACGGGTTGAGAAATTTCTTTTTCACTTTCTTGTTAATTTGTGAAGAAAGTAAATTATAAAACATTTTTTTTATTTATTTTATGTAGTTTTACATTGTTAGTATACCACATGAAAGTTTGTTATTTTGACACTTTTCAACAAAGTTGAAAAAAATGTTCATGAAATCGGCTTGTCTGCCTGTCTATTCATTCTCTCATTGCCATAAACATTCTTTGAATAACTTGAAACTGATATCTGTAAGCCATGATCACAATAGTATGTTTTCTATTGAAAATGGTTTGTATGAAACTACTGGTTTGTGTACAGGAACACACAAAAGAATTTTATTATATTATGGTCTATAACAGGGCCTGAAATTTCAACTTTGATTACACTCGCTGATAAAAAAAGTTACTTGCCACAAAATATGATTAACTTGCTGTACTTTTTACATATCAGGTGACCAGAATTTTTTATTAGAAAAAGAGGAGAAATTACGCAGTGTCTTTTATTTTATAAGAAAATAGAAGAACTTCAATTTTGAAAAAGAGGTCATGACAGAAAATTGAATGAAAATGATTATAAAAACCGATTCAAAAGCTACTTTGCACAAGTGGTGGAAACAATTTTATTTCAAATTATGTATTTGGATCAGTACACTTTAATTTAAATTAATAATATACGGATACGAGAGGAAAAATCCCTAATTTTTATAGATGTCACTGGACAATATAGATTTTTTTTTTTTTTTTTTTAGTTAGCGTTCACCATTTGATACAGTCAACAGCCGATTTAGCTTCCCAGTTTTCAGAAATTTTTGAAATTAAGGACTAAATCCTTTTCATTTGAAAATGAGGACAGAGGACGAAAAACATAAAAAAAAGAGGACTTTTTAGTCCTGTAGTGCTTTTTTTCGTTTAAGAAGGCAGAGCGTTGAAAAAGAAAACTGTACTCTTAAAAAGAGGATATCTGGTCACCTTACCTAAGATCAGCAATTTTTTCGTTTTTAAATTGATTTTTTTTTTTTTTTTTTTTTTTGTAGCACCGTATACTGTAAGAATTCCATCTACATTTAGACCGAAATTTTGCTCGCCACAGTAAAATTTCCACTTGCCAATGGCGAGCTGGCGAGCAGAAATTTCACGCCCTGGTCTATAAAGTGTATTTTTTTTAAGCATATTTTAATACCCTTACAGAGCCTAAACATAACAAAATTAGAATATATTTAAACTTATTTTAAAGCAAAGGATAATTTGATTATACCAAACGTTCAAATACCTTATAAAATCCTTTTTAACTACTAGCTATTAATTTCGGACACTTCGTGTCCATCTTCAGAGCTAGGTAATTTTCTCTATGCCATTCTTCAGGAGAACGGCGTAGAGAAAATTACTTAGCTCTGAAGATGGACACGAAGTGTCCGAAATTAATAGCTAGTAGTTAAAAAAAATTTTATAAGGTATTTGAACGTTTGGTATGATTAGAATATATTTCTAAAATGTTATGCAAATGTAACTGGTAAGCTTTGTATTAATTATTTGTTTACAGGTTGAACATAATTTAGTTTACAGGATATATATATGTGGAAAATAGTTGAAAGTGGATTTTTAATAGTGTTACTAAGCTTTTTTAACCAATACCACCATTGTTGAGAGTATTTATGACTTTGGTTTGTTTTTCAGCCTGTCTGCCTAAGCTGTAACTTCTGAAAATATACATAATTTATTAAATGATCAGTAATTTGTTAATTCATATCAGGTCAGTCTGGGAATAATTTTATTGTTTTTTGTACAGGCTAGGTTTCAGAATTTCAAAATATACAGACATCTAACATACACTGCAACTGAGTCTATTTTTTTTTTTTTTTTTCATGATGACAGGTTGTACTTATTTAATTATTTCAACTCAAAACAATTGTTGCAAGTTTTTTAATTTTATGGTGTAGTTTATGCTGTTTATTTTCTTAAATTTTTTAATGCTTTTTACTGTAACAAGGAAATTACTGATTTATTACAATGAATATTTTAGTTTGTGAGATTATATTTTCAAATTACATAATATGACTATTTATTTATAAAAATCCCAGAACATGTTTCAGGAAACTTGAAAAATGTGATATCGACTTTTCAACAAAAAAATAAAATAACATTTACTGAATATATTGATTTTTTATTTTGCATTGTTAAAATTACTCTACTTTTTAAGTTAAATATTTGTAGTATCTTTATTCTTAAGCAATTATCAAAATGTAATATATAGAACAATTTATACTACTAGTATCTCTTAGATGAAACAGGAACATTGCATATTAAGTAACTATTATCCAAGCAGCAGAAACAATGCAACACGACAGCAAATGCTGTAGATTGCTGAAATCTCGGCAGGTTAATTTAAAATCTCAAGAAAGAAATGCCAGGTTTTAAAATGCAAATATAATTTACATTGTCTACTGTACTTGTTCTATACTCTTATTTAATTATTCATATTTTATTTAATTATTATTATTTTTTAGATGCAAATTTTAAATATTTTATGAATTGCTAATACCTCTTATGATATCAGTCTTGCTCTGGCATTCCTGGATTACAGATTGATTTTATTTTGCTGCAAATCGATACAGATAATTCTGCTGCTGGAAATATCATATTTAAAAATGAACTAAATTTACTTTGCTGACAGATTTTTTTAATGCATCACAAATAACCAACATATTATTATAATGTTGAGTTATATACACTGTACAACATATCAGAGCTATATTAAAACTTTTTTTAAAGCTAAATAGCAAAGGTTACTGGCACCAATAAATTAGATTACAAACTATGCATGTTATGCTAAAATAAAAAAGGAAACGAAGCAGCATGCAGTCCTGTACAATGGTATATTTAGCTTGACTAATTAGAATACTGCACATATTCAAATATTAACAACATTTATGTCTTAACACCTTAACTGCGGTGTAACCCACCAGTGGGTCATGCGGCAATCAATGGGAATTTAACTAGTCAATGTGTCGGCAGTCAATTTGTTAAAACCCTCAGATTCTGGAGGGAGTTAAAATCAAGTTTTAACATCCAATTATGTTCAACAGTAAATCTCAATTACAAGATTATTAACAAATTTAAGAAAGACAATAGAAAATTACATGTATTTCACATATAAAAATGGGCATAAAAATACCTGAGAAAAAGATATACAAGACATGAATGTTAATTTTAACACAGCATTAGTGATACCCCCCCCCCCTCCCACACAAAACACCTTACATACCACACTATTATTTTAATAAATAATGACATACATCCTATTTGAAAATAATAATACTTAATAATAATAACAATAATTTAAGAAATTTGTAAAACCATCTAGGTAATATATTTTTATAAATAACAAATTTTGGGAATTTTTCCCTTTATAATGATGTGAACACTAATAATAATAATAATGCAAAACACAAGCACATCTTTTATACTGCTATTTTACATCATAAATTAGTATTTTTTTGTTAAGAAAACAGCAGTAAAATCTGTCCAATATCAAGCCAGTTATGGTAAACCTATAATAAGT
Source organism: Salticus scenicus (assembly GCA_963930645.1). NCBI lineage: Eukaryota > Metazoa > Arthropoda > Arachnida > Araneae > Salticidae > Salticus > Salticus scenicus. The sequence goes on along the minus strand of OZ005650.1, from coordinate 339,279,677 downwards.
ACAGTAGAATCTTGATAATCTGTCATCCTTTTAATTGTCAGCTTCTATTATCTGTCAGTCACAAAAGACAAATAGTAGGCTGACAAAGGGAGAGGATAAAAATAAAAAATAATAGTTACTCACACCAAAGCTTAACCTATACTTTCTAAGTACACAGATTAATTTGCGCAACAAGGTGAGGCAGATATTATACAATTACTGCAGATGGGCTATTTCTGTAACACAGTAGTATGAAAAGATTCATAAAGAAAGGGAAAAATGAAAATTTTTTTAAAATGTAAGCTAGTTATTTAGGATTTAAGACTCCAATAAATTGATTTGTACTGCAAAAATATATATATGCTGTGTATACATATATTTTTATTACGTATAATTTTTTAAGTACGTAATTTCTAATTTTTTTTTTATCTTGAGATCCAAAGATAACTAAGACTCTACTGTACTAAATATGATTTTAATTTACCGAAAAGTTTTGGTTGCTGTAATGTAATAACATTTTATTTTAACTTATTAAAAATTTTCTATCTACTAGTGATAACTATTGTTTTCTTAGCAGAAAAAAAAAAAAAAAACTTAACTTTATAATAATAAATTGATAAGATAAAAGAAACAATTTTCAAAATAACTTGGTACATTCTGAAGGTAAATTTAAATAGATTAGCATTAGTACATGAATCAAGAATTAAAAGAACGTTTCTGTAAGTTTTCAGAGTTTTGACGGGAAAAATCATTTGGAATGGCACTAAATGATAAAGGAGTATTTACAGAAAAATTTGTTTTAGGCTCCTCTTTTTTTATAAAAGACTGTAAGGAAGCTGAAGGACTAAGACAATCATTAACAGTTGTTGTCTTTAAAAACAATGTCCTAAGACAGGTCAAAGAATGTTTCATGAGTTCTCCTATGTCAGTAAACATTCGATGACATTTTGTACATTCACAAGTCTGAGTAGAATTTTGAGCATGATCAGTTTTTTGATGCTTTACAAGTTCTACTTCTGTTGATAAAACTTTTGTACACATAGAGCAAACAAAAATATTAGATGGTTTTTCTGGAGTTAATTTCTCTTTTTTTACAAAAGCACTGTCTATACTAGTGCTTTTATTTTGATTTTCAAAATTTGCCAGTGAGTAAAAAGTGTTTTTTGGTTTATAATGACTGAATAAATCAATATCTATAGATTGTTCAGGTTGAAGAGATGAACATTTATGATTCAATTTATCATTATGATCTAACAACAAAACATTACATTTTTGACACTTCAAAGTGCTGTTATATTCAGATGAATCATAGTTCATCATATCAGAACAATCTGGTGTACGAACTTCTTCACGCATGCTTATGTTTAGAGATGAATTAGGTTGTTTCGGTAATGAGTAGGAAAATATATTATCGTCCGATGGGCTGGAATTTTCAAACGAATGTTGTATTAAATCAGAAAAATCTAAAATTGCATTTGGTGTCGGACCTGTTTTAAAGAAATTTTCATTTTTTTCTAACTCTGTGTTATTTTGAGTCCTTTGGTTTGATGTATTTAAAATTTTTGTATAGCTGATATTTTCTAAAAATTCACAACGACTTTGATTTATATCAAATTTAAGGCAGGTGTTACTACTTTGATTGTTCTCTTGTGCAGTACTTGTCTTATCCCTATTTTCACTATTGTTAAAATTTTGTTTAGATGATATTGAGTTAATATCACTCTTAGGTAATAGATTTGATGTAATAAAATCAATATTATTCTTTGAGGATAAGTCTAAAGATGTAAAGTTAGTATTGTTTTTACAAGATAAATCTAGGGATGTAAAATTACTATTATTTTTAGACGATAAATTTAGAGTTGTAAAATTACTATTATTCTTAGAAGATAAATCTAAAGATGCAAAGTTACTGTCATTCTTAGAAATTAAGTTTGTTGTATCTATGCAGCAAAGATCTTGAGTGGTAGTTTTTACAGGTGAATTTTGCTTATCAAATATAGAACTAGATTTTGGTAACTGGGAGAACGAATATAGAGAGACTTTATTTTCAGTGGAGTGTTTTGAATTTGGATTTTGCAACAGATAACGCAACTGAGAAAAATTTTCCGCTTCGTCCAGGCTGTTTTCGACAGACTTCAAATCTGATGTAAAATCAGGTTTGACAGGAGAAATTGTTTCAGTAGCATCTTCAATTTGTAGCATTTTATTGTCTTCTACAACTTCTTCATTTTTTGATACTTCCTCCTGGAAACTATCATTACATGGATTACTGACATTTTGTGCACTTAAATTAGTAGACGTATTCTCAACTGATAGATTTATGGATTCAGTCAGAGATAGTTTTCTTCTTTCTTGACATTTTTCAGAAGAATCTAAAGCTGTTTCAAAACATTTTAATGTTTCTTCACTTTTACTTTGTTCAATGTTAGCAGCATTACATTCTACAGATGATGAATTAGTACAAACTTTAGTTTTTTGTTCAAATTTTTTGTCATAACATAAGCAAAAACCATACTCTTTTAATGGAGGCAATTCATCATCGGATACTAAAGTAATGTCTTTTGCTGTATCAGTTACTTGTTGAGTAGTGTCAGATTTTTTTTCAATAATTTTCTTTTGCCTATCACTCTGTAATGAAGATGCAATGATTGCATCATAATCTTCCCGACCAGCAACAACAAAAGATCCAACTTTACACATATGTGTTAACATGTGCTCTAGCATCTCTCCTTTGGGCCCACAAGTTGAACACACTAAACATTGAAACCAATCAATGATTTTATGTGTATTGTCTCTATGCTCAGTGAAATCTTTTAGGGTAGTAAAACATTTAAGACATAATTTACACTGAAGTGTTCCAGAATATTCTGAACTAGAAGTAGTAACAGTAGAATCTAATTTATCGATAGCTGGAAATTCACTATATGAAATTTCATCAATTTCACCCGAATGATCAAAAGTACCACTGAAACTTTTTTCTAATGAAACTGTGGATAATTTAGATGCATCACTTAATTTCTTTTCTTTTCTGCTAAATTTGTTTATTTTGGATGTACTTTTAGTAAGTAAGCTTCTTTCATTTGTTGCTACATGTCTTTGCCTATCATGTTTAGAAACTGACTCAAAACCTTCTACAGATTTACTTGTAGATGAACATTTTGCATGTGTTTGCATATGAATTTCCATACGTGACACACTCTCAAAATATTCATAACATTCACTGCATTTGAATTTAGGACAATTTGGTGAAAATTTTTGTACAAGGCAGTTATTTTTTTCAGATGGTTCTACTTTAATTTCACCAGAAACACCAGCTTTTGCTGTATCATCTACATCAATATTCTTCTCTTTTTTTATAATTATACTCTTTTTTACCAAAGTATCATCATCATCTTTAATTGAAGCATCTTTTTTTATAGGCAAAAATGCAGATTTTTTATGTACAGCCTCCACATGTTCTCTTAGAGTAAGAGTCTCGCTAAAACAAAGTTTGCAATAATAACAGCAAAACATATTTTTTGAGCTATTTTTATGAACATTCATTTCATGGCGAATATAAACATCTTTGCGAAAAAAGAATTTTCCACAGTACTGACAAACGTACCATGGATTACCAGAGTGCATTCTTTTATGCCTTAATAAAGTAGACTTACTACAAAACGTAAAATCACAATAATTGCAAAGAAATGGGTTGTTTGCATTTTTTGACTGCCTTCCTTTTCTAAATTTAGGTTTCATCAGTAATTTGGGAATTCTGGGTTTTCTTGGAATTTTTATTTTCAGAGGCTTACTCTTTTGAATTTGCTCATCATCAGTAAAAGAACTTTTTCTACGAACTAATCGCCTACTTCTACGAGTATTTAGATCATCATTTAAGAGTTGTTTTTCTAAACCAACATTATTTTTACTGTGACAAATTTTACTATGTTCAATTAATTTACTGTCATCTATTGTATCACCACAAACTGGACATACACTACTAGAAATTTTAGCTGACGAGTTATTTGAATCATTAACCATATCAGCTAGACATTGTCTTTCATGTTCTTCATGATCAGATTTAGAATAACACACATAATCACAAACACAACATAATAATTTATTTTTATCAGAGATAGATTCCTTAGTTTTTCTTTTACGTTTCATTATTTTCTTTGTGGTCTTTTGAATACCACTTTTATTTTTATTAATTATATTACTTTTATTACTAGTTTGATTATCATTTTTATTACATACTAACACATGTTCTTCATAGCTTTTTTCATCCTTAAATTCTACCCCACACTTCGTACAAGTCTGTGATATATTTGTTCCACAATTCTTTAAATGATAGTTGTATTCTTTCTTACTCTTGGTTGAATAATCATTGCATTTGTCACATTTATAATTAACATTTGACTTAAGACGCACTTTGCAGCTTTCCTTATGACTATCAAATTGCTTTTTTGTCATAGCTTTATGCTTACAGTAAGAACATGTAAATGGTGTCTCTGAATGACTTTGTATATGGTTGCGATAATCTTCAACTGTTATAGAGACATGTCTACAATAAGCGCAGTTGTACTCGGACTTTTGGGGAATATTAGAACAATTATGTGCATCATATTTTGCTTTGCTATTAAAAGTTAAATTACACTTACTGCACTCAATTGCTGATTTTGGTCGAGAGAACATATTAAATTGAATGTTAGAAAAATCTGCTTTACTCTTGGCATATATCTTATCAACATTATCCCTTTTATTTCCAGAATGTTTTAGATAATGGGTCATTAGGGCAGAAAATGAAGCAGCTTGGTGGCTACATAAATGACAAACATGAGAGGGTTTATTCGCATGTTCTGCATTTGTATGCTGTCGTAACTGCTCAACTGATTGAAAACGGCGACAACAATACTTACAAATATATGTCTTGGGAAACAGTGACTTAAATTTGTTAGGTTTTTTTGGAGGTAAACTTTCTGAAGACTGTTCTGATACTTCTGCTGAGTTATCAGACTTTAATTTTTTCTGAGTACTAAGAGAAAGCTTCTCATCTTTTCTTTTATCAGAATGTTTATCAGCAGATTGCGTTTGATTAGTCAAAAAATTTGAATGCTCTGCAAATTTTGAGTCTTTGCTTTTATCAGGTGTTACAATAGATTCAGAACTCATTTTAGGTTTAAGGCTTTTCACCACCATTTTATCTAAGTTGTCATTTTTATCTTCGATTTTGCCACCTATGGAGTGCTTTATATTATGAAGATTTTTTCCCTGGTGTTTTTTAGAAGAAGTACATGAACTTTTAACATTATACATAATAGCTACATTACTTTACAATCTTAGCATATTTTTAAATAAAACATGTTATTTTATATATAAATATTTTATCAGCTCATAGAAAACATGATATATTCGACAATAACAACTACAAAACGTCTTTATTGTACTATATAATTAAGAAATAACAAATAAAATGTAATGGAACCACATTTTACTAAGAAGGAGAGATGCTTGAAAATAAAATACAGCAAAGGTTCATTTATGAAGTTATACAAATAGAGACTAGGAAATATAAAACAAAGATTAGTATTTAAAACTGACTTGATACATGGATGAACTTGTCATAATTGCTTATGATTATTAACTTAATAATTTTATGACGAAGTCATGCAAACTGGAAAACAAATACACATTTTTTAAGATCCACAGTTGATTTTTCTGGTGAGAAAGCAACAAAGATCAGCTGAATATTTTTTATGTTGTATCAGAATATAAGCGCTCGATCTATAAAAATTTAACACTGCACAAAGATCAATAAAAAATTATGCTGGTATATAATTAAAAGTTCCAGCGATTTTCAAAGCATAAATTATTGTTTTTAAATTCAGTTGATCATAAACAGCAACAAACATAAACTTGACTCTGCTGCTGTCAAGTTACAGTCATGGACAAAGTTACGAAATTTAATAGCTTTCAGTTTTGTTTTTACAATAATAGATATATAAAAAAAACTCTTTCTTTATTTCAATAAAATTAGAACAATAATGCTTTATTTAATAAATTAATTCAAATATGAAATAATATTACATTTTTTTAAAACTATTAAACTAGTTGAATCCCCTCCCTCCCAATGTCGTCTGCTAAATAGGAGCAATTTTTCAATGAAACTCAACATTTTTTCGCACATAAAACAAAATAAACGATTGATATGTTTATCAGTTTTACGTTTACAAAAGCACACGATGAGTTCCCATGATATTTTATGGCCAAAAATTATATTATTTGGAGATTCTTTGACTCAGGTTTCTATTCTCAAATGTTTATGTTGTTGTGTTTTATTCATTTTGGTGGTCCGATAGCCTGTTGCGTGTTTTTTAAAAACTGACTCACAATTCCCGACTTTTATTAATTTCTTGCATGTTGCATATGTCTAGCAATTTTTCAATGAAACGCAACTTTTTTTTCGCGCATAAAACAAAACAAACTACTTCTAAAACAATTGACATGTTCATCAGTTTTATCTATTCAAAAACACACGATGAGTTTCCATGATATTTTATGGCCGAAAATTATATTATTCGGGAATTCTTTGACTCAGGTTATTTCCTACATTTATGTTGTTTGTTGTGTTATTTATTTCTTGCATATTTATGGCTTCAGAATCATGGCTTGTAGAAATGGAAGCTAATTTTTCGGTTTTACCGGTCTGGAAAAGTAATATATATATATATGTACATCATAAAAATTTTATATTTGTGGTTAAAACTTTATTATTAATTAATATTTATAACAGTTTTTTTTTTTTTTTTTTTTTTTTTTAATATAACTATATGTTTTACAAATATTGAAAATCTTCTATAAGAATTTTCAGAGATATTTTAATTTAGCATTCTCCTTGCTGTATTGTATTTTAGGTAACTTTTGTGGAATTAAATAGTATGTTTTACTAATCTCTTTCCCTTCATGTACATTTGCTCTATTAGTATAAATTAATGCATTATTATAAAATAATGTAAGTGTTATAATGCATTTATTTATTTTTACCTTTCAGCGTGCTTTTGAACCAAAAAATGGCTTATGGGGAACTTTATTGGCAGATAGGCTTCAAAGGTAATTTTTTTAAGAAAAGTTTTTTTTATTATCAGACTAGTGATTATCTTTCTTTTTTAATTTACTTTCAAAAATCTCTTGTGTTAACTTTTGTATTAGTAACGTTTATGAATAGGTACTAATATTTTTTTACTAATCTCCAGACAGAATGCAGATTAAAAAAATAAGCCTGAAGAATTTTCACAGTTATTTATTTATGTTTAATAGTTCTGTTGAAGAGTAAATTTTATAATTATTTTTCATTCTGTGTAAAGATATTTTTTTTTATAAATATTATATAAATAAAAATGATAAAACTGAATCTTTACAAGATGCTTTTAAGAGTTGTTCTTCCTTTTTTATTTATTATTATTTTTAATTAGTCAAATCCTATAAATTTTGCTTTTCACATATTTCTTTTTTAACATGTGATGAAGAATAATCAATAAAATCTAAAACAAAAAAGTCAGATTTTATTAGACAATGTGTTGAATTTTTAGTGAACTTTTAATATAATTTAATGTGATGTTTCTACATACCTGATTTTTAGCTATATGGGGGGAAGGGGAGGGGTGAGGGAGTAGTAGAATTGAAGAGAGATTGACTCTACAATATTCATGATATGTTATTTCTGTTAAGGATTATCTTTCATTAATTTTAAAGAAAAATGTCTGAGTATATATAAATATCAATTATACAGGGTGATCAATTTAAAAGAGTACCCATTGTTTTTTATTACACTTAAATCTGACAGATATGGCAGCTATTCTAACAAAGAAGTATAATTGTTTGAACCTTGTTTAAGTGTGGGAGACAATTTCCAACTTCCAATACTGCTGGACTGTTACAACTTTATTTGTGAGGTAAAACAGAAATGGAGACGCACAGTGTCACTTAATCCTGTGATAATTTCATTTTTAAAAACATAATTTAATTAAAATTTTTTACTTTATCATTCTTTACAGAAAATGTTCGCCACCATTTTGAATGCAAACATGAACACATCGAAGCAAGTTTTTTGACACACTTTGTAGCATTGTTAGTGTTTTTGATGAGATTTCTTCAGTTATGATTTGTTTTAATCCATCGATGTTTGCAGGACTTCTCTGGAAAACCCTATATTTGAGATAATCCTGAAAAAAAAAAAAAAAAAAAAAAAAAATCTAAGGGGGTAGGAATGATAATGTAAAAAATTTGAATTAAATAACGTTTTTCAAAAATAAAATTATCACAGGATTAAGTAACATTGTGTGTCTCCATTTCTGTTTTACCTAACAAATAAAGTTGTGACAGTCCAACAGTGTTGAAAATTGTTTCCCACACGTAAAGAAGGTTCAAACAATTTATATTTCAGTGTTAGACTAGCTGCCACATCCGTCAGATTTAAGGGTAATAAGAAAAACCAACGGGTACTCTTTTAAACTGATCACTCTGTATATAAATTGCTAAGTAATTAAGGTTAAAATATCTATCATTTATATATATATTGTCTTATCTTTTCAGTCTCAGATGTGTTTTATATGTCTAAGCTTACTTATTTTCATTAATGCAATTTAAGGGACACAATTACTTTAGAATGTAAAAAACTGGGTTGGACAAAAACACGTTTAAAAAAAATGTTTTTTTTTTTGTTTAAAACATTTTTTTTTCTCCTCTGCACAACACAATTTCAATTAAAGTGAGCAAAAATAAACAAATCAATCAATTAAACAAAGAAGGAAAATAAAGAAAATAAAAATTAAACAATAAATGGCAAAAATTAATTATTTATTGTATACAAAGACATTTAATTATTATTAACAGCTTTAAAAATAGTAACAAGTTTGGAAGTTTTATCAACACCCAATCAGTTTCTTGTTTTGCTTTGTACAAAGCCAAAAGTCGAAAAGATTCTATTTCTAAACAAGCAGTTGACCAAAGAGCTGTATGTAATTGGATAATGAACTGCATCACATTTTCATCTATATATTTTGAAAGACTTGTCCACCAAGATAAGGGTGTTACATCGGTATCGCGTCATAACATCGCATGTCAAAACATCGCCGTGCCAATAACATCACTGACAGAAACATCGCCAAAGAATAACTTTTATTTCTACATATAATAAAAAGTGTCTATTTTTTTGTGTGCATGTCGGTCGCTATGTGGACAAATGGACGCCAGCAAAAATATAAAAAATATTACACTGAGGTTACACTGTTATAAAAATTATAAAAATATGAAATTTGACTTCGTTTTATGTTTTTCGGGCGATGTTATGACACAGTACCTCTTGCTAAGGCCACTTATATAGAGGGGCCCTACCCCTTGCCAATTCCCTCTTGCAGACGATTCTCTTTCAATAACAGACATCTTATCTGTAATAAAAGATAATTAGGTACATTTTATTCTTTAAGGTATTGGGATAAAATTAAGACCACCATAAATAGCATAGAATTGTTCCAATTTTTTCAAAAATTTGTAAATCTGGCTATCTCTATAATTTGACCAAATGCTGCAAGAAATCAAGTTTTTAAGTTAAAAATTACAGATTTTACAATTTAAATATTTAACTTTGAAGTTTTTTTCGTATCCATTCTTTCTAAATACCAGTCATTGAAATGCATTTTGAGTGAATGAATGGTAAATTGAAATTTTACATTACTCACTCAGCTTAACAGTAGCTTTATTTGTTCAAAAAGAAAAATGAAAGCTCTGATTTATTTATTTTGTGATTTCTGTTTTTATGATTATGTCAGCTGTAATTTGCTGTCATATTTTTTATCTGAAGTAATGTCTTACAGTTAACTGTAATTGACTGCTTACTTTTGAATTTTCTGAATTTATTGTTTTTATCTCCATATATAGAAAGGAAATATAGGATTGGTAAAAATTTTCGATGAGTTTACACGTTTTGAGATGTGATGAACAAGATTCGGCTAAATTTAGAAAATGTGTGTCTGTGTGTTTTAGCTAAACATTGTGGATACTGTATCTTAAGAAACAATGGTCAGAATTTAACCAAACTTAATATTTGGTTGGAACTTAAATTGGTGCTGATTATTTTTTCAGATATATCACCCAACAGGTAGCACAGCCGTGTTAAGGAAAAACTATAGCTCAGCTTCTATAGTGTACCAAGCTTAGTGAATGAATTGTATATTGTGTAAGATTCTGCTGATTCAATTTGGGTGCATATCGACTGACAGGTGGCACTGATATGCTGCAATGTATCCTGTTTCAAGGAATGCATATTGCAACGGTACGTCTCAACTTCTATAGTGAATAAATGCACAACACTTGATATTTGAGATGAATATTATGTAAAACTATGCTGATTCAATTTGGCTGCATAATGGAAGATAGGATAGATGACGCGACTGTATCGCAATATTTCTTGTTTACAAGAAAGCTAAAATTCTGTTTCTATGATTTATAACCGTGACAAACTTAGTGTATTAAATATATATTATGAAAAAAACACACTTACTGGATTTTGTTATATATTGGCCGGAAAGTGGCGCTACTATTATTTTTTGCGATTTCTCAGTAGCATATACCTCAGCATCTATTGGTGAAAATTGTACTAAATTATTTATGTAAAATGTTAATTGTGAGAAGCTATGTTGTATTAAATCTTTGTGCATGTTAAACGTAATTTACTCTTTTTTATAAAATGGTACAGAATAAGTTTTGAGATGGCTGTACTTATTTTCTTATACCTAATTAAGAAAAAGGAATTGAATTTGTGAAAATTCTCGTATTCTGGTTTTTGATAACTTTACACATTTTAAGATGTTCTGAAAATGATTCATCCTTTTTTAGAAAATAAATATATCTAAATTTAAAACATTTTAAAATATACAACCTTAATTCTTCATGTCACTTGGCGACTAGTTTCGCATGGGGCGCCCCAGCTTATTTTCCGGTGATACAGTGTTTGAAGTTCGACGAAACTGATGTTTCACTCCATCTTCTTCTCTTTTAAAGACTCGGCGCCACTGCCGGTCGAGTAGTGCCTCATCGTTGCTATTGCAATTATTAAAATTCGACAATATTTCAACAGATTCCCTAACCGCAGCATAATTGTGGTTTTGATAATTGGCTATTTTTCTCGCCTGCTCGAATTTAATATTAATATTATCATCCCTATTTATTTGCGTTAAAGCAGTGGTTATTTTTTATCCCTCAATATACGAAGCTTGGTAGACTTTTGAAAAAAATTGGGTGGGCTCAAATATTTTTGGGTGCAAGGAACAATGATCAGGTGATTTTCCCCCCCTTTTTTTTGGGGGGGGGGGAGGATGAAAGTAGGTAAGGATACAATAATTCAATACTATTTAAAGTATGAAGTAATGATTTTATTAAATTACATTATCACTGAATTTTTCTATTATAAAACTGATATCTTTATATACATAAAAGGCAATGTGTGAATTTCTAACTGAGAATTACTTTTTTTTTTTCAAAGAAAATGCTTTTTTAAGCTTAAAAAAAAAAAAAAAAAATCAGAATAATGGAAACTGGGTGGGATGGGAGAGCAAATTATTGGGTGGGCTCAGGCCCCACGGGTCCATATAAGTTGGCGCCACTGTATATTTCCAATATTTCTTTTTCTTAGTCCTTCCAAATCTCAACTACATCTCTGATTGTGCAATTATTCCTTTGAGATTTATCACATGCAATTGCAATTGGTTTGAGCTCGAGTCCTGCACACCCGACCCGAACCGGACAAAAAAATTTTCATCAACCTGAAAACCGACCCAAACCCAACAAAAAAACTTTCATTAACCCGAAAACTGACCCGAACCCACTATAGAGAATTTTTGCTACCCAAAAACTGGATGAACATTAATAATTCATCTAAAAATCATTCAAAACTTTTTAAATTATAAAATAAGGTAAATTTTCATTGTCACACAGTTGGTAAATTATTTTTTAAATAATATAAAATGTAATTACTAATTGTATTAAGTTAAAAATTTAAAAATCTGAAAAATGGATTAATAATAATGTTTAGTTAATTTATGTGAGTTGTGAATTTCAAGAGTTCAAAAATGGGCTTCAAGTTTAAGTATCAGTAGTTTATTGTGTATGTTCAATGCTTAAATTCTGAAAAAAGAAGAAAGGAAGGCAGAAAATATGTATCTTCATTTATTGCTTTCGTTCGATGTGAATATTTACTTTACTATAATAATTTGGATAGCATAGATATGATTCGGAATTAAACATCTGCTTTCACACGATCACTTTAAATTCTCACAATCAGCAAATTAGCTTCCTCCAGTAGGTGCAATTTTGGTGATGCATGGTTTATTTGTTCCAGAAAAGATGATAAAGAATACTATCTTCCTTTATGGAATCCATTTCCTAAATGTGTTTATTTTACATTGCTTTTTTTTAATTAAACCACAAGTATTACTCTATATTTGCTGTATGTACAAGTATAAAAGGAGGAAAATTTATAATTTCGTTCACATAAAAACGAGGTTAAAATTTATTGAAAATAAAAGTATCTAAAATAATAATAATAAATTAAATTAAAGACTTTTTTTATCAGTTTAATTCGTACTAAAAAGTATGACAAATTTAAAATGAAATGTTTCCACCTAAATTTCATACTTTAGTTAATTTAAAAGAATCTAATTGCCATGTAGAAAAACTGTGTGCACCCAGGATTAAAAAAAATTGCCCCTTTCATTTGGTACCGAATTTGTAACGATGGAACTGATATTTCTAATTATTTTCCCCTTTTTCCATTTTTAACCTGGATTCGGCAGAAGGTTTATGACAGAGAATGTAAACTAAAAAAAAAGTCTTTAATAATAATAATTTAAATTCAGGAATCTTTTCAATTCCTAGAACGGAAAAGCGAGGTTATACTGTATTTCTTTTATTTATATATTAAAAATAGTCAATAGGGATTTATACTTCCCAATTTTCATACAATTTCTACAAAAGATAAGTATTATATTTGTTGAAAAAAAAGAAAACAGGTACGGATATTTTTTTTTTGCTTATACGGTTCCAGATATGAATACGGATCATTTTTTTTCTGGCGAATATATACGGATATGAATACAGAGTTCCAGCACATATCTAGTATATTTTAATCATTTATTAATTATGTCTAGAAATTTATGCTTATAACTGTAATTTTTTTAAAAGATGTTCTCAAGTTGACCCGATTCGTTGAAAGTTAAACCCGAACCCTACCCACAAGAAAAAATTGTTTGGGTAAAATCAGGTTACCTGACCCGATGCAGGACTCTAGTTTGAGTCTGTGTAATTAATCTTCAATATTTCTTTTTAATTGTAAGTCTGACTTTTTTGGAAATGTCCGAATTAATTTTTTCACGATTATCTTCACAAACTTTCAAAATTAGAGGCCAATTGCTTAGATAAGACTAAAGAAGAGGGAAAAAAAAATATTAACAAACAGAAATGTAATGTTGTAGCACCATCTGTTGATGGAAGATAAACTGCTATATAATAAAAGTGTTTTAAATGTAGTGTTTTAAACGTGTTTAAAACAGGTGTTTTAAACAAAATGTTTTAAACGTAACAACCCTGGTAAAAAACACTCACATACTCCCATCAGATTGATTTACGCATTCTAAGTCTTAATATCTTCTCATACCCGGTGGCAGAAACACTGCGACATAGTCGTGGACACAGAAAAATAGTTTGCAAACAGTTTTTGTCTGCACTAATAAAAAAATTGCCTGCAATTTACGGACATTTTTTGCCTGCTACAGTGCGCTACCGACGTATGACGTCTGCTCCAAAAGTGTTAATTTCTTTTAAAACTGCTCCAAAACTTCTCTTCCACTTCAAAATTCACTTATAAAAATTTCTGTATCAAAACTAAAACTAATACTTTTATTATTTATATTGTGTTGTGTCAAACATTGCTCTAAAATATTTAATTGAATGAGTTCAACTTATTTTGGTGTAATTGTTTATACTATATTGTTCTGTAGTAAAATTGTATTTGTGTATTGTTGCACGAGATCACCACTGTTGTTAAGCCCCCTCCCCAAGATTGCCGCTATTAGCTTTCAGGCTTTTTGAGTGTAAGCTATTTTCGCCCCTGATTACACACAAATTTTGCAGACAGATTATGAAATTTTAAAAGTCTGTCGCAGACAGCTACAAAACTTTCTGCCACTGGTTTTTTTCATATAGCAATATTGTACATGTGTATATACAATATCTTATAAGCAATATTGTACATGTGTAATTTCCTTTTTTAGAATTTGTGATGTTATTGGAAGAGGATTCTCTGGTTATACAAGTAGAAGTTGTCGCTTATTATTGCCTCGTCTTTTTTCTGCAGAAAATGTTTCAGATATCAAAGCATTTATTATTTGTTTAGGTGCTAATGACTCTAATGATGTTAAATCAGAAACAAAACAGCATGTGCCTTTAGATGAATACTGTAGAAATTTAGAAGAAATGATTCAATATTTATTGGTAATTTTCTTTCTTTTATCATTAGGTATGCTTAACACATTTATTTTCTTTTTTTTTTCAAAACTTTACTAAGTTTTATTTACAGTTTGTTGTTTCACCTTGAAATGTCATTCTATACTAGTTATAAAATTGAACAGGTATATGTTATGTTGGTACAAGAGTCCTAATAAATTTGGGAAAAATTTTATTCAGTGTGCACCTTGGTGGTTTTTCTCAAAACTTGCCAAGAGGGCGACATGCCGTATTGCAGAGGAGAAACTACTTAATAATACAAAAACCCTGAAAACTGTTACTTGCTTGCAGATAGGGGAATCTTATCAATGATATGTCATATGGCTATCTATAATAAGTGATATTTGCAGAGTTCTTAATGCCATTATAAAGCAAATTAAATATTCAAAATGAGAAATTTCTGTAAAAAAAAAAAATAATTTAACATGAAATTCAGAAACAGCACAATTTTCAAAAACCCTGAAAAGTTTCACCCCTGGTATTGTGTCTTGAGTTGTAAACCTTCTCTGCTTACATGAGAGAGCACATTTTTTGGCAAACTAAATAAATCATTAAATACATCAGAAGCAAACAAAATCATCATAAAGTATAACTTTCAGTTAAAAATTACAAACAATCAAATAAACTTAAATCATAAAATATGATCACATGATATAAATGCTCAAAATTCCCTGTTTTGCAGCAACTACTATTACTAATATGTACACACACATATATATATATATATATATATATATATATATATATATATATGCATCTCAAAATGCACAAAATTCTGTATTGCAGCAATTCAAAAATGCTACTTTTCTGCTGAACTGCAGATTTTCGCTTTTTGTAAATTTTTTTCTGTCCCCCTCCCCTTAAACTAACAATCGGCGAACAAACAGAAGTCATGCAATTTCCAATCTTTCTCCATCAACAATAAAAATATCAGTTTGCATATTAAACTTGCTTTTTCGGATTCTAGAACCTTTAAAAAGATAAGCTTGCTCAATATTTGTTATGCATATATATAGTTATATTGTCCTCCCCTCCCCTTTAAAACTAGCGATCGGCCATTAAATAACCTGAGGAAGCTCTGTCATTATCAGTCATTCTCCATCCATTACACAAGTGTTAGTGTTTGGGATAAACTTGTATTATTAGATTCTGAAACTTATAAATTCTTAGAAGTATTTCCTTATATGTGTAATTAATTTAAATTTTGTGAAATTAATACTATTGGTTACCGTATATGCAGACTTTGGATAGTCAGACATATATACAGACTTATAGTCTATTTAGAGACTTTGTTTATTTATTTTTTCCTTTGGTGATAAAGCACTATATGTTTTTATATTGCTTAGAATATTATTACCTTTTTGATTGCAAAATAATTATTTTTCAGTTTATTATATTTAAATTATATTTTATATATTATTATACTTTATATATTAATTATTTTATTGTATACAGTCAAACCTCAAATTACTTTTAACATGAACTGTTTCCACAATCCCTGTCAAAATGAAGGTTAGTTTACAGAGTGGCAACAATCAGGGAAATCATGGAAAAATCAGGGTATTTTATCAATCTGGAAAAATTGGGGAATTTTGTAAAAACACCCAAAAATCATGGAAATTTTCATTTTGGCCCAGCAAGCATGACTGAAAGATCACCGAACAGGTGTCATCTTAACCGTGATTGCACAGGTCTGGTTGCTTTCTTGTTGCATCTCACCAAGCCAGTGGTGTAGCAGGTCTTTAAACAGAATTAACTGTAATTAATTTTAAAAATTCAATTTATGAATGAATTAAAACTTCAGTTTTTTTTTTTTTTCTATTATTATTGTTTTTGTTGGTAAATGTGCACTTGCTGAAATAATTCAAATTGTGTAATTTTAATTAATGTTTAGATTTAAAAGAAAAAAATCTAATTTTATGAATGGTTAAATTTTGAGCAGTTAAAATTTTAGTTTAACTATTGTGTTTTTAATAGCAGTGTAATGACTTTGACTTACTAGAGGGCGCTGTTTGTTCAGCACAGAGAAAGACTTTCGATTTGAAGAGAGACTTTGGTTTTGTTTTGAGAGTGAATGATGCAACGCCGAGAAGCGTAAACGCTGGGTTTGAGTGCCGGTCATGTTTTATTTGGTGGACTGGAAATTTACAGTTCAATTTTAAATTATGTAAAATATTTACGTGTTTCTTTATGTTAAATGTGTCTGTATCATATCGTGTTTGTAAAATGAGAATTAAATAAATTTCTCGAAAGAAAAAAAGCTAGGCTTCTTCATGATTTCCAGTATTCGATGCGTTACAGCAGTTTAATTCTTGTTAGTTAAAATTGAGTGAATACTTATTTGCAAGTGAATTTTTCCAACTTGTGCATATTTGCTTATTGTAGAATTTTCTTACATTACCTCAAGTATTTCAGTTTTAAATTTCCTATATTTTGCCAAGCAATTTTCATCTAGGGAGATAACTTGTATAATCTTGGCTGGATCTAGTAATTGTGAAAAATCACAATTTTATTATTTCTGATCCTTCCAAGTTATGCAAGTTAGGAATGAAGAGATGAATTGCTTTATTTAATTTATCTTTCAGTTTAGGTTAAACTAGTTGCTTTGCAATTTTCAAATTTGTTAAATTTTAATTAGGGATAATGTTTGTTATTATTATTGGAAAAACCTAAATTTAATTCTTAAATTTGTTTTAAAAGGGTCAAAGTAGAATTTTTGTTACTTTCTCTGGGGAAGTTTCTTTGTTAAAATTTTAAGACCTTGCTGGCTGAGGTCGTTTACGCAATGTTAATGGGTAAAATTTAAATTAAAGTTAAGCCGCTATACTGTCCTTGTGTCTAGGTGTTCAATTAAGCATTTGACTGTGGTTTTTGTAAAGTTAGTATTTTGTTTAGAATTTAGAAAATTTGTTTGTGTTGGCTCAGTGGGTTGAGCAGCAAATGTGTTACTTAGATCTGTGATAAAAAGTATTTTGATAACAGCAGTCAAGTGTTTACGTGAGTTTAATTGTTGTTAGAAAATCAAAGCAATTTTCAAACTATTGATGGTTTTGAATTAAGGTTTTAATTAATTGGTATAATAGAAAACAAAAAAATGTCAAATAGAAAAAAAAAAGCTAAAACAAAATGATGTATTAAAAATAATTTAATCATAATTAGAATTTGAGATATTGAAATTTTAAAATATTACAGCACCATCTGGCGGTAGAAATTTCTGTAATCTACTGTTTCATTCCAGATCAACAAAGGCCCACCAGCGGCCGAGCGGTTCTGCGCTCAAAGCTGGTAGATGGGAGGTGCCGGGTTCGATCCCAGGTCGCGCTCATCGACCTAGCCGTTCGGAGTTTTCCGTGGTTTCCTCCGAAACTCGCGTAAATACGGGCTAGGACCCCTTAGAAAGACCCCCACGGAGGGCATCCCCCCTCTAGGCCTAGGACACATCAGGAGTCAATCGGCCTTAAATCCTACAACCAACCAACCAACCAGATCAACAAAGCTTTCAAATGATGTATTACTTATGAAATTATTTTAATTAGTAGCGGAGATACAAAAGAACACCTAATCAGAACACCTCAAAATGTGTGAATCGGGTGAAATATCAAATTCCACTTTCAATAATATAAAAGTACTTTAAAATACCTTTCGAGTGATGTATTAAAAATAATTTTGTCATAATTAGAATGTGAAATATTGAAATTTTAAAATATTACTGCACCATCTGGCGGTAGAAATTTCTGTAATCTATTGTTCAATTCCAAATCAGCAAAGCTTTCAAATGATGTATTACTTATGAAATTATTTTTATTAGTAGCTGAGATACAAAAGAAAACTGATTCAGGACACCTCAAAACGTGTAAATCAGGTGAAATCTCGAATCCCACTTTTGATAATATAAAAGTACTTTAAAATATCTTTCGAATGATGTATTAAAATTAATTTAATCATAATTAGAATGTGAAATATTGAAATTTTAAAATATTACAGCACCATCTGGCGGTAGAAATGTCTGTAATCTACTGTTTAATTCCAAATCAACAAAGCTTTCAAATGATGTATTACTTATGAGATTATTTTAATTAGTAGCTGAGATACAAAAGAAAACCTAATCAGGACATTCTAAACACATGTAAATCACGTGAAATCTCTAATTCCATTATCTACGGTAGTCGTTTAATGGAAGTAAAAAGAAAAATAAATATTTTTTAGGCCTCCCAAAACCTATATATACCACAGTAGTCTCGTAATGGAAGTAAAAAGAAAAAGTATTTTTTTAGTACCTTTAATTGTATTTTGTTGCTATGGAAACTCCTATCGTCTTTTGAAAGATAAATTACCTGTTAGAATAAAATTTAATTTCCAATTAAAATGTAACTTCTTTGTTTATTAACAAAAATTGATGAACTTTGAACTGCAGGTTGGTTTTTGTGCTGCATAGGTTGTATATTATGTGTTGTGTGTGAAAAAGAAAATTTGAAGAATTTTGAAATTTGCAATTTTTAACCCCAGTTCAAGATCATGTGACATTAATGATTTCCAGATGTTTTGTTTCTGTTCCAGACAACGAAAAAAATCGTCTGCTGATAGAATGCCTCTTTTTAAGTAATTAGCTGTGGATTTTTGGTCATTTTTCGATCGACATAGGTCGATGTTTTAATTAATATCTCCAAAAGTAATTGAAATTTTTAAATTCTGTTTCCAGGAGCCCCTCAGGAAGGCTCCTGAGTATCCGTATGTCTGTTGTACTCTCTTTTCTTTTGAGAAGACACAACCCTTTTCTTCGGAGAAGATTTAAAAAATTCGAACAAAGAATACCCTCATTAAATTTTCCAATTTTAGAATAACAAAACTCCTACAGCCGTGATCTATTTCTACCCTCTCCCCATTTTCCTTCTTAAATCATAAAGTTACTTTAAATAATTTCATTAACTAAAATTCTTGTATTACTTCCTCTTTTCTCTAATCATTTATTAATCTCATTAATTAACCACAGTATGCAAAATAATTATCCTCTTTACTTGGAGGCAGTCTAAATATTTTATTGGAACTTAAAATATGGCTGAAGCAAACATCTACATTTATTCTGAGTTACACACTAAACATTTTTTATCTTCTAGATTAAAGAATACACTAATTGTGGAACTCCGAAGACATGATAAAAATATAAAGGCCTATTATTATAGTTCCAAATATAGAGCAACTGGAGTTTATCTGAAAATTTATAATTACATAGAACGGATATACAAGTTCTATACAAAGAACAATTTCTAGTTTATCTTAGTTTATCTGAAAATTAATAATTAATATATATAATGACCCTTATCTGTCATGAACGAATCCGGTTAGTACCGCTTCAAAACAGAAACTTTTGGCAGCCATTTTTTTTTTCCGTTTGTTTAATTCAACTTACGGAAACATACATATCATTTTCATACATGTTTTGTATCGCACATATTCTTATTTCCTCTAAAACCTTGAAAAACTATTCAGTTGTAATGTTTAAATGTCTAAATTAAATATAACGTATCACTGGCTATTATAAACATGAACCTATAAATAGAATTATGTAACTTCATGATTATCAACAACGCAATACCAAATAAAAACAAACCAAAACTGTTGCCATTCAGAAAATACAAATTCCAAATGGACAACTCTTTAATACCGAATGAACGAATCTTCGACTGTTTCATTAAAAAAATGCTTAAAATATTTCTAAAACATATTAAAGCCTTAAAAATCTTAAAATATTTGTAAAAACGTATTAAAGTCTTTAAATATTTTTATGAAGCTTCATTGTTTGTTTATATTGTGAGGTATGATTGGCGTCGAGTTCAGTACGTAAATATCGCCAGTTGATTTTAGTTTTGAAATTAGTGTAAAGTTATAGTTGGGATAGAATGTTTGGTTGGGCGAGTAAAGGTCACCAGTTGAAATGAGTATTGAAAGTAGAGTAGTCTAAGGTGATAATGTCGAGTCAAGGTAAAATGTTCGGTTGAGAATGAGAAAGTCCCTAGCTGGATCCTGGATATTTTGGCGATGTTGTGGGTGAGATAGCGGGTTGGAGGTATCGAGTAGAGGTGAATTTGGGTTAGCATCGAGTGTCTGTAGTTATTGGATAGTTAGTTAGAAAATTTGAAAACAGGATCTATGATAGTCTTAAAAAAAAAGTATTTTGGTAAAATGAAGTGAATCGTTTTTTCTTATTATGAGGACTTTAAATACGCAAGCGAAGTCGTGACGTCACTAGCTGTTAGTGGATACAAGAAAAATATTTCCTATGTTAAACGCCCATTGGATTTTTCGTAAAAAATTATTAAAAATCGAGGGAAATTATTTCCCGATTTTAATCCCCATATTTAGGTATAGATATGTATTAGTTATCGCGTTAGATTAAGTTGTTTTTGTTCTAAAATTGATAAAATTTGAATTTTAAATTTCAAAACTCTAGATAAAAAAAATGGCAAACTTCCATATTCAATTGAAAACATAAACATTTCATTTCAAAGGATGATATTTACACAATAAATATCCAACTACTATCTAATTAAAAGGAAAATGATAAATAGTTTACCATAATTTGAAGTGAAATTTGTTTTCAAATGTTTAAATAAAGTATCTGATATAAGATACTAATATGTTGCAGCGGAATAGATTTGATATCGGTCATCCTTGGCAGCAAAAAAAAAAAAAAAAAAAATTATATATCTTAATATATATAAATCTCGTGTCACAATGTTTGTCCTCAATGGACTCCTAAACCACTTAACCGATTATAATAAAATTCGCACACCATGTGCAGTTCGATCCAACTTGAGAGATAGGATAGTTTAAATCTCAAATTATAGTCGCAATTTTAATTTATTGCTAATTATTTGTCTGTTATTATTTGACAGTCACAATTATCTGTTAACTCCAAATGATTCTAACAGATGTCGATACCTTTCGACTGGGTTGAAATGAAAGCTGAAATATATTTGGTGCTGCCATCTACACAAAGAATCTTCAACTTTTTAACCTATTAATAAATTTCGTATAATTCAATTATTTCCACTTTTTAAATTTTTGGTGTTAGCATAGCCGGCCACGTGTTACTTAGACTGAAGTGTAAATTGAATTCATATTATAATGAAGATAATACAGTGAAATTAATCCTGTTTTTTACTTATTTGTGCTTCATTGATCAAAACTTTATAATTTAATCTGTATATATATATAAATTACGTGTCACGATGTTTGTCCGGGGTAAACTCCTAAACTAAGGAACTGATTTTGATGAAATTTTGCACACTGTGTGCAGTTTGATCCAACTTGAGAGATAGGATAGTTTTTATCTCAATTTATTGTCACAATATTGTTTTATTGCAATTATTTGTTAATTATAGACCTTTATTAAAGTTGCTCCAAAATATCTGTGAGTTCCATTAATTTAATTGTTGCCAAAAAAAAAAAAAAAAAAAAAAAAATACGAGTTCATTTTCTTTTGACATAAAAATAAATACATTTAATCAAACGTGAACGTTAAAAAATTATAAAAAGTTAAATTATGCATCTCACGAAAATTGACGTCATAATCAATTTAAAGATTTTATACACATTGATAAAGTGCTAATGTAGTTCTATCATAGATATAGTAATATATATAGATCTCTCATCCCCATGTTATCGTAGAAAGATTTTTGATGCCGAAAAAAGATAAAAAATAAAAGCTTTGGAAACAGCCATTAAGTGGTATTGAAAAAAAAAAGAAAAAGAAAAGAAAGAAAGAAATATGAATTTGAAACTGTATCTGGAGTCTTCCATTCCCCTTTAGCAAATAAATTATTCATAAATTTTATTTGCTAAAATATTAGTATGTATTCCCGTGTGTATTCACTCGGGGAAAGACGGCCATATTTTGGTAAAAACGTCGTCTTTTCCCAAATGAAAAGGAATAACTTTTTTCTCCCCAATGATCACTCTATTCTATATATGCTATACTATATCTATGAGTTCTATACGCAAGCGAAGTGTGACTCACTGACCGTCTGTGCAGCCAAGAAAAAGATTTCCTATGTTAATTGCCCACTGGATTTTTTGTAAGAAATTATTAAAAATCGAGGAAATTTATTTCCCGATTTTAATCCTTATATTTGGGTATAGATATGTATTAGTTATCGCGGGTGTTAGATTGAATTATTTTGCTGTCAAATTGACAAAATTTTAATTTTAAATTTTTAAACTCTGTCGCCCTTGGCTTTTTTTTATTATTATTATTATTATTTGGCGATCAAAAGCGTAACACGAAAATATACATGCCAGATGTATGCATTGTACGAAATGTAATATGTATTATTCATTGTACGTATGTATGACATGTAATATGTATTGTACGAAATATTGTTTCATATTATTCATTACTCTTTTAATATAAGTTGTTAAAATAACCATGATTTTTGAAAGGAATTAAATATTTTCGCCAGATAATTTGGCGATATTCTTTTTTTTTCGCCAAGGATGACAGAAATGAAATCTATTCCGCTGCAAAATATTAGTATCTTACATCAGATATTTTATTTAGACATTTGAAAACAAATTTGACTTCAAACTGTGATAGAATATTTATCATTTTCCTTTTAATTTGTATATTATTAGTATATTAAAATTTAAAAGCATGGTATATAAAAAGTTTTTTTTTTTTTTTTTTTTTTTTTTTTAAATCTTATAATTATTCTTATCTTAATCCTCAATGTTTCCCATCTTTATTGACTTGAATTTACTATTAAAATTTTAACATACTCAAAAACTTCTCATCACTTCGTTAAAATACACTAAACTTTTCCAAAATCTTTTTGTATTTAAAATGATACATGTATTTACTTTAAATGTCCAATATTTCATAAGATTTCCAATTTTAAAGTTTTAAAATATTTATCAAATTTACTTATTTTTCTGGTTTAGCCTTATTGTTTTCCCTTTTATAACTACAGCTGTTGCCCTCTTTAAAATATTTAAAATGATGAGGTCATTTAATAGTAAAATTATCCATTATAGCATATATTATATTTCACTCCTCCATAAAAATTGATTTTAAAATCGTCTGTTTCTTTTATACTTTTATTTTAATAGAATTTTAATAGAATTTAATTTATATATTAGTCATTTTAGCAATTTTATCCAAAGTAGCATTAGAAATAATATATATCACTTCTCCATTAAAATTTATAGGACCCTACAATAAAATTAATTTGTGCTTAATATCAACACTACGAAAATTTTTATCAATCGCTTCCAAATTTTGAGCTAAGTTTCAAATCTCAACCCTGTGGGTTTTTACATCGGCTACAACGTTTTCGTCTTTGTTCGTAAATAATAATTTAACTGTACTAAATAGTTTACAGCCGTATAATTCAACGTATAACTTAGTCACAGCAACGCGTGGCCGGGTCTGCTAGTATATGTATATATATATATCTATAATTTTTTTTTTTTTTGGCGATATATATATGTATATATATATATCGCCAAATTATCTGGCGAATATAACTTAATTTCTTTCAAAAATCATGGTTATTTTAAAAACTTATATTAAAAGAGTAATGAATAATATGAAACAATATTCCGTACAATACATATTACGAAAATATACATCTAGCATGTATATTTTCGTAGTACGTTTTTGATCGCCAAATACAAAAACGCCAAGGACAACAGAGTTTTGAAATTTAAAATTAAAATTTTGTCAGTTTGACAGAAAAATAACTCAATCTAACACATGCGCATGATAACTAATACATATATCTACCCAAATATGGGGATTAAAATCGGGAAATAATTTTCCTCGACTTTTAATAATTTTTTACAAAAAATCCAATGGGCGATTATCATAAGAAATCATTTTCTTGCATCCACGGATAGAGCCCCTAAATAAAATAATATGCCGGCGCATCACCGCCATTTTTTTGCCTCCGTAGAGGCCAGCATTCCCGCTTGGCGTCCTTATCGCTTTCATAATGATTTCAAGAAATCTTAATCTGAAGCAAATCCGGTCAAGGTAAGAGCAGTAAGCAACAATATTCCTAAAAACACATTTTTTTTACAGTACATTCTCCGGATGTCATTTTATTCTAAAGATATCCTATGGATGTACGATGTTGTTAGGGTGGTTTCTGTTTCTTTTACAAAATGTCGCCAAAACTAAAATACACATTAATAGAAGGTCTGTGAACACTTTATATTCACTTCTTGAATGATTATAGCAGTTTATCGTTAAAAACTTCCATATCATAGTTTACTTAGCTAAAATTATGAAATATAATAAAACAAGTTACTCTAAAGTAACGTAAGATGATTAAAAAAAAAATGTTTGTGGTTTGTTTATCAGAGAAACGCGCTGGGTACATGTGGCAACCCTAAGGCAACAAATTGCCTGATGCGCCAGCTCGTATATATAAGAGCCTTATCCACGGACGGTCAGTGACGTCACACTTTGCTTGCGTATAGAGTAGAGCCCCTAAATAAAATAATAGGCCGGCACATCACCGCATTTTTTTGCCTCCGAAGAGGACAGCATTCCCGCTTGGTGTCCTTATCGCTTCCCTAATGATTTTAAGAAACCTTGATCTGAAGCTAATCCGGTCAAGATAAGAGCAATAAGCAACAATAATATTTCTAAAAACACATTTGTTTCATAAAGTAAATTCTCAGGATGTCATTTTATTCTGAGGATATCTTAAGGATGTACTGGGATAAGATGTGTTGTTAGGGCGGTTTCTGTTTCTTTTACAAAATGTCGCCAAATTCACTTCTTGAATGATTATAGCAGTTTATCGCTAAATAAACTTCCATATCATAGTTTACTTAGCTAAAATTATGAAATATAATAAAACAAGTTACTCTAAAGTAACGTAAGGCGATTAAAAAAAAGTTTGTCGTTTGTTTATGAGAGAAACACGCTGGGTACATGTGGCAACCCTAAGGCAACAAAATGCCTGATGCGCCAGCTCGTATATATAGGAGCCTTAGTATAGAGCACTTAATGGAACACTGGGATGTGTTGTTGCTGTTGTGTTGTCGGGCCTATATTTATTGTCAACCAGCAGATTTTTTTATTCTCATTCATATTTATTGATCTGGTAGAATTTTTTTTAATTTCAGAACGAAAATTATAAAATATCGAAACACATTTGATTTATAAAAAAAATTGAAAATACATTTAAATGATCACGTGGTAACCATCATGATCTAAACATTGTTTTCAAGATTTATCGTTCACATTCCGTCATTTTTGACGGGGTTATATACTAGTTAAATATAACAACCTATATTTATATAACAATTCCATACATAGAACAATTTTACAAATTTTCATAAGCTTACCGAGGATCTGGCTTGAAGGGAATTCATTCACTGCTAATCAGTTCCTTAAGATAGTCCAATAGTATAACACAGTCATGTGAAGAGTTAATGTGGCCTAAAGTTCTTGACACCGAACGACAATCAATTCCAACCAGGAAAAATGGATTCAAAGAGGGGCCAGGAACTCCCAAAGTTTCACGGGTCCAAAGAGCAATATAGCTGGGGGTACGGAAGCCATCACCAAACTGCACGTGGACAAATTAATCCAAAATCTGGATGTCTCACAAATTCGTTTTAGGCAAACACACGGGATTCATCTTCGATTATCACTTGCCATTGAAGCTTGTTACTTCACTTATCGCTCTATCACGAGCCGGGTGATATCTCGGGTGCCTTTCCTCGCTTTCAGTACCTGTATCATGCACCATGTGTCAACCATAGCCTAGTCCTCTTGTTTTAATAGGAGACACAACCATTAATAAATTATTAGTTGATATTCTGGACATCAAGGGTAACACATTTCAGGCCTCACACTGGCAATCTCTCGGGAGCCTTTCCTTGCTTTCAGTACCAATTTCCATGCAGCAACGTCAACTGTACCATATTCCACTTGTTATAATAAGGGATACAATCTTTAATACAGTATTAGTCATTAATCGGGACATCGCAGGCAGCCCATTTCTGGCCTCGCACTCCTCTATATCCAAGCGAGCCCGTCCAGTCAGCGAGTAGATTTCTCCTTAGAGAGAATTTCTCTGAGGTCTTCCTTTCCTTCTCACAAAAAACGGAATAATGAAAAACATCCCTCTCAAGCACCTGCTGGCCTGCCGGCTACCAAGAGCCCCCCAACTATATGAGTCTAAATCCATTTTCCTCCCATAAAACTTAAGTTCTCCCGAAACAAGATAACCATTAATACAACCTCCGGCACCCCCGCAAAAGGCCACACACAGTGCACTTTCTCCAACACAGTCATAAATGAAAATGGCAAGACGTATTCACTCCTTTTATTATTATCATTATTTTCATCACTCGTTTTATAATACAAAATGAAATCCAACATCCCAACATGTCAATTTATGTACTTCTGCATTCAATAGGGGTTGAACGTATCAAAGAACAGACAGACAGACAAACCTTTCCTTTTATTATTATAGATAGTAATTTATTTTTGTTCGATTTTAAGGTAAACTGTCCCCTTAAAAAATTAAAACTGAAGTCATGATTTTTTGAAAACTCTCTCTCTCTCTATCTATCTATCTATATAGATATATATATATTAATAAGTTCAATAATAAGTTATTTTTCTTTTTAATGCTGTGTACAAATTAATGAATAAATTGAAAATGATGAATAATGTTAACAGCTAAAATTCTGCATTTGTTATATATATATATATATACTGAAAAAAAAAAAAAAAGTATTTTAGAAAAATATTTTATGTACACATATGTATATATTATAAGTATTGTTTATTAATATACAGAAAATTGGCTTATCTAAGGATAGAATTATTTTAATGACACCTCCACCCTATTCCTATGAAAAATATGCAACTTACTGTCAAGAAAATGGTAAGTTAAATAAATTAATTATGTATTTTGTAATTTGTGATAACAATGCATTCAGTGTAATGAAATTCTCAGTGTGTAACAATATGTTTTCAATACGAAATAATAAATTTTCCACAATAATTAACTATTTTTACTCATTTTCCATTTACATATAAAGTAACACATTATATATTTGTATTTTTATTGCATACTTTTTTTTTCTGTAATTATTATTACCAGGGCTAGAGATGTAAAATTTCCGGAAATTTTGAGGCAGTGGAAAAAAAAAGTTTTTTTCTGGAAAAATTGGAAAAAGTGGGAAAAATTGAATTTTTAAAGATTAAAATAGGTTTTCTTAATAGTTATAATATTTTAGAAAATATGAAGTGTTAAATATTTAAAAATCCATTCAATCCATATTATTTTTTCTTAACAGAAACATACAGAAAGCTTTTACTATTAAAAAATCAACCTTTCTGTTTCATAACTGTCAGTACCTTTCTTTGTACAAAACATCAAAAACTACTCAAATCATCTTTCAACCATTAATTTTGCATAGGGTGTGCATTCCTATAGAATGTTCATCTCCCAGCAGCATTGATAAAATGAATTTAGATTAGAATCAAACTAATAACAACAACAAAAAATTTTTATCTGACCTGAACCTGATTTTTTTATATCCGAAACCCGAAAACTAAATTAAATTTAATGATTCATCTGAAAATCATGCAAAACTTTTTAAAGTTATAAAATAAAATTAATTTTCATTGTTACAGAGTTAGTAAATCATTTATTTATTTTTTTTAATGGAATTGATACACTAAGTTATAAATTTAAAAATCTAAAAAATAGATTAACAATTTTTAACCATTTATGTGTGTTATGTACTTCAAGAGTACAAAAATATGCGTTAAGTTTAGTATATATATTTATATATATATATATATATATATTCTTTGTTTATTGCCTTTCTGCAATATGTATTATGTATGCAATAATTTATGTGCATGTATATTTAATCATAGGAATTATGTAGCATGTTTATAATTACATCAAACAAATTTCTGTTTATTATGATAAAATTTTTTGAAATATGTCCTTAAGTTGACCCGACTCATTAACAGGGAGGAGGAGCCACTCACCACTCCAGGAGTGATGTCGAGCGATTTTAGCTATGCTAGGCCCTTCCTCCGGAACGTTTATTTAAAAAAAAAAAAAAAAAAAAAAAGGGGAAACTTAAATCTAACCCGCAGGGAAAAAATTCAGTCAGCCTAATCCGAACCCGACCCACAAGAAAGATAAATCGGACAACCCGGCTCCCAGGAATAAAATTCAGTCAATCTGACCCATAAGAAAAATAAATCAGTTAACCTGAACCAAACTTAATATGCAAGAGAAAACATTTAGTCAACTAGACCTAAACCTGATTACATGTCAGGCTTACCGATTTACTGGACACTGGACCTGATGCTGGACTGTTAATACAGATTTTCACTTAAAATGAAATTAATCACAAGATAAAATAAGTTTAATTTAAAGTTAATTGAACTTCAGAAATTTAAAACAACATTTTATTATTATTTTATATAATATAAAACTTATTAACTAATATGTAAAGGACATAAATCAAGTAGGTTTTTGCACATGTAATTTTTATAAATTGTGAAATAAATTTTTTGATAGAAAGTAGTTGCTTAGGTGTTTTTTTTTTTTTTTTTTTTTTACTGTTACATGCATTTATATGTATGTGTTAGTAAATATATTGTTAGTAAAGTATTTTACTGTTTAATAGTTATTTTGTGGCAACATTAAATTTTTAAATACTAAACTATATATGAAAATATTAAAAAGAAAAATGCAACAAATGTTAAAAGAAGCACTTGTAATTTTTATAGTAACGAATAAAATTATTACTTTATATATATATATATATATATATATATATATATATATATATTAATGAATCATATATCTGACTATTCTTTGTTCTCATTCTTTTCTATTATTATCAAATGGATTATATATATATTTATTTCATTATAATTGTTATATTGTATGTAGTAATATAATTATTAATTTAAAAAAATATTTTTCTACTTACTTTTTTCCTGTTGCTATGATAATGCATTAAAATTTTTAAATAATTTTCTTTCTATTGGTACGTGATAAAGCTAAGTTTGCATTTAAAAAGTAAAACTTTATGGGGTGAGAAGAGATATTTCTTCTCTTTTCAATGAAGCAACCTAATGAGAAAATGATATCCTCTAAAAATATACTTGCGCATATTAAACAACAATTAAATAAATTAGATATATTATCAGATTATCAACTATCAAGGGCAGAAAATGAACTCTGCGAACGTTTATTAACTACCATTAATAGTTTAAATGCAAAAGAAAATTTTAATTTTGATGAAGAATTATATGAATCACATTGTAATTATGAACTTGAAGATACTATGAATTTTGCTGTTCCCCATGCAGTGTGAATATCGATTTTGTCGATGTACAAGATAATCTTTCTAACTGCAAATATTTCATGTATGGCTACACATGCAAAGTATTGGATTTTATTGACAATCATCCCAGATGAAAATTCTGCTCTATTCAAAGCCGATTCAATAGAATTAGACATCAGACTTACATTTCAAGATTTAGAAAATATCGCAAGAATATTGGTAGTTTGAAAAATAAATATTGTCTGAATTTGTCTTTGAATCATTCTGTGAAGCTCGTTCGAGAGGAATCATAATTCATGATTGTAGTTAAGAAATTGGGCAATTACTAAAGCACGGGAACTGAAGTATGAATTTTTTTTTTTCAGTAATTTTTGCCAAAGTTATTATTGTAATAAAAAAATAATTCTTACACCTATTTTTAATATAATATTTTGATTTTCAGCTTGCTGAACTTTTATGCATCAAAAGGATGGCTGTACAGTTTTAAAATTAAGTATGGTATTGTATCAAGAAAAATAATAAAATTCACTGCATTTCAATGATAGCATGATTTTGATCAAATTGAATTTGATGGTGCTGTTTTCCACATACAGTTGATGGATTTAATTGAAGGTAAAGATATCGGAAACACTGAACATCTTTTTGAAATGGAACATGTACCAAACAGCCAGATCATTAACACAGATCAATGTAATTTTTGGTATTGTCATACTAGTCGTACTTTGTTATTTTCTGGTGAAAGAAATACATTGGTTAATACACCAAGCACAAATGCAGTAACAGATTCCTATACAATCCAACCTATGATTTCGATGGAAGATAAACTGCTTTCACCTCTATATATTATATTAAAAGAAGCAACTGGTGATTCATTTAGCCCTGTAATCAGGAAACAAATTGACGCAATAGTGTAAGAATATGAAAACGTTTGTCACTTGTTCAAAATCTGGCAAATTGAAAAAAGCACACGTTCGTAAATGGGCTGAAAATTGTTTGTATCCAAACGTTGAAGCTCATTCAGTTTTGTTAGTTCCTTCGTGGGGTGGTCATACAGATTTTCATCTTTATGATTTGCCTGGCAAAAAAGTTACACCACATGTTTTTCCAAAGTACTCAACTGGTTTTATGCAGACATTAGATTTAAATTGTTTCCATCAATGGAAGGATTTTTTTAAACGTGTCATCGAAAAAGTTTTTCTTATTAATTCATCAATCAATATCCTAGAACATAAAACAATAATAAAAATTCATAGTCTGATTTTAAACCAATTTCAAGCTGATTGCTTCAGTGATTTCTTTTTGTGTGCTTGGTACAAAAGTGGCTTTCCTGTTGAAAAACCAACATGTTTTGCTACTTTAAGAGAACTACTGTTTGAATTTCTAAATTTATCTTGTTTCTATCCAACTTGTCACAATATGCCATTTATTCACTGTTCACATTGCAGAATAATTTTGTGTTTAGAACGTATTATCATAAAATACCATCACCATTAAATACAATTTATTTGTATGCAATTACAATTCTTACATTTGTTATATATAAACTAGTTTTCTCATTTTGTAATTAATTATATCAGTTTATATACATATAATTTATAAATAATTGAAATCGATTCATTTTTACAATAATAAAAGTAAGAAATAAATCAAACATTTGAAATTTCCTATTAAGAATAAATGAAGATTATTCTTTTAAATATTTTTCTAACAGTTTAATATTCATAAATTTAATGTTGCCACAAAATTATTATTAAACAGTAAAATGCTTTAATAATAATATAAACAATCGTATTTAACAAGAGAATCTATTCCAAAACTGATTATAATGATAAACTCTTCAAAGTACATTATTGCAGAATCTGTAATTTACAACCTTTAGTTCCTAATAGCTCATGCTAGGGGGCACATTTGTTGAAAAGATGGATATTTTCGTTATCAGCTCAGTTAGACCCTTAAGAGGATATATAACATGTATAAATACCTTTTGAACAGTTGGTGACCTTCTCTTGTTAGTGTCGACAGTTGTGTTTATTTCAGTGCATTTGAGATTTAGGAAAAACAAGAAATGTAGTTAAGAAATACATATGTTGAAGTTTAAATTTTGAATGCATTTTTACCATATTTATTTTGTTATGCTTTCTGTCTATTTGTGTGTGTGATTGTGATAAAAATTTTGTGGCAGCTCCAGAACAAGAACTAATCTACAGAACTTAAAGAAATTTTACATTTAGTTGTACATTGACATAATTTGGTGTGTCTTGGTGCTTATCGTTCAATAAGTGACCCTTTTTTGTCCTGTTTTTTCAATAATTGTTAATGTGGCAGCACAGGACAAAATTTCATATATAGATTACTTTTAACCAACCGCTGTAAAATTTAAAACAAGAAAGAAAAATCATGCAGTATGCATTGATTAGTAACACTTTCCAACTGTACGTAATTGTTGTATCGAATAACTTTTAATATTCCTTGCCTACGTTATCACACAACAGACAGAAGGACTGAAAAATATACAGATAGACTAATTGATTTTAAAATTACTCTTAGGCATTTTTGTAAGTGTTAAAAAGGCTTAACGCAAAAGAAAATGCAGCCATTAGATTATAATTACAGCTTTCGACCTCTGTGAATATTTTAGTGTAGCCCTGTAAATCAGAAAGTTATTCATAACATTGTTTTAGAATATTAACAATACATTTCAATATTTTTATGACTTTTACAGTAGAAAGATTTTTAAATATAACTTTAAAAAAATTCTGTCTTAAAACGTAATGCATTGGCTTTTTTTTTTTGTCCCTGTAAACAAAGTAGTTGTATAGGACCTATTAATGTCATTTTAAATGGGGAATATTCTATATGGAAAATATTTATAAAAAATAACACTCATAGAACACAATGCTTTCGAATGTTTTTGGGTGTCCCTGTACACAAACCAGAAGAGATATTTACTCCATTTTCAATATGGAACATCAGATAGTGAACTTCAATAAAATATATCAGTTTCGAGACATTCCATAAATATTTACAGGAGTTAGAGCACAGACAGATAGACAGACACACAAACTGAAATCATATTCACACTTTAAAATGTTAGAAAGTGTTAAAAACGCTTAACGTAAACGAAAGTACAATTCTAGCAATTTTTTATTAAGAGCTCTTAATATAAATGGATATTTTTGTGTCACTCTGTTAATCTAATGCTAATCATGCTATATTCTATGCAGAGCATTTTTTTGTGCACATAAATAACATATTTCAATTTCCTAAAACTTCGTGGAAAGTAAAGTTATTAAAATTTGATTTATAGAAATATCTCTAATAGAACGCAATACTTTGGAATATTTTTGAGTGTCCCTGTACTTAAATCGATGGTGGTATTTCCTCCATTTTATACAGGAAACATCCAATAGTGAATTTGAATAATATATTTCAATGTCATTAAGATATGTCTACAGTAAAGGTATGAAAATATGATTTATAGAAATACCTTTCATAGAACACAATGCTTTGAAATACTTTCGGGTGTCCCTGTACACGAACCAGTAGAGGTATAAACTCCATTTTCAATAGGAAACGTCCAATAGTGAACTTTAATAACATATATTAGTTTCAAGAAATTCCATAAATATTTACGGGAGTTAGAGCACAGACAGACAAACCAAAGTCATCAACACTTTTCAACCTTGTTGGAAAGTGTTAAAAATGTATTAATAATAATAGAAAGAATATTGCTTCTGTCTCTCCTCTTCTCTCGCTTAAAAAAAGTACTCCCTTCGACTATATACATTTTCAATATCTGTAAATATTGAAGTTTCAAAAGAACTCAATACCTTTTAAACAAGTGGTTGAACAATATATCTGTAATAATGTAAAAAAATGAAAAATAAATAAAAACTTGAATTTTTTTTTTTTTTTTTTAAGATAGTGTCTATAGGGTCAATAAGTGTAAGAGGCATTGTTGTGCAAGTTTTTTTTTTTTAAATCTTGTGTGTACCAACCACACAACTTCTATTAACTTCTACTAGTACACATATTATAGACTTTTTGGAGATAGTGTGGTCAGAAGACATAAAATTGATCTAACGAATCAGGCACCAAAAAATTTTTCTATAAAAGTGAATTAATGTATTTGTACTGAAGATATATGAATGAAAATTTACATAACGAGATTAAAAAATTTGCTAGAGAGCCATTTTTTGAAACACCAATTTCTGAAATCCATAACTGACCTACTTATTTAGGATGCCTGTCAATTTTCCTATAATAATCAAATAATATATGCAAAAAGACATTTTAAAAGAGGTTTAAGTAACAAGCAAATTTGAAGAAAATCATCAGAGCTATTTTTGAGCTAATGATTTCCGGTCCCACTTCCAATTTTCTCCAGAACTAAACAAACATATCTGTTCATCGGAAACCAACAATTACATTCAAAAGGATATCTAAAGGGAGTTAATATGTGTTTGGAGAAAAGCCATAGTCATTTTTATAAGAAACGAACTTGTGAGATCTTAAATTGAGCTGCTTATACAGGTTTTTTGTCAATTTTTTTTTTTAAATAACATACTAATATGTACAAAACGACTTCTAAAACATATTATATATAACAATTTTGAAGAAAATTATTAGGGGCATTTTTGCGATACGCATTTATTTACTAATTCTTGTTTTACAAATTACCTACTAAAATTGGGTAATGAAAAGTAAAAATGCTTGAGAAGTGAAGCATAACACTAGGTGACTGTTTTGATCTAAATGATTTGAATTTCTATTGGAAAATATAGAAGAGTTTTATGATGACCACAACATAATTTCTGCTTTAATAATAATAGTTTAAAATTACTTAGTTATTTCTGAATCATTAATTCCTTAAAATTATTTTTTATATGAAATATTTATATTTTTATATACAAATATCTGGCAGAGAATAAGGATCTTGTTTCAAGAATTTTTAAGTAAGATGTTTGTATTTTTTACAGTTTTACTAATAATAAAATTTTTTCTGTATTTTAAAGAAAAAACAATTCCCTTGAAAGACAACAAAGTTGTAGGAAAGTATGCAGAAAGCTGTGTCCAAGTAGCACAGAAATCCGATGTTGATGTGATAAATTTATATCAAGCGATGATTAAGAATGAGGTAATTTTTTTTACAAATGGAAATTCCAAGAAAAAAAATATAATTAAAAAAGTATATATATTAATGAGGTAAAAAAAAAAAAAAAAATCCATTGTCTAGGATATGTGTATACACAATAGAATGTATCAATATAGGATTAATTTTTCCATAATCAATCTATTTTTAATTGAAATAGAATTCTTAAAAAAAAAAAAAAAATTCAGATTTCAAATTTAGGTTATGATATTCATGAAACTTAACTTGATGAATATGTACACTTCTGCAGGACCTTTTTAAAAATATTGATTCTAAAGTAACTTAATTGATTTTAGGTAATTAGGAAAGAAAATAAGTTTTAAAATGCAATGGGGGGGGGGGGGGGGAAGGAATGGGTCAAAGGAACTATTTCTTTCTAAGCAAAGAATTTTCTAATAAATCCAAACTCCTGTTTACACAAGTTCAGTAGACGACAATTCAAATTGTAAAATAACGATATGCATATAGAATAGACAAAAAACAATGTTTGAGATCAGCCTGTAAAAGTGTTATGCAGTGGTGGTGTATGATTATGATTTTTTTTTTTAAATTATCTGTATTCATTTGTATGATAATAGAATGTATATTCATGGAGATATAA
Source organism: Salticus scenicus (assembly GCA_963930645.1). Taxonomy (NCBI): domain Eukaryota; kingdom Metazoa; phylum Arthropoda; class Arachnida; order Araneae; family Salticidae; genus Salticus; species Salticus scenicus. The sequence goes on along the minus strand of OZ005650.1, from coordinate 339,244,065 downwards.
AGTACTTAAAGAAAAAAAAAAAAAAAAAAATCTTACTTTTTCATTTTTAACATACACGGTTTTTAAAACCAATGCTATGTCATTTTCTGAAAATTTTATATCAAGGTTGTTGATTTTTTTTTCTTTTTTAAATTATTTATTTAAATCAAGATTTATTTGATTTTAATGATTTTTTAAAACTTTTCATACATTATAATACAATATTTGTATATTATGTGTGTGTGTGTATGGATGCACAATATCCACACTATCAATCATTTTACTTAAATAATAAAAATAATATTTCTATAGAAAAAATTCATGTAGGCATTTATTACAAATATTTTTATTCAACATAGTACATTTTAATACAGGAGTGATTGTGATTTCATGAAAAAATACATACAAATTTTAATGAAAGAATTTATGTATGGGTAGAGAACATAATTTACTATAAGGAGATCAAATCCTTTCATTATGAAAAACATTAGTTTTAATTAAGTTTAGCAGCCCTATGAATTTGATATTTTAATGAATTTAACAACAAGAAAAACTGGAATTCTAATACTAAAAATGAAAAACAAACAAAAAAAAAAAAAAACCTGAAATCAAGTAAATTACCTGAACGTAATCACTCCTAATAATAAGAAATAATTTTATAGCATTCACAAATGCGACAGTATGAGCCACTTAACTTGAGACTTTGACTTTGTAGCCACAATAATGTATTGAAAAAAAGTAAAATCTTGCCCACTGTATGGAACGCATAAAATAATTTTTGGAAAAGGTTAATTTCATAGGGAAAATGACATCATAACTGAAACTATGTATTAAGAGGAATAAATTATAGTTTCTAAATAAAATAAAAAGGATATACAATTAAGGAAAAAAAAAAGTCAATTATATCCTAAAAAATTCTTACTTAGGCTAAACAATTATCATTTGAATCAATAAAATTTTTTCACACTTAATCTATTAACAAAATTTATATTTTCATTACTATCTTAATACTTTCACTTATTCTTTAACCTTTTTACTTTCCGAACACTATAGAGAGGAAAGTATTGTAATCATGTCAAAAATCCGAATTTGAGATTTTGATGTTTCTATACGTTTCGAGGTCCCCTAAGTCCGTTTTCACTATTTTTATGATGATGTATGTATGTGTGTGAGTGAACATGCTAGCGTCTAAACGCTTTGTTCGAATAAGCTGAAAGTTGGTACATATATTGTAAGTCACCATAGTACAAACCCTATTGATTTTGGTGAATCTAGCACTTATAGTTTTTTTACAGGGACACCAGGAAAAATTCTTTATCATTATGGCCTAAGGGGCCAAATTTTTAAAAGTGCAATAGCGTCTAAACGCTTTATTAATCTGAGCAAAAAATTTGTACACATGTTATAGGTCACAGTTGCACAAACTGTATAGATTTTGGTGAATTTATCACTTACAGTTCTTTTACAGGGGCACAAAGAAAAATTCTTTATCATTATGGCCTATGGGACCAAATTTTTAAAAGTGTGACAGCATCTAAATGCCTTATTCAATTGAGCTGAAAATTTATATGAATATAATGAATCACTGTTGCACTAACTATAAGCATTTTGGTGAATCTAGCATTTATAGGTTTTTACAGGAACACAACGAAAAATTCTTTATCATTAAGATCTATGGGCTCAAAGTTCAGTAGCATTAAATAAAACATCGTGTAATATATGGAGAAAAATACTCAAACACTCTATTATGGTTTTCTCTCTTTTGTTTGTTTAACAACTCCTCTTTCTTTACGTTATCTAAAAAACTTAATTACTCAATGTTCGGAAAGTCACGTGAAGTCACTCCAGATTTTTTATATTTAGTGGGTACAATTCATTAAATAGGCAGTGACAGCAGCCTTGAACTGTATTTAACTGATTATATGTAATTCAATTAAAAGGTTATGATGTTTTTAAGAAATTTTGGAGCCTTCTGGGCTTTTTAAACACTACAATGTAAAAGATGCTATTATTTTTAAACTATCATGTGAGCCAATGTTAAATGATATAAACTGGTAGGAGAGCTAAATAAGTAAGGAAATATTTTCTTGCTAAATATGAACTGCAAGGCGGGCAGAGATGAACTAGCATATATATATTAATCAATGAATTATATGCACTAACTAAATATTTAGAATTCATACACCAGTCATAAGGCTGTGTTTGTATAAATAATTAAAATATAATAAATGAATAAAATATATAAATAAGAAAGTTAAGGTATATATATATTTTTTGTGTTTGTTAATGTTGCTTAGTAGAGATTAATCTAAAGTCAAGATATGAAAAATATTAGCTTGTTTAATGTTATATTTTACTTTTTTTTTTTAACGTAACAAATATTTAAAAAACTCATTCAGGGTGGCTAGCATTTAAACCTTTTCAAATCCCCTGACTATTTTTCAAGATTTTCCTCCATTTTTCCCTGACTCTCACGTTTATTTTCGATGAAAATTTCACGACACTAGCAAAAAATTTAGTGATTTAAAATATCATTAATAATTTAATGATTCATATAGCTTATTTTCACAAAATTTGTTAAAATTCCCTGACTTTAAAGGAAATTCCCTGACTGCTAGCCACCCTGTCTTTTTTTTTTTTTTAAGCTAGATAAACAATTTTGTTCCATTAAAGCCAATAACTTTGATATTTAACAAAAGTGATTTAAATCAGTGTTTTTTTTTTTTTTTTTTTCAAAAAAATTAAATCACTACAACCCTGCTTATATGCAGCAACAGAAACAACATATTGTAATCGGAATATAAAATATCTGATGAAACAAGATTATTTTTACTAAAATTTTTACAGTATGTACATACACCAGATTCAGTAGAATTTTATTTGGATATAATTTATTAGCTAAATGTATTGAGCTGTTTATATGAAAACCCCAAGCAAATATCGTAAAAATTCAAAAAATTATGTTCAGAATGAAATGAATTGTAGTTCATCTGGGGAAAAAAAAAAAAAAAAAAAAAAACTATGAGGGATTTTTATCCAAATTTTTTTATTTATTCAGTCAATATTAATATACTATATATGGATTATAAATAGATGGAAAGTGATAAAACCTTCTATCACTTTTGTTTTTTTTTCTGAGGGGAACTGAAATTCAATTCATTCTAATGATAACTTTTTTAATTTTCATGATATTTGTTTGGAGTTTTCATATAACTAGAGCTAACAAATTTTTAATACTACTACTAATAATAATAATTCTAACACTACATTTAGCTAACAAATTATACAAATAAAATTTTGTTAATGCTTGTACGAGCACAGTAAAAAAATTAGTAAAAATACTTATATTTCATATGTTGTTTCTACTGCAATATATCAAGCTTTCACAAAATGACATTGCGTTGGTTTGAAAACCCTACATGTTATATAAACAAAAAACATACAAAAACATATTCAATTTTAAGAAAAATATACCCAATCGTACAAATGAATACAGTTAATTAAAAAAAGCACCATAATAATATGACGCCACTGTAATGCATTTCAAACATTACTTTTTATAGAGTGATCCTAAACATTCATTTTTTCTATTGTTTTCAGAGGGAAAACCTGTTGAAATATGAGATATAACATTCTTTACATGCCTGATAATTCAAGTACTTTTTTTGATAATTGACAAAATGTCAAAAATCAAAAATGTCTGGTCGTTTATGTAAAAGTAGTGTACTTAGATATAAATCATTGTTATTATAGATTTTAGGCAATTTTGCATATTAAATATCGTTTAAGCTTTTGTTCATTCATTTAACATATACCTGCTTATCTCCTGGCAAATTGAAGAACTTTATCTGAAAGGAATTACTAAGAAAATAACCTAATTCAGGGATGGGATTAGCAAAAATACAAAAAATCTGAAACTGTACGCAAAGGCAAGATGTTGGAATAAAATAGTAGAATTTTGGTGACAAAATCTATTATATTAGAGTAATAAATATTTATTTTAATCTTCAATGTATAAAAAAAGAACAAATGCACATCAGAAACATAAAAAAAGCTGGAAAAAAAATTAAAAATCTGAAAAGTTAAATCTACAAAAAAGCTGAAATCAGCTGAAAAATCTCATCCTTGCTAATTAGACTAGATCATTGTGCATAGATATTTCTCATTTATTTTTTTGATCTACTGAAAATTAATTTCTGTTAATTTATTAGATCTTCAATACATATATTATAGAATAGCATATATTTTTAAAATGCTATTGTAAATAAAAGGATAATGAATTTCATTTTTTGTTATTTTACTTAATTTTTTTATATTTCTACCATTTTCTGATGAATGTTTATTTTATTGCAAATATACAGTTATAGATAATTTTTATAATCTTTCTTCTCTGAATAAAATGTAATAGTATTTGTTTTTAAATTTTAAATGCATTAGGAAATGAAAAGTTTGAACATAGAACTCAGTATTGACTTACGCTAGAATATTTCCTTCCATGAATATTAAAAATGCAATCCCCTTTGACTGGTGCTTATAAAGCCCACCTTCTATTCATAACTAAATATAACTAATTAATTACATAATTTTGATAGGAAGTATGAATCTAATCAATCAGATTTTTAACAGTAAATATGTATATTGATTTCAACAATTGCAGATTGAATAGAGAATAATATAAACATTGAATGCATTCAATGATTTAAAATATATTAGATTTCTAAACTCTACAAATAAAATAAACTATGTCCATTATACTTTTAACCCTGCTGTTCTGTTCGGGTCTATTTGACCCAAAACATTTTTCAATTCTTTATAAAGAAATGACAGTTTAGAAATATTTTCTAGCGACTTTGTTAGTGTGAGAGATATATTAATTTCCTGATAATATTTTCATTTATATAGTTTTTTTTATAATGGTACAAATGTGATGCATAGTAAATGGGAACAGAACAGCAGGGTTAAATCTCAATTGTTTTAAAGTATTTTTTCCTTTTCTGCTTTCAAGAAAAAAAGAAAATGTCCGGAGAGAATAAAACTGTTAATTGTTTCTGTGATTGAGTATAGTGTAATATATTTCAGTCTTAAATTTTCTTTTCTTTATAGAATTGGCCAAGCTATCTTATAGATGGACTTCACTTTTCTCATGCTGGTTCCACCCTTGTATATGCACTTTTGTGGCCTCACATTGCTAAAAGAATTGATACATCTAAATTGATTTTCCCTCCTTGGAATGAAATTGACCTTATTCATCCTGAGAACGATCTTTGTAAACAGAATTAATGTAAATGATGAGCATAAGCATTTTGAATACTTTTATTTAAAATTCTTTGAATACATAAATAGAATGTAAACAGAAATAATACAATGACTAGTTTATGTTTGTACATATTTTATACAATAAAATAAAATATTTTGCCTTTTGATTATCTTCTAAATAGCAGAAGTTTGCATTTAAATGGAATTTAGTGTGCAAATTATGTAAATGCACACAGCAATAATTTGTCAAATAAAATCACTTATGGTCTTATCATATGAAGATGTAGCAGAGCAGAGAAAATTATAATGGAAGGTCTGGATGTTTTTTAAGTTTGCCAGGTATCTACTAACCTAACAGGAAAGCTATTATTGACAGTAATAAATTAGTTTGAGCTAGGTTAGGCTTTACAATTACACACAAAGAAAATGACAATATTTTAAATTAATCTTGTTATATACTAAAAAGCAATAAATGCAAAATAATAATAAAAAGGCAATTTCAGTATATTTAAAATATAGGAATACTGGCAAAAATAGTTATATAAATAAAAGACTAGGATCAAGACTAGGGTCCTTCTGTTGTCGATATCTGTATGCTATCCAAATACTAATAATCTAGAAAAGAGACAAAGAAAATTACATTAAGAATAGAGTGTCATAAACAAGGTATAACAGTTTTTAGAAACAAAGATACAAATCCACTTCATAAAATATATGGAAAAAACAGCCACTTTTACTTAAAGATGCTGAATACAAAAGCAATTTAGAGAGTTAAGACACTGGAACAAAATGCATACATTTTAAAGCAAAATTTTGTTATCTAGAATATTTTTAAATTATGAAATCTTACAGAAACAATCTTTATAACTGTCCTTTTAAAGAGAAAGTTATACTTTTACGTAGCTCTTTATATCATCTGTAAATTACAAATGCACTATCACAGTGTTCTAAATGTAATTAAGAAGAAAACCCTGATAATATAGCTGAAACTAAAACTGCTAGCCTTTTTTATATTCTTTAATATATCTAAATACTTTTTTGTAACACTGTAAACCAAACATTAATGCTAATCATACCCTTTTTAATAGGAAACATGTTTTTTGTGCATTTAGATAATATAGGTTAATTTTGTTACGCTATTTTAAAAGAAATGCCCCCTCACTCTGACTTATAATATATCCAAATAATTTCATGGGCCTGTGTACACAGCCACTAAAGACTTTTTTTCATATTCTTCCATTTTTCCCAAAAAATAAAATTTACAATATATTTTTGCACTTTAGCTACACAATTTTATTATATATTTTATGTTATGGAATAGTGATACAGAAATAATTTTAAAAAAAAAGTCACCTGTGACAGCCCTGTGTACATAAACGAACAGTGCTATTTATATAATTTTTAATAGTAAGCAAACTTCAGTGAAGCTAAATAAAGTATATCAATCTTATGAGTGTTTTAAAAATGTTTACCAAAATAAAAAAGCAAACAAATTATTAATTTTTTTTTTTTTCAAACATTTTAAAATTTTGTTGAAAAGTATTCATAAAATTAATTCTTCTGTTTGTTCTTGGCAATAGTTGCAATTACATTTAGCAAAAATATTGCTTCTTTCAATTATGCAATAAAAATTCCTGAATGTTGTTGATAGCTGAGCTATAAAAATAATTTTATTTTTAACTCTCTGACTGCCTTTGAAAAGAGAAGAATTGTAATGCTGTTTTCACTGCCTGGTTTTTTAAATACACTAAAATAATGCTTGTTTCAATTTGAGATTAAAAATGTAGCCATGCACCTGATTACAATCCTTATACTTTCAAATTTGAAAAACAAGTTAAAAATTTATAATTTTCTATTATACACTGTGTAAAAAAAGTAGGACACTAAATATTTTTAGATAAAAAGGGAATCTTATTTTTATGTGTAGCATTTTGTAGATCATTTAATACAAAAATATCAGTATCATTACCATGATTTTCAAAAATAAATTATTAATGACAGCCATATTTTCTACTTTTTTAAACTCTGTAAAAAAAAAAAAAAAAAAAAAAAAAAAAAAAAGGACAGTAATATAAAATATAAGCGATATTCGTAAGGAATACTCTTCCCTTTAGCTTTTATGACTTTGTACGATTTGCTAGCAAATAGAGTATTCTAAGATTGGATTCATGTTTGGCAAAAATTAGCCTGTGAGCTATTCAAAGCATCTCAAACTTTTTTCCACTAGCATATACTTGACGAACAAGCATTGGCCAGATGCTTTCCACTGTGTTAAGATCAGGGCTTTTAGTTGACTTTGCTAAAACCTGCAAATTATTTGCAGTGAACCAATTTTGAACTCCATTGGTGGAATGAATGGAGGCTTCATCTTGTTGAAACATCCACTCTTCTCCTCCTAATTCAGAGCCATAAGGAAGAAGCTCAGAATTCAGCATTTCAATATAGTCTGTATATTTCTGCCTATCACTGAAAAAGATCAGACTTCTTGTTCTTCCGTGTCCAATTGCTTAACCCCCCCCCCCCCCCCCCACATTGTTGAGTTGAATAAAATTTTTCTGCATTCCTCAGAAAATGCCAGTATTATTGGTAACCATCAAAATCATCCAAGTTAAACTTCTTCTCGTCTGAAAATATAGAAGTCCAATTGAGCTCCACGACACGTGTATACATGATAAATGGTAATCAGTGTTTTTTCCACTTTGGATGATGCTTCTGTTTTTTTAAAATGAATTAATTGGATCTTGTTATGTTGTTGTAAATTATTTGCTTTGACACATGAGTAAGTCCTGCTTCATTTTGGGCCTTTGCAATACTTCCACTGCTCTTTTTTAGCTTATGAGCAAGTTTTCTTTCATCATATGGCATTAAATTTTTAGGCCTACCAGTCTTCTTTCTTTTCCTTTTTCTATCTGGCTTTCAGATAAAGTTAGAAACTGTACTGGGGCTGACATGCAGTATACAAATAATCTGTCTAACATATTTACCATTTATTTTATATGCAACAATTTGCACCTTTTGGAAATAATTTGAAGGTATTCTAGGCAGTCTGAAAAGAAAATAACAATGCAATTTTTAACAAAATAAGTTTTCCTCAACAAAAGCAGTTAAAGAAAAATCAATATTTACTCTTTTACTCATACACAGTCTGCTAAATAACAAATTTTGGAAAGTGTCCTCCTACTTTTTTTACACTCTCGAAATCATGAATACTAGTTTTTCTACAATACATTAATTAGCAATAGTAGTAGAGATTTCATTTTTACGTGAAATTAAAGAAAACTTTGTTACACAAAATCTGTATAAAAATCTAATAGCCAAGATAAAAATACAGAAAATAATTTACAAAAATCAACTGTCGTCCTACTTTTTTTACACAGTGTAAACGTATTGTGGAAAAAAGAACGGCTCAGTGACTGGATATATGGGTCAGCGGTGGTCAGATAGTTAATTAGGAGATGCCTAAAATACTGATAATATGTTAGGTATCATTAGAGTCACAAACCAAATGCAACCTAGAGCAAAACCTTTTTCCTTTTTTTAATAATTTATAAAAAAGTATAATTTGTATAATATACATACTTTATAATTAGATACACATAATAAATTTCTTGAATACACTCAATTTAACTTAATTATATCCTTAAAAAAAAATTTATTTGTTGATTTCACTTTTGAAGTTGGATGCTGCTTCTCATCCCTGGTATGGCTTTTAAATTAATGTAGTTGCTTCTCCCTTGGCTAACTGATTGGATTTTTAAAAAAATATTTCTCAATTTATTGATTAAAATTGTTTTGGTTAATATTTTTAAGAGTGATAAGTTTCTTTTTATTTTAACCCTTAAATGCCTGATTAATTTTAAAATGTCTTATTCTTACCTCTATTAAATAAATCATGGGAAAAATACTTATCACCAACATTTTAAAAATCTAAGTGTTTCAAAAAATATAAATTTTCTAATAAAACTTATTTCTATGGCTAGATAATTTATTTGAATAGAATTAAAATGAATTTTTTTTTTTCATAACTCCGATTTCAAAATGGAGTATTTAAATAATTTTGAACTTAAATTGCATAAGTTATTATTGTATTGCATTCTAAAAAAAAAAAAATCGTGATCCGAATTTTTGAATGCAATAGAATAATAACTTATGCAATTTAACTTCTAAAATATTTAAATACTCCATTTTAAAATCGGAGTTATGAAAAAAATTTTAATTTTAATTCTATTCAAATGAATTATCTAGCCATAGAAACAGTTTTATTAGAAAATTTATATTTTTTGAAGCTAGATTTTTGGAATATTGGTGATATTTCCTAGGAATGTTTTCTGAATTTTCCAAAAATTTAAAGTCAAATTCGATTTTTGGAAATTAAATTTCTTTTTAATTTTGAGAAAAAGGAGTGTTATGGTTTTGAGCATAACACTATGGTTTACAGCTAAAAAGCAATTTGTTGTAAACATAAGGCATTAGAGCTTCAATATTATTCTAATAATACTTTAGAAGACAAAATTGGGTATGTTGCCGAAAGTCAAAACACGGCATTTAAGGGTTAAATTTGGATTAACATGGATTACACTTATCTTGAAAACAAACTTATTAAATTTACTTTATTTATTATTGTAGCTTAAAAGTTAGTAAAATAATTACAGTTCATTTAATTAAAACTGTCTTTATTAAAAAAAAAATCTTTTTGTAGCATTTTATTACACATTAATAAAATGTATCAGTTTACTAATTACTTTCCTACTATTTTTACTATTATTACTTTTAAAAATCTGTCATTTATTTTCAAAAATATTTCAAGAAAAATAATTATATTTTAAAAAGTACAATATAGTAGGGAACCAATTATTTGGAATGGTTGGGACAAGACTATTCTGGATAACTGGTTGCTCATCAAAGCAACCCCCATTAATCAAACTTACAAAATGCATATGATTCTGATCAATCCATAAATATTTTAAATCAAAAATTAATATTTTTAATCAGTTATTCAAATTTAAACTAATTAATCTGAAACACTTAAAAAATAAAAGTTTTAAAATCGTTTTTAAGATAAATTATTAATCAGAATTTAAAATGTATTAAAAATCTTTTGAAAACTTAATAACCCTACATAAAAATCAAAATATGTGCTTTTAATCTAAATACTCCAAAACCTGTTTAACTAATGATTTTAAAACATTAAATATTATTTACTAAGGATTAGAAAATTAACACATGCAAACTGATTACTTTTTATTTCTTATGAAAATTCATGTTATTTGTCTACAAAGTTCAAAATATTCATATATCTTTAAGGATTATGTGATTTTATTTATCACAAAATAAATAATTAACTAAAATACGAGTCATTTATTTATCAAGAAGATTTTTATTCTTTAAATATATCACCAATTTTCTTTTATTTAAAGTTTGCTTTTTTTTTTTTTTAAATGGTTCTTAAAAAAAAAAAAAAGAAGTTAAACTGTTAAAAAATATATATAGTTCTGGATAACGGATTTCAGATGAACGGTTCCATACTGAATTTTTAGCAAAAATTTTAAATATTTTTTAAGACTTTATAAAAATGGAATGTAAAACCAGAATTCTAAAAGATTTTTTATAGAATGAAGAATTTTATGTTAGTAGATTAAATTATAAAACTGCATAATTTGGCAGATAAGATGATTGTTATGCTACATAAAAATTTTAGTAAGTTTTCTTATTTTAATTTATTCTGATACGTAATTTCCAAATTATCAACTATCTACAATTTGTTCAGATCTGTAAATACCATTTAAATAAATAAATAAATAAACCTTTCACAAAACAAACTTTCAGATTTTGGTTAAAATTTGATGTCCCTCTTTACAATTAAGATGAAATTTTTTTCTAGATAAATTAGGATCATGCAAGCCTGTAAACATAAGTTTTACACACAATAATATTGAAAGGTAAATATGTTATCAAATTTAAATTACTAGAAAAAATTTGATTTTTTATAGTAATTGAAAAACTTGAATTTAGTAGAAAAAATATTTTGTCCAGGAGAATAAATATAATATACAGAAAAGCACTGACTATACGTTTTTCAAAGACTTGACCAAAAAAAAAAAAAAAGAAGGGGGAGGCATAAATGAGATTATAAAAAATATACACATAAACTTTATTAGAAATTTAATAAGTTTAATCCTTTTTACTTTATTCCCGTTTTATTACAATAAATAAAAATACAGACATTATAGCCACCTACTTACTCATTTTTCCTGGGAGACTCCAAACCAGTGATTTCTATAGAATTTTTCAATTTATTTAATCATAGAAAATAAGCGTGACAAATCCCTTTTTAAAAATAGAGATGCTGAATCTAATTTCAAAGTTTTAAATGTTGTCAGCTATGATATATATATTTCCTATTTAAATCATGTAATAGTTGTTGCTAAGGGATACAGACAATTTAAATGAAAGAATAATTTAAAGACTTTTACAATATATGTGCATGAAGCACATGTCATACAGAGACCAGCAGCAGTTTCCGAAGACTTCAGCACCAAAAAGGCGAGGCGATGGTGAAAAGAGCGAGGCACCCACAGAAAATATTTTGACCAGCTCATGAAGCGATGTAAGGTTATTACATATAGTTTATACATTTAAGAAAATAGAATAATCAACGGATTAAATTGAAAAATATTTAAAATCGAAAAATGAAAAATATCTTAATGAGATGAAACTCTGCAGGATTCCAGTTGCCCTTCTGCCAAATTTTGCAGCGCTGTGATCAGTGGCCGAAGTACCAGAACACAGACAGGTACTTCTCTTTATTTATATAGATTTATGTTGAAGCAGATAGAGGTTTAATTTTAGAAAGTCCTTCATAATCATCTGAAATGCTGACTGACAGTGAGTATTAAAGATAGCATAAGTGCATTGGATGTTTTTTCACTAGTGTATGTGACACAAAGAAAAAAAAAAAAAATTCTAACAAAATCATTTAGGAAAATTAATAATGGAGGAACACAGAAAGGATGAGGTAGAAATTTAAAAACTTTAGAAAGATAGAAAATGATGTGTAATCAGTATTTGTATCATACAAACTATGCATTTTTATCTTAAAATGATTAGCAAAGAAGTGGAATTATACTTAATTGATACATACATAAGAATGTAAAAGACATATAAGTAACATTATAGTAATAATAAATTTGAAGATTTTAGTATGTTAATAAGCAATATATTTTATTTTATAATGGTTTAATTATTATTAATATTTCTAGTATATCTTGCAAAGTAACTCTTAGTTTTAGATTAGTATTATATATGTACTTTTTTTAACCATTCATCATCTTATCTACCATAATATAGTTGTCAATTAAATAAATGTAGACAATAACACAGTAAGTGAGGAATGTTAAGGAAAGGTTAGTCAGTTTCATACCTTTTTTAATTCACAGAAGGTTAGTTTCACAAAAATGCATGAGGGTTAGAGCGAGGGTCTTTCTGGTTACGATAGCGTACAGTCAACCAAACACCAAGAAACTGGAATAAATGTTAGACAGTGACAGAAGAAATTTAAAAAGCTAGATCCACTCATACAATAATATAATCCACTCATACACTAATACACCAATGGCAGTTTTTTTTTTTTCCCAAGAGGAAAAAAAAAATAACACAAATTAAATTTATAAAGCAGAAAAAATTAGTCATAATTTATAACTTTTTAAAGATTCATACTTAGATTGACTCTAGAACATAAAAGCTGTTGGAAAAGACTCAAAAGGAAAAAAAAAAAAAAAAAAAAAAAAAAAACTATGTTTTACAGATGCTAAATCTGCAACTTTTTTTGTTCTTTTAAATATATCTTCGAACTTCAATGTTGAAACTTTTATATACATAAAAAATAAATACCACTTTTACTTGCATAAGTACAATGGCACAAAATAATTATAAAAAGAAAAAATATATATATGTATAGTAAATTTTGACGAAGTGAGAGCAAAGACATTGCCCCAGAAGACTATGCAACAGGTAATATATAATATTAATGTTTAAATTGCTGAAAACAGTCGCAAGGTGCTGCAGCCTGCCGAATTAGCATAGAGGCAGCACTATTACTATGAAAGCTGAATGCTTAAGCAAACTGAGGAATGGTATGAATTGAAGTTCAATCGTACATAAGGAGAATATATGTATTGCTAATATTTGAGATATAAAGCTCAATGACTTTTAAAATATAAATCTTTTAAAATTCTTTCTCAGCAGAAAAAATTAAAATTGTATTCTTAAAGTCTTGAAAAAGATGCTATATGCTTTCTTTGATTGATATACCTTTTCTTATATTATTTTCACTTCTATTTTGTATATTTTTACCCTTAATTTATATGTTTTTATTTTAAAAAGAATATTAACCAAATTAAAACATAAAAACAATACTGCCTACAGA